>JAZKJV010002216.1:0-347058 GCA_037367405.1 Ottelia alismoides | reverse complement strand
TGTCTTCCCCGCATGGAAGAGGAACGAACGGAGGAGCAGTTCCATGGTCCGCCCTTGGCCTTGAATCACCGTCGTCGCAACGTGGAGCTCCGAGAAGGTCGCCTTGTCGAGCAAGCAGCAGAGGTTCATAAAAAACTCAAAACACATGTCATTCATCCATTCTTTGCCATTTTAATTCTCGATTTACATGCATAGATTAGACCCTTTAATTATGTAGTTAGTATGCTATAATATCCCACTTAGACGCACATAAATTCATACCTCAAAATCCACTTCGAAATCTTCTAAATTCGTGTCCATATATTTTCCATTATCGCTGAACATATTCTGGAAATTCTAAAATTAGATCTGCAATTCTGTAATTCCTTGGTCGATTCTTGAATGAATCGAGCATACAAACCTTCATTTGCAGGTCCTCATCATGTTAGGAGCTATGAATTCCATGATCTGGAGCTTCACTTGCAAAAGGATCTTCAATGAGCTACTCATCCTTCTAGCCAACTGTAGCAGCTGAACCACCATCTTCATAGATGCTTCGCCGCTGTTTTCCTCCACCTCAGAGCCACTCACACGCAGGCAAGCTCGAGGGTGTAGGAGACACCCCTCTGGCCCTGCAGGAGGCCAAAGCATGCCACTGTTCACCGGAGATAAATCGAGGAAGAAGGCATTACCGCTGTATTTGCGAAAAGGGGAAGAACGCCAAGAACATAGGAGAGCTACAAGCTGCTGACACGTGTTAGCATTGGACAGTCTAGATCATGCCTCAGATACTAATCTAAGCCGTTCAGATGAAGGGGTAGACAAATTGCATAATAAACTCACCAAGTTCCAGAATTCTCAAGCTGCTCCAGAGTTTCCAGTATTTGCATTTAGGTCCCCACGCATGGGACTAAATGCAAATCTTTTAATTTTTCTTTCAATTAAATCCTTGTCAGGGACCATTTTGTAACAGAACAACTTTATTTTTCTTCTACTTATACCCATGAACTATAGGGTAGTTTTGGACCTTGTTTTGATTGTATTTTTCACAGAATTTTCTAGGGTAGTTACACATCTACCCTAGCAATGTTTCTAGCTAATTTTTGCTCATTTTTATTGCATATTTTTCTTGATTTGATTTTTAAAATCATGTTAGTTTTGAGTACTTTTTTATTCTTTGTTGTATTTTCAAGAAGAGAATAAAATCTCAAAATTCTTTCTTTCCTCGAAGGTCATAGTAAAGGTATTCTGCCTCCTCGAATTCGACCCATGGAACTTACCTAGATAAAAATTAGTTTAAAGGATTAAAATAGGAGATAAGCTATTTATCTTCATCTTTTCTCTCTCGCCTATTTTATCTGGATTTTTGTTTGATCAATTGACTTTTGTTTAGCGGTTTTCTACAACCGACATCCCTTACCCGCCAGCGAAAGCTGAGCTATCATAATGAAAGAAAAATTAAAAGATTTGCATTTAGGTCCCTCCCTGGCAACGACACCATTTTGATAGCTCCGGCTTTCGCTAGCGATTAAGGGATGTCGATTGTAGAAAAATGCTAAATAAAAGTTGGTTGATCAAACAAAAATCCAGATAAAATAGACAAGGGAGAAAAGATGAAGATAAACAAATTCTCTCCTAATTTAATCCTTTAGACTAATTTTTTCCAGTAAGTTCCCCTAGGTCAAACTCGAGGAGGCAAAATACCTTTACTACAGCTTTTGAGGAAAGAAAGAATTTCGGGATTTTATTCCCTTCTTGAAAATACGACAAAGAACAAGAAAGTAATCAAAAATAACATGGTATTACAAAAATCAAATCGAGAAAAATATGCGATAAAAATCCCAAAAATAGTTAGAAATGCCGCTAGGGTAGTTGTGTAACTACCCCAGAAAAATTCAGTGAAAATACAATCAAAACAGGTCCAAAACTACCTTATAGTTCATGGGTATAAGTGGAAGAAAAATAAAGTTGTTCTGTTACAAAATGGTCCTTGAAGGGACTGATTTGAAAGAAAAATTAAAATATATGCGTTTAGGTCCCTACACGGGGACCTAAATGCAAATAGTGGAAACTCTGGAGCAGCTCGAGAATTCTGGAACTTGGCGGGTTTATTATGCAATTTGTCTACCCCCTCATCTGAACGGCTGAGATTAGACTCTGAGGTGCGATCTAGATCGTCCACTGCTGACACGTGTCAGCAGCTTGTAGCTCTCCTCTGTTCTTGGCGTTCTTCCCCTTTTCCCAAGTACAGTAGCTGTGCCTTCTTCCTAGATTTATCTCCAGCCGAACAGGGGCATGCTTTGGCCTCTTGTAGGGCCAGAGGGGTTTCTCCTACACCCCTCAAGCTCGCTTGTGGGTGAGTGGCTCTGAGGTGGAGGAAACGGCGGTGAAGCATCTATGAAGATGGCAGTTCAGCAACTACAGTTGGCTGGAAGGATGAGTAGCTGATTGAAGATCCTTTCGCAAGAGAAGCTCTAGATCATAGAATTCATAGCTCCTAACATGATGAGGACCTGCAAATGAAGGTTTACATGCTTGATTCATTCAAGAACCAGACACGGAATTAAAGAATTGCAAATCTAATTTTAGAAATCTAGAAATGTTCAGCGATAATGGAGGATATATTGACATGAATTTGGAAGATGTAAAAGTGGATTTTGAGGTATGAATTTATACGCGTCTAAGAGGGATATTATAGCATACTAACTACACAATTAAAGGATCTAATTTATGCATGCAAATTGAAGAATTCAAATGACAAAGAATGGATGAATGACCTATGTTTTTAGGTTATATGAACCTCTGCTGGTTGCTCGACGAGGCGACATTCTCGGAGCTCCACGTTGCGGCGACGATGATTCAAGGCCAAGGCGGACCTTGGAACTGCTCCTCCGTTCATTCCTCTTCCATGCGGGGAAGACCTCAAGCCCTGTCATGGCTGGAGTGAGGTAAAGTACAACATGGGAGATGGTTGACGGCTACTGGAAATTAGTAGTTAGGCAGTGTTGGTTGTTAATGGAGGTCTTTGAGGGGGTTTTATAGAGAGGTTGAAGAAGGGTTAGTTGAAGATCGACGATGGGCGTGAATTAGGGTAGTTAGGAGATGAATATGGAGGGTTTGGATTGGAGTTAGGAGGAAGAAGATGGAGGTTAGAAATTGTTGAAGTTAGGTGGTTAGAACAGAAGTAACAGACAACCTTCTTGAAGAAGAAGGCACCATGTGTTGACACGTGTCAACATGTGGTTGGCCAGATGGTGAATAAATATTAGAAATTAAATATTAAATAGTAAATAACGGAATTTTAAATAGGTATAAAAACGAAAAGTATAGATACTTAAATTAGCTAAATATGGTATAATTACTTTAATAAATGATAAATATTTTACAAAATATAAATATTATATTAATAAATAGGTATAAATAATAATTAATAATAAGTTTTGGATTTTTAATTTAATAAATTAATAAATAGTATATTATGTTTTATATTTTATTAATTATTAGGATATTAAATAAAGTATGTAAGAATTTTTGTAGATTTTAATAATTAATTTAAAAATATTAATAAATATGGATATAAGTGATGTAGTACAAATTTATCTATAAATTAAGGTTTTTAATTTATTTAAAATAATAAAAAAAATCTAAAAATTATGAAATAAATTAGAGTTAAAACACAAGATCAAGAAAATATTGAAAAATTATAAAATCATTAAAATAATAAATAATGTGTTCTAGATAAAATAAATAGCCCAGAAACCAAATTGTGGTTAGGTCCCAAAAACTGACTTTTTGCAAACGGACTACGATTTTAGTGAAATCACCTTCATTAATTAGAGAATATTATCTTATGAACCTTAAAGTGAGTAGAGTGAAATTGGAGTTCGTATGAGAAAGTTATGATGTTCGGAAGTTGGGATTCTAACACTTTACAAGTTGGATTTCTTGGTATATATACAAGATAATATTTTTAACTTATTTTTATATTTTTTATATATATTTTTATAAATATTTAGGAAAATAATTTGATGAAAAATATGTTCATATGATTTAATTAAAAATCATTGAAGTTTTGGTATTTATTGGATAAATAATGAAGAGTGTTGAGAATGTGGAATTAATTATTTTTATTTGTTTTCTTCCTTATCTCCCCCTACTTATTTATTTGTCGACCAATCCATGATGATTTGGTCTCGGGGATTAGGTTATAAATATATCTTTCAGCTATTTATTTTTATAAGTCATATTATACATATATATATATCTACAATTTGCCTTATTTTTATTTTCTTTATTTTTATTCTTTTATTTATTTACATGGTTTTTAATGCATTAAAGTGCATTGTTATTTATGAATAGGGTCTTGTTAAAAAGTGGAAATTAATGGATATTTATAGGTATTTGTTAAGGGTTTAAGACAAAATGTAGAAAGAATGTTAATGAATCATGGATTCATCAAGTTCCTCTCAAGAGCCTCCATCAAACAAGATTCTTGGTCATCAATCAAATCTGCTTAGATAATGACTGGAAACATGATGGCTCGCCTGCAAGGAAACTATAGTTCTTGCTCTGCGGTAAGGTCTTCAACTCTGGGCCTATGGGAGCTGTAAATTCTGGCCTCTGAAATTTCTGCATGAAAGCTACCAGATTTGAGTGTGAGAACTCTCGCTGCTCATCTGAAGTTGATGAAGATGGCCCTACTGATGTCTCTATAAACTGAACTGGCTCTATATCCGTCCTGGATGTAGGCTCTGTAGACATCAAACACATCAAATACTCATCAAAATCCTGCCAACCAAAATCTGTGTCCGAGTCCGAGGGATCTGAATCAGCCTCTAAAGTATCCTACGCACTAGTGTGCTCTCCGAACTCTCATCAACAAGCATATGTGAATCTGCGGAGTCTGAAGGTGTGACAAGAGCTCGTGAAATCGGGTCTACCCAAACTGCCTTGTTCTCTGTAATCACAAAATCACACTCATGGTGGATGTCTGGCTCTGAATCTATCATTTGCTCTGATCCCTACTCTAAGCTAGATGAACCTCCGGGTTTCTCACCCTCGATGTAAAAGTATACCTTCCCGCTATCATGATCAGGTACGGCCTTTGCTATTGCCAGAAAAGGCCGACCTAATATGACGAGGGTATCAGTCACACATTCAGGGATCTCCATGTCCAACACAACGAAGTCCACAAGGAATTTCATACCCTGAATGGTGATGACCATGTCCTTTAGTAACCCCTTCGGCCTCTTGACAGATCTATCTGTAAACTAAAGTATTGTCATGCTATGTCGAAGAGGGCCAAACTCGAAGCGGTCAAGTAAGGCTGTCAGAATAAGGTTAATCGAAGACCTGCTGTCTAATAGAGTACGATCGAACCACTGCTCGTGAATGTGGCATCTGACATATGGAGCACCTACATCTGGTCTCTTCACTGCAATCGGTTTTGAATAACGAAGCATGTGGCACGGGTGAGCACATGGATCTCTATACTGTAATTTCACCTCTTCTTTCTATAAACTGTGGTTTTCTCTCTAAGGTTCTTCTGGAAGAGAGGGATGTGCTCCAATGCTTCCTGGAGGGTCAGCTGGGTATGAAATCGATCTATCATCTGCTAGCTGAACTCTAATTGTTGTCTCTTTTTGGGATTTTCTATTTTTTGTCGTTCTCCATGCGGAGTGGTTGAGGGAAGGGGATAGAGGGACTCTCCTCAGAAGCTCAAGGGTCTAAAGTAGGAGTGGGTCTCTGGTCATGCAAATGGCTGGAATCCATACGATCATCATCAATCACATTAGATGGACCACGAGAAGATACAAAAACCTTTCCTTTATTTATATTTTTTTTTCAAAATTTTTCCATTTTTTATATTTTTCTAAGAAAATCATCCTCATGTACAGGAATAGGAGTCAAAATAACTGGAGTATTTGTACAAGGACTCTTGGTGGTATCAGTACCACCGACAACACCTGAAGAAGCAGCATCAGTACCACGCTCAGGCCCGTCAAGTGAAGAACTAGTGGTATCAACATCACCATCCGCAACATCTGGAGAAGGGATGACATCAACACCATCGTTTGGATCATCAACCTTGGTGGCATCAACACCATCATCATCATAAACATCAACAACATCAACACCGTTGTCTAGCTCATCTGGTGCTCTGGAGTCTGCATCTAGATGTCACCTAGATGATTCACCGCCTGCTCGCTTCCTACCGTGTCTAAGTGTCACAAAATCAATATCAAATAAATAATGCATATCGTCAAGTACCTCCTAGGAGTGTCAGATTGGGATCGATCTGTGTGGGTATGGCGACCATGCCCTTGATGAATTCTCTCATCTCCTGCCTGAACTCATCCATCTCTCGCCTGAAAGTGGTCTGTTGCTCGGTAATCATACGGGTGAGATCCTTTAAAGATGGGTTCTCATATGAGGGGTGTATGAGAACCAGATGGGTTGCCTCTCTAAAAGTACCGAGGCTGGCCATGCTGATGATGGTAAGAGTGAGGGGGAGGCTGGTGAAACTAGGAGTGAGGCTGTTGTTTCCTCCACTACTGACCTTGGTACTGGGGTTGAGGAATGGTGTGATGGGATTACTGGGGCTGTTGATATGTGCCCTGTCCTAATTGTGCCAGAGGCTGCTGCTGGGTCTGAGCACCTCCAGTCGGCCATCTGAAGCATGGGTGATCATGGCCGATATCGGGCTGCTACTGGTACTGGGAATATCAAATCCCGTTGACTTCCATCAACAGCTCTGTCTGCTCGTACAATGGTGGGGGAAGGGATGCTAATGGCGATCACTCTGATAGGCCACCATCTGTGTGTCTGGTGAAGGTGGTGGTGGCAACTAGTATTATAGGGGTGGCTGAACATGCTCTGCCTTAATGTGGTGAACCCATCTATAAGAGGCCGACTGCTACGACGATCTGCTCCCTTGATCAGCATGTGACCTAGACTATGGCAAAGTAGCCGTCTATGCCTCTTGGAGGCACATGATCTGTGTCTTAAGGTCACTTAAAGTTAGGACCAGCTCATCGATCCTGTTAAGCTTGTCGAGGCCCTGGTGTGTCTTCTTCTCTATAATCTCCATGCGGTATAAGTTCTAGCTAATGATGCCCATGTCTGCAACTAATGACCATGCTAGTGTTGATGCTGTAGACGATGAAGACAAACCTGCCTCTAAATGTGCAATTATGTGGTGAGACAACACCTGGGGGGGGGGAGGTTTCCCCAGAGTGTAAACACAGGCCTGGGTCATAAGTGTGTAGTTGTTGGACATGCGGGCCCACGACGAGCCATTATGCAATAAATGTTTATTGCAAATATCATTCTCTAATTTGAAATGAATAATAACTAATTTGCATAATAGGTCCCTTAGTACAATTAGGGTTATGTACCATGGCCATCTTGATGATCATACAACTGTTGATTCAATTGTTGAATCATAAAGGCTGGTGCTTGTATAAATATCTAAAGAGTTAGATTGAGGACTCATCAAGTGCCTTCAAATGATTACTAGGAGAGGATCTCCAACTGAGAAGGATATGTCAATCCTTTCTCTAAAAGTTGATATCTGACTGACCTCTTGATGCAATTCCTCTACATAGGAATATATATTCAGTGGTGTTAAATAAGCTAGGTCAAAGAGTTGACTTAGTGAGATTGAGATAACTAAAGACCTATGTCATATGCTGTCACGATATAGGCACGCATCCTCTGACCAGAGACAGATGTATTATTATATGTCTGAGTATGTACATTTGGCAGACCAATAAGTTTATGACCTAATCAAGGTCTATACACCGACGTGCTGGTGTGCATACAAGGGCATATGAGTAATACGATCTCTCATAGGGATCATACTAGTTCATTTACTGAACCGGTAGACATGAGCTCACTCATGAGATATTAAGAAGAATGAAATTCCATGCACGGTTGTCTCGCTTTAGAAGCTTGACCGAATTTGTAGGTTTGATATATACTTTTGGAAAGTATATGATCAATACCTAGGTATGATATATGTTTTTGGAAAGTATATGATCGATACCGACTCCCAATGACCAAATGAGAAACTTAATGATAAAACAATGAAGAAGACAATCAAAATAGATTTAAAAATTCAGGTTTATTCTATGGGTCTTCCAATATGCAAGATGTACATGTATTAGGAATACTTGAGGGTGATGTGATCATAAACGATTGTATAACCATGACGCTTTCATTCTGAGGAAGTGATAAAACAGATCTGGATTTTAGTGACTCCTCTCATAGAGAAGTAATCTGATCTTAGTCCAAATGTTGGATGTTGATCGGAATATGATTCAGATACAATGGGAAGATTAGATTTATGACTTTGATTTAATCAAACATCTACGGGAGGTCCTCGAGATGTGGATTTGAGATGTGATCTCAATATCCAAGTCACTATACGTGGAATGTACAATCGCCATGTCCTTATCTCCAAGACTCCGCGGAGAAAGCGCATTGTTCTTGAAAGAGTTCAAGAATAACTTCATTGTTGATAATGTATCCGGGCATTGATAAATGTATAATTAAATGTGAGTCTATTATCGTGAATAATATGAATTTGATTCATTTTATTTGGCCATATAAGGAGAGTTATCTAAGATGATCAAATGCGATTTAGTTATCAAAGATATGAATAATGTGAATGCGATTCATGTTATTTGGGCACATGTGATTTCAGATCTTGGATAATTAAATATGATTTGATTATCAAGGATATGATTAATGTGGATATCACTATCCAAAATAATCATGGATATTATAAATATTATTTATAATACGTTGGAGTGTTTTTAATTGTAAACATAATTTATAAATGATATGATGTTGTGAATGGGATTCCTAATAAACAATTAATTATAAATCTAATTTACATATTATATTGGATATAAGAATATGAATCATATTTGTCACTGGCATGATTGAAGTTTTCACAAATTTAATTTGGAATTATTTTTATGAAGATAAATGCAGTAATTGTTATTGCATATAATATATATATACACATAACAGAAGAATTAATCCCTTTATGGTGACCGTCCACATTGACTTGTTCAAGAGGGGGGACAACCACTCTATTTATAGTAAAGAGACTTGGTCTTCACATTATCTACGTATATTGATTAATTTCAAAATAAATTAATTATTATCTTGAAAAGGATATAGTTAATTATTTTAAACTAATTGTTGTTGCATTTTTGGAGCAACAAATCATGACCATTGATTAATAAACTTTTAATCTACACCATATATTAAGCGAGCACATGGATTGAGATCCATATGCATCCAACTAGTATAAAAGGAAGGATAGACGTTAACTTTGAGTATACGTATAATTCCATGAGGCATTAAACTCTCTCCATCTCTCTCTACGTGCCATGTCTCTCTCTCTCATTGTTGCCGTCCACCATGGAGCCCTAGAGAGAGTGGCCATCGCCGTAGCATCGTCGTTACGCTGCCGAATTGTTTGCTCGTGGATCTCCGCCTCCTTCCATGTGCTTTGCTCATGAAGAAGACTTCAGATCTCATGAGACGAGATCAGGAAATTTGCCGCTTGGATCATCAACATGGATTGTGAGGAGCACGCATCTCATCAACAAGCTCACAAGCATCTCCTCCGTTGGATCATACTTGAGATAGGAGGTCTCTTCGTTTAGAGACTCGATCGTAATAACGCTTCAAAAGGTGAACCTATTAATTTTTTATAGTTTAGATAAAATGATCTGAGAAGTATTCTTGGATCACGTGGCTTCATTGTTTGATTTTTTTTAAATTCCACTACCCCGATATACTAGTACGACTAGTCACTCCCGATCGTATGTGATGTGATCCTCAAGTTTATGGATGCGTTTAAGGATCTTCCCATATCCTTTAAGTAGTATTAGAGCCATAAGTCGGAGGTTTCAGATGCGATCCATAAACCTAAGACGACTTGGGCTCAGTAGGGTTTGTGATTTTTTTCGCATTTTGTAGACACAACCCCATTTTATGTGAATTTTTCGCCCTATTTAAAAGTATTTAAATATATATTATAATTGTATAATGTTTTGCATTAAATAAGGAAACTGTGAGACTTGAGTTTGCATGATTTGGAATCCGTTTGCTCAAGTTATGATCTTTTTTGTGAATATGTATCCACTGTTTCGGGGATGACGAATCTTGAAGTAAATAAAGAGTTAATTACAGTTTATTAAATGTCTTGAAATGCATTAAAATCACTTGGGTTCTGTTGTAAATCGAATTATCAAACTATAGAAACTTATTTTGCTTGATTTGGATTTAAATTGATTGAGATATGCTAATTTTAGTAAGTGAGGGTCACTGCTGAAAATTACGTTCCTAATCAACAAAATTGTGATTGTCATTTAATCAATCAGTAGAAACTAATGGTTAATTTCTTAAAATAATTGTTGATAAATATTTTGTGAAATATTTAAAGATGACTATTTCCTTAAATGATATTACCTAAATCAATAATTGATTAGATATGATCTTAATTACAATAAATTACATGAACCTTATAACAAACATAGTTGTTTGAATATGATTGGGGATTTGTTTAGAAAAACTCCTTATAATATTAATCAAAATAGCTTTGATAAATATTATATGGTATAACTTCGGTTGAAAGACCGATTATCATCTCAAATACAAAATGATCAATTCGCCTTATCCTGACCTGAGGCAGCTATGGTGTCTAGTTGGGGAGTGTTGGGGTAGCAGGTTACTCCGTGAGCGGTTTGTCCCACTCCTGTCGGTACTGGCCATGACAACGGGTAAGGATAATGCTTGAAGCGATCATGATGTATTTTTCCAATTATTAAAATTTGAATAATACATATTTCTGATAATACCATATTTCAAGTAACAATAAAGAACGTTTGTTAGATATTAATTAGATCATTAATTTAATATGATTAGATTAATTGGAATCTAATCAAAATTAAAACACTCTATTATGAATAGAGTTGTTATTTCCCTTGAAAGAATTAATTATGCGAATATGATTCATAATAATTAATTAGAATTTGAACATGATATGGAGTATCAAATAAGTGACATCCATGGTCTCCCGTTAAGGCGAAGGGTTCCGTCGCCAGGGATTGTATGTAGGAGGAACATGTCCGAAGTGACAGATCTTACATACAAACACATCTGGATCGAGCTCTTTGCTTCTCGAAATAGTAAGGTCGTATATTTAGTGACCCCAATATTGGGTTCTCATATTATTGGGGTGATATTGGATTGCGCATAAGGAGTTCTCATCCTGTTGACGATTGGTTCTATTGACGACGAGTCAACATCATCTTAGAAGTGGTGGGATCTGGTAAAGACGGAATTGGGAATGCAAGTTGGACTTGCAAGGCGGAATGTGTTCCCACTTCTTTTTTTCCGAGTTGCAGGTTCTCATATTATTGGGATGTAACAAAGATAAGAAAGAAGATCCCATATCTTGCTTGATATATAATGGTATGTATATCTCTTACATTGTAAGTGATTAAGGGAATGAACTTTCAGTGTTGACAAGGAAAGACAACTTTGATATAAAAATTCCTAAATCAAAGTAAAATATGTATATGTATATATATATTTATGAAAATTTCTTATTTGAGATAATCATGCATGAAACCCACTCAATACTATACTCAATAATAACCAGTAAAATATCACGGATTGGATCCATGATCAAGATATTTTACTTGCCGTTGGACACATAATGTATGTGGTTGCAATGTGCAAGTTTCCTCATAATAATGAGGAATGACAATTAAATAGACAATAGGACAATAACCTAGGGTTTGTATGTCTCTATAGTCTTGATCTCTCATTGAATGTACATTAGAAGGGGCATGTCTATGATGATCATAATTGTTAAATAATCCTTATAAAAATCTAAGAAGATGTTTTGGCATTCATATGTGCACTCGACATTTAATCATGAATGACATGGTTCATTGCATTATGCAGAATGGTGGCTCTATAAGAGATGATGTATTCAAAATTTTTGAGTACCTACCTGAACCAAAGTCTTTAAGAGTTAAGATGGATGTAGATATGATGAGTGTCATCATTCTGCTATCTATACTTAAGTCAATCATGAAGCTTTATAATATTCATATTGTATGAATTGAATGAAGCATGTATAAATGTTGAATACCTTTATATTGAAATCTTACGAGTTCAACATAATAGTTACTTGGTTTTAAGCAATGGTTGGACCCAAGTAAGAAGGAAAGCCAAAGAGTTGACCGTAATTTTGTGACGTCCATAAGGAATCCAAAGAGTTGGATGAATACCGATACTACAACAAGCCGATGTACTGATAGTATGAATATCTGGACTATCCAAAATTCTTAGAGAAGGACCTCGATACTACATTATAATAATCTACATATAGTCATTAAAATCAACTTTCTTATTTGATAAGATCAAAGTCTGATAGTTGTATCCCATTCTTCCAATAACACTTGCAATTGGTTGTGTAGGTTTTAGAAGATTAGAAAATTTGATCTTAAGGTTTAATAATCATCCACATGGACATTGATGCAATTGTTGGAATAATCTCTATTCGATAGAAAAACTTCATAATTTCAGTGGGAGAGCCCTTAGCCTTAGAAAATGTCTCTATGATCTAGATATTAGAATACATTCATTATTTATTTCTAAATATTGGAAATGAACATGTATTCTGGAATAGACTTATCATAAAGAGTTGTAATGGATATATTTCAGATAGTAATCTAACATCCAGAGGACTCTATTAAATTAGAAAATTATGAATGGTTCATTAACATTTCTAATACTGAAAATTAAACCTTAAAAGATCAATAGGAGGATGGATACCATTTGACAATGATCTGGCATCAAGCCTTGGACATAAGTCTATTGATGAGATCAATAGACTAGTAAGAGATGAAACTTTAAAATGTCTGAAATTTCAAATCTTACATACTTGTAAATATTGTATTCAAAGTAACATGTCCAATGCACTCTTCTCTGGGAATGGTGTAAGATGCCAAGGTATTCAAGACCTCATACATATTGATGTATATGGATCATCTGTATCATAATGAACATTGATGATATGTGATATCATTATTTGTGATATGAGATTTCTTCCTTTCACCTTAGAAAGCTTTGAAATGTTCAAAGATTTCATAATTTTTGTTTTAGAACCTAAGTTTGAAGGAAGATGAAAGAATTTGATCTAATCAAGGTAGCAAGTACCTATTAGATTAATTTAATGAATATCTTATGGAGACCGGAATATCATTCCTATCTCACTCCTGATACACATTAAGTCAATAGAGTTGTAGGGAGATACAATTAGATCATGTGTGACATGATTTGATCAATGTTGAATATTAGCATAATTACCTCTTAGTTTCCAAGGGGGGTGTGTGTATATATAGTAGAGAATACAATATATATCCTTAATAAAATTCCATACAAGTAAGATGGAATCTAGCATCAGAGAGTGCTACTTCATTAGGAATATAAAGGATGGTATTGGATACCTACTTTATGACCTTGAGATTTTTAAAAGATTTCATCTCTAAGGGTATGATTCTTAGATGATGACTTTCTTGAGAATCAAGATGAAAAGAAGTTAAGGATCTCATTGAGTCTTGAGAAGATAATGAGTCTCCTGAAATCAGAAACTAAAAGGACAATTAAAGATGGAATACTCATACCTCTTCAAATAAGTTTGAGGATGGATTCCATGTGTCAGTTAAGTTTGAAAATGACCTGACTTCATATGATGAAGCTTCCAAGGATCATGACATGGAGATATGGATGCTAGAAATAATGTCTAAAGTAGACTTCATATACAATTGTTGTATATGGACCCTTGTGGATCCACCTATAGGTAAGGCCCGTTAGGTGCAAATGGATCTTCAAGAGAAAGAAGGAACCTGATGAGAAGATAGAGACCTTCAAAGCACGGCTCGTAGCCATAAGCTACATCGAAGAGAAGACATCGCTTGCGATGAGACTTGCTCTTCAATGACCATGCTTAAATCCATTAGAATATTGCTAACTATATCTACACAACTTGACTATGACATCTTCAAGATGTGAGTCAAGATTGCACTCCTCTGTGAATACCTCACCAAGGATATTCATATGAAGTAGCCCAAGGGCTTCATGGTTGAAGAAAGCAAGGTTTCCAAGCTGAAGAACTCCATTTATGGACTCAAATAAGCTTCTTGTAGTTGGAACATTAGATTTGATGAAATTATAAATGTTATGAATAAAGATAAAATCTTGATGAACCATGTGAAGCTTAGTGGGAGTGCCATTGTGTTCATCGTGCTAAATGTAAATGATATCCTAATCATTTGGAATGATATACTGATGATAATAAGTGTTTTATAATCTGCTTGTTCCATACCTTGAGATATGATCTCAAGGATACCTCTTAGATCTTAGTTCTGAATATGTTCTAAAGCATAAAGAAGAGGGTATTGGGATCGTCATATTAAGTGATACACCTTGGGCATGTTACATTTTTTGGGAAAAATCTCAACAAGGGCTTCCTTTCCTTAAGATATGGTACTGACCCATCTAAAGGGATAACACCTCAAAGAGTTGAGGAAGTGAATGCTGTAACTACTTGCCCGTGTGTATCAGTTATGAAAAGCCGAGTGTATGCTAGATGTGTACGTAAGCCAGATGCCTACCATGCAGTGGGAGTAGTAAACTATTACTAATCCTACTAAGGAGATAAAACACTTGATTGTAGTGATAACAATATCTTCAAAGATGACAAGACTTAGAGATAGTGATCTCAAAGTATTATCTTCAAGAACCTAAGACTTCATAGACAATGATCTAAAAGGTCTTAACTACAGATACCTTAGGAGATAGAGCTTCCAGGAATAAGAATATTCTGATAAGGATAATAGAAATTACATAGTGGTTATAACGATTATTGAGTTGCAGTGTCATTGACAATAGAACTAGTTCAACAATATTGAGTATGGGTTGCATAAGATGCAACATTCGCATTGGATGTGCGAGTACTATTACTTTGAGATATGTAGGTGTTGTAAAAGGGCTTGGCGTAGTCTCTCAACAACAAAGCAACTGATCATCTTACCTAGCTATTTTTTCTAAATAGCCTATGATTGTCACATGAGTGTGGGTTTAAGATTAGCCCATTAATGGCTCTAAGGGCTAGCGGGAGATTGTTCGACATGTGAGCCCACAACAAACCATTATGCAATAAATGTTATTGCAAATATAACTCCCTGGTCTGAAATGAAGAGTAACTAATTTGCATAATAGGTCCCTTAGTATAATTAGGGTTGTGCACCATGACCATCCTGATGATCATACAATTGTTGATTCAATTGTTGAATCATAGAGGTCTGTGCTTGGATGAATATCTAAAGAGTTATATTGAGGACTCATCAAGCACCATCAAATGATTATTAAGAGAGGATCTCCAGCCTAAGAAGGAGATGGTGATCCTTTGTGTAAAAGTTGATATCTGACCAACCTCTTGATGCAGGTCCCTACATAGGAATAGAGATTCAGAGGAGCTAGATAAGTTAGGTCAAAGAGTTGACTTAACGAGATAGAGATAACCAAAGACCTATGTCGTATGCTGTCACTGTATAGGCATGAATCCTCTGATCGGAGACAAATGTGTTACTATATGTCTGAGTATGTACATTTGACAAACCAATAGGTTGATGACCTAATCATGGTCTATAAACTGGCATGCTGGTTTGCATACAAGGGCATATGCGTAATACGATCTCTTAAAGGGATCATATAGGTTCATTTACCGAATCGGAAAATAGGAGCTCACTCATGAGATACTGGGAAGAATCAATTTTCATGCACAGTCGTCTTGCTTTGGAAGCTTGGCTGAATTTGTAGGTTTGATATATACTTTTGAAAATATATGATTAATACCTAGGTATGATATATGCTTTTGGAATGTATATGATCAATATCGACTCCCAATGATCAAATGAGAAACTTAATGATAAAACCCTAAAGAAGACAATTAAAATAGATCTAAAACTTCAGGTTTATTCTATGGGTCTTCCAGTATACAGGATGTACATGTAAAAGGAATACCTGAGGGTGGTGTGATCATAAACGATTGTATAACCATGACGCTTCCATTCTGAGGGAGTGATAAAACAGGTCTGGATTTTAGTGACTCCTCTCATAGAGAAGTAATCTGATCTTAGTCCAAATAGTGTTGGACCTTGATCTGAATGTGATTCAGATACATTGAGAAGATTACATTTACAGCTTTGATTTAATCAAAAATCTATGGGAGGTTCCCGAGATGTGGATTTGAGATGTGATCTCAATATCCAAGTCACTATACGTGGAACATACAATCACCATGTCCTTATCTCCAAGTATTCGCGAAGAAAGCACATTGTTCTTGAAAGAGTTCAAGAATAATTTCATTGTTGATAATGTATCCGAGCATTGAGAAATGGATAATTAAATGTGATTTAATTATCATGAATAATATGAATTTTATTCATATTATTTGGCCATATAAGGAGAGTTATCTAAGATGATTAAATGTGATTTATTTATCAAAGATATGAATAGTGAATGCGATTCATGTTATTTGGGCATATGAGTTTTGATTTCTTATATAGTTAAATATGATTTAGTTATCAAGGATATGACTAATGTAATTATCACTATACACAATAATCATGGATATTATAAATATGATTTATTATATGATGAAGAGTTTTTAATTGTAAATAGAATTTACAAATTATATGTTGTTGTGAATGTGATTCATAATAAACAATTAATTATAAATCTAATTTACATATTTTGTTGGATATATGAATATGATTCATATTTGTCAATGGCATGATTGAAGATTTCACAAATTTAATTTGGAATTATTTTTGTTAAGATAAATGCAATAATTATTATTGCAAACTAATTAATTTATATATAGATAAAAGAAGAATTAATCCCTTTTTGGTGGTTGTCCACCTTGACTTGTTCTAGAGGGGGGACGACCACCCTATTTATAGTAAAGAGATTTGGTCTTCACATTATCTATGTATATTGGTTAATTTTAAAATGAATTAATTATTATCTTAAAAAGGATATAGTTAATTATTTTAAACTAATTGTTGTTGCATTTTTGGAGCAACAAATCATTGCCATTGATTAATAAGCTTTTAACTATACCGTAGATTATGAGAGCACATGGATTGAGATCCATATGTCCAACTAGTATAAAAGGAAGGGTATCCCTTGCCTTTGAGTATACACATAATTACAAGAGGAATTAAACTCTCTCCATCTCTCTCTCTACATGCCAAGTCTCTCTCTCTCTCTCTTATTGTGGCTGTCCACCATGGAGCCCTAGAGAGAGTCGCCATCGCCGCAGCATCGTCGTTATGCAGCCGGATTGTTTGCTCATGGATCTCCATCTCCTTTGGTGCGCCCCTCTCATGAAGAAGATGTCAGATCTTGTGAGACGAGATCAAGAGATTCGTCGGTTGGATCATCAACATGGATTGCGAGGAGCACATGTCTCATCAATGCGTTCGCAAGCGTCTCCTTCGTTAAATCGGACTTGAGACAGGAGGTCTCTTCATTTAGAGATTCGATGGCAAACACATTTCATGAGGTAAACCTAAAACTTGTTTGTGATTTATATGAAATTATATGAGAAGTGTTCTTAGATCATGTGGTTTCATCGTTTGACATTTTTCAAATTCCGCTGCCCCGATCAACTAGTATGACTAGTTGCTCCCAATCGCATGTGATGCAATCCTCATGCTTCTGTGATGAGATTAAGGATATTCCCATATCCTTCAAGTGGTATCAGAGACACATGTCAGAGGTTTCGGATGTGATCCATAAATCTAGGATGACTTGGGCTCATTAAGGTTTGTGAAATGTTATCGTATTTTGTTCACACAAACCTGTTTTGTGTGATTTTTTTGCATTGTTTAAAAGTTTTTAAACACAAAATTATCACTTGGATAATGTTTCCCATAAATAAGGAAACCTTGGGACTTGAGTTTATGTGATTTGGAATCCGCTTGCTCAAATTATGATCTTTTTAGTGAATATGTATCCACTATTTTGTGGCTGATGATTCTTGACATAATTAAAGAGTTAATTATGGCTTCTGAAACACCTTGAAATGTGTGCAAATCACTTGGGTTCTGTTGTAAATCAAATGAGCAAACTATAGAAACTTAACCTGATCAAACACGTCGTGAATATCTGTTTGCTCATCCTCTCTCTGCTCTTTGGCCATCTCGCCATACTCTGAAAAGGAAAAAGAGTGGACTTTAGGTGTCACCAAGTCAACAAAAATCTGATCTGACTGCTGCTGTTGTACCTCAGGTGATGGGTTGGGTAGGTCAAAGAAGAAGGAGGTGGAATACTCGGGTTCCGAGAGGGGGTCTGAGCTCTCAGGTACCTCCCTAGATGAATGGATATGTGTGCTGTGAAGAGATGCTACCAAAGGTAGCCTAAGAGACTGCCTACCCATCAATGTGATGTGGGGAGTAGTGAAGAGTAGCTATGGAATGAAAACAATGATGAGAAAACAAACCCCCAATTCACCAACTCAAGACAATGATGATCGTGAAAGCTTATTCGTTACTCATTTCTGTTTTAGAGTTTAGCGAGAATACAATTACTTAATCAGATTCACGAGTGAAGTCACCTAG
The DNA here is from genome assembly GCA_037367405.1 of Ottelia alismoides. Classification (NCBI taxonomy): domain Eukaryota; kingdom Viridiplantae; phylum Streptophyta; class Magnoliopsida; order Alismatales; family Hydrocharitaceae; genus Ottelia; species Ottelia alismoides. Next base: position 328,354 of record JAZKJV010002216.1, on the reverse strand, counting down.
GGTAGAACCTGACCAAGCTGACAGTGCACACCCAACTTAGACAAGACTACTTCTGTTAAGGGTCGAAGGCAAGTTCTTACATCTCAACCATACATCAATGAGTAATGTACAGGAGCAAGCGTACAAGTCCAGGGATTTGGGCTCTAACCCTTAGTGGTTACATCCTCACCCACTCCGTTTGGAGGTAAGTACCTGCATTCAAGAAGGGGGTTTCTCTCCCCAAAACAATAAATGTGATCGTTACATTTATTTTAGGGTTGAATTTGTTTAGAGTCCTGATTTTATTGGGATATCACTTTTTTGGTTATTTTTGAATAAAGACACATCTAACGAATTTTCCAAGTCTAGGAAATAGAGGGAGGAAGATGGAAAAGCCGATGCGCGATGTAATCAATGATGCATGCACGAGGTAGAAGGCATACCTTGCTCCAGCAGTTTACATGCAGTATGATCCATGCATAAATGTAAAGACATAAATAAAACTACCTATATGAAGCAAGAAGAAACTACCCTAAACATTAACTTCTAATACAGGAAGAACACGTTGCTAACTATCTAGAAATGAGACCAAGGTTCGGTCTTCGATGCAGCTCGGTGCCTGTCACAACGGGTCCTGCCAGTGATGCATGCGACCTCTCTCAGCACATGGTCTCAAATCCAAATAGTTAACAATTTATTTGACTAAGTCCAATCGATTCTATAGGAACATATATTCTATTAGGTATTTGGACCTAATCACTACCTGGCTCCACCAAATAAAACCTAAGTCTAGGGCTCACATAGAAAAGAAAATAAAATAAAGTCAAAAAAACTCAAATCGATGAGAAACAAAATAAAATAAAGGCAGTGAAAACGACGATCAAAACTCGATGAGGTCCCCTGAGTGCATCGACACTCAACAAAACAAACCTCGAATAAGAGTATCCAAAGTCTCTTAAAGTTATTAGAAGTTTATATAAAAATGAAATAAAATATTTGAAAATAAAGACAGCTCCTCCTTGGCTACACTCTCATGTCGGTTGGTCTAGAACATCCGGCCTCTACCTCGCTCGGTTGCATCGGCTCTCCTAAGATAGCCTCCCTCGCTCCGCGGGACCCTGGCAACAAAGGTGAAACAAGAAGAGTGTCAGAAAAAGTTATGAGAAACATAAGCAACTAAAATAAAAGAAAATAAAGAGAAGGTAAACACAGAAAGAAATAAATAAGGAAATAGAATCCTAACTACCTAGTTGTGCATCCCGATAACGCCACCATTCTGATGAAGCAATATAGCTAACTAGGGTTAAGTTGATCAATTAATGTGTCATTGTCACCTAAGATAACCAAACTGGAATCGAGAAAAATATTCAACCACAAACAAATCAAGCAAGTCAAATAATGGTCTAAGCTACTTTTATTAACTTGGTATAGCGATCAGGGTCAAACACAAGGAATACTATGAAAAAATAGGTAGCCAAATCAAGAGATTTAAAGGATTTTTATTTTCTTTTTTGTGGTTTTTAATTTTGCAAATTTTTAATTTTCAAAAATAAGGCAAATAAAGGAAATGAAGAACGGACACACACACACACACACACACACTCTCTCTCTCTCTTTGTATTTTTCAAATAGGGTAAAAATAACCAAAAAAATCAAGTAATATTTTTTGTATTTTTAATAATTTTTAATGTTTTGTAATTTTTTTTATAATTTTTAGATGTTTTGGGATTTTACAAAATAAAAAAACTGAGAAAATAACCAAATAATACATAGTCAGGTGTGTTTTCTAATTTAAAAATATCAACTATGCTCATAACTCCTGAGAATTATTTTTTATTAAAAAAACTATACAAAAATATCTAGAAATAGAGACCAAGAACACAATTTTTGGAGTTTAAACAATTTTACATAATTTTGATGTTGTTTTTAGGGTTTTGCAAATTTTTAAGGATTTATAAAAGCAAATGAAATGAATATTGGACAGAAAATCAAGCAAATCAAAAAAAGCTAAACTATTTTTTCGGAAATTTTAATGCATTTTTCGAATTTTTATGAACTTTCTATGGAAAACAAGGACTTTTTCTATTGTTTTTAAATTTTAATAATAGCAAATAAAAGAAATATAACAAAAAATTATGACTTAAAAAATGCTAGCAGTAATGAAACTTAAATTTTATGCAATTTTTGTTGTTATTTTGCTATTTATTGCAATTAATAAAAGAGAAAAATTTAAATAGTGCACATATGACCTAGATGCAAATATTTAAGTTTCAGGGGCCAAATATTAACAAGCAATAAAATTCAATGGACCTATTGCAATTAAGCCAGAGAAAACATGTGTTGCACGTGGTTCCCAAAACACAGGGGTATAAATGCAATTTCTTAAAGCTATTTCTGCTTCAGACAACACGTGAAAAACACAGGGAAAATGTGCAGATATTCCACAAAACACATGAAGGCACACACGAGTTCGACTCGACTGAACTAAAATGCAAATACTAAAACTTTGAGGTCCTTAATACAAATAGTTTTTAACTAATTATTGCAATTAATTTACTAAAGTGAAATAGAGGAAACAACATGGTAAAAAGTGCAATATACCCATTGCAGGCGCATGACGCTAAAAAAGATCTGACGACTTAAAGGAATGTCGAGACGTGCAACTCAGATGGAGCGGTGCAAGTATGGATCCAACGGCCTGAAAGTGGACACTGACGTGTAGTGTGGATCTACACTAGGTCTGATCTGAGCGTCGAGATTTGGGCGCTGCGGTGCAACTCAGATCAAATCTGGGAGCGGAGCTCCCTCATCCGATGACTAGTATGCATGCTGGAAGAACACGAAGAAGATCTAACCAGGGTTGGTCCGATCATGAGCCTCGATCAACCAACCAAAGGGTCCAACATGTTGATGGAGTGGAGCCACGTTGGGTAGAGGTCTCAGATGACTCGGTGGAAGGCTCAATGATGATCTGGAGGTTTTCTTGCCTTGATATGCTCTACCACTGGAGCTGGGGGTCGATTCGACCCTCTAGCGCATGCTTAAACCTACAAGGACAATCACTGTTCGAGGGCGATACCCCAGCTTGTGTTATTTGGCAGAGACAGGGAAAGAAGCATGGGGGATATGTAATCGACCTCTTACGTATATGGGAGAAGGAGGTCCAGGCCTAATCTCGCTCCGATGAGCGAGATTTTGTATGATCAGGTCACAAGGGAAAGTGGAGGGTGATATGGTGTGTCGATCGATGCTGGTAGATGGTTGAGATGAGCCTTAGACCCGGTGGTCGGAGGCGAGGGAGAGGACAACGGTGATGATAAATGAATCAATGGTGAACTGTGAAATGCGAAGGATGGAAGATACCTGAATGTGATAAAGTGGAGGGCGGAGTAAGGTGGAGTGAACGACATGGTGATTGCTTCAACCTGACTGCGGAAGGTCGAGGAGGCTACTCGCAATGGAGGTCTCCGACCGTGATTGAGCTACAGCTCAAATCACCACCAAATTGAGCACCAAAGTTTCCTCCGTACCCTATCACTGTCCTAAGTGTTTCTGGTTGAAGAAAAATAGGTCTAGAGCAAGCTAGCGCACGACGATGCTCAAGGATAGGATTTATAGGGCTCCCCAGGCATCTGGAAGGATCGAAAGGTTTCATGCGAACTGAGGTGGATCTGGAAAAACTTATGGATCTGCGAGGATCACTGATCCTGGGGGAACATTCATGCACAAGATTCAAGGGACAAGGTGATCAGACCTGGGCTGGGGAAAAGGAAGAAAACATGTCCGACAAAGGAATGTCCGAGTCGGACTTGGAAGGTGGGAGGTTCCCGGACCTGGGTTGACCAATCAGAAAAATGGGATTGTATCAAAGAAAAATTAATAAAAAAAGTAAATGATTTTAAAATAAAAAGTTATAAACAATTTAGTTATTTTACAAGATTTTTCCTGTGATTTTTAATAATAAGTATATTATGGTATATACAATATATACTGTTATGTACAGTTGTAATATACCTATATATTATATACATAAAATTTTATTTTCTTATTTGTTAAAAAATATATTGTTTTTATATTTTATTTATTTACAAAATAATTTAAAGAGCATAAAATAATATTTTTATTGGATTTTTACAAGTTAATTACAAGTGTTAATAAATTAGGTTTATCTACAATATATACATTATTGGTCTTTTTGTACAATGAAGTTTTGAATTTATTTTTTCATTTTAAATTTTATGATTTTTATTTTAATTTTATTAAATTATTACGAGTATATACAAGTGTTTAAAAATACAATATATGCCATTTATTTAAAAAATAAATAAATAAATACATATATACAAGTATAGGTATTGTACAATTGTATACAAACTACCTTTTGCAATTATTTTTATTATTTACATCATATTTTTATTTACAAATTTATTAAGGAAATTAAATTATTTTGATATTATTTTATTTAAAAATAGAAATAAAAATAGGTGAAGGATATATACAAGATGAGTAATGATGAATATATACAGTGAATAAGGACCCTATCTCTCTCTACTTTATTCCTTGTCGATCAGGTCAGTACTTTACCTTCTCTCGGGGTGCGGACCAGTTTGCATTTATTGCATAAATACATCCTTATTTTATTTTATTTCTTTTTATTTTCTTATTTATTCTTTTATTTTGGTTAAAAAGAATGTTAAATATACAATATTTACAAAAACATGCACAATGCTAATTTATTGGATTTGACATATATTTACAGGCATTTTACATAGGGAATTTGGATAAAATAAAAGAATAAAGGATGTGAATCATGGATTCATCAACCACCTATGCCCAGTTCAAGGACCTATTCTTAAAGAAGTTCTATCATTTGAGTAGAACTAACCAGATGAGGACACATATCATGAGTTTTTCCCAGCTACCTAATGAACCTTTATGTGATATCTGTGAACAATTCAAGGACATATTTTAGAAGTGGCCATGCCATGGATTTGATGATAACATCCTAGTCCAATCTTTATTCATTGATCTCAACATTGAGATGCATGGTTTAGTGAGTGCTGCTTGGGGAGGCAGTTATACATCATGTGGATCAGATACCGTCTGGAAGGTATTCGAGCAAATGGATGACACTAATCCCTTACAGACGACTAGTAAGGCATACACTGACTCCCTAGTTACATTTATATTAAAGGGAGGAAAGACTATCGGTGATCTCATAGAGGACCTGGTCCCCACCATGGGTAGTATTGCTTACAAGTTGATAGTAGTCGAGTGGATCGATAAGAGGATGAATGGGCTTGAAAGCTTAACCAGGATTCTGAAGCAAGTGGATGAATTATCAGAGAAGGTATTCAAGATTAAGATACTCATCACGACTGCATCTATTGCTCCTATTTTCCATGTACACCATGTACATGAGCATCCGATGTTAGGGCAATATCATCCATGGGTGTAATAACACTCTTATACCCAATCCTTCCAGCAACAAGCATCACCAGTTGAGATAGTACATGAGGAGTCTCCCCCAGTGTGGGAGGTGAACGATGTATGGTACACCCAAGACCCAGATCGGCAGGGAAGTACGAGGGATCGATAGTCTAACCAGCATCCCCTAACCTTCTACAATACAACATTCACCTCCACACCACATCCTCCACAACACAACCCTAGTCCTTATCAACCCTAATAGAGGCAACAAAAGCAACAACAATACGACCGCTAGGGCCAATACCAATCGGGCCAGTATGACCCAAATTACCAGCATCACCCCCAACACCAGCATCAACAACATCAGGGCCAAACCTTATGATACCATTCTTCTCAGCAAAATACCTCTTTGTCATCACCCATTGACTTTTAGTGCCAAACTTTTGATGAACTTCATTCCTACCGGAATGAGATTCAGGACATGCGAGTGGACATCAACCACTTGTCCCAATGGTAAGACGAGTAGACGACTCCACATACCTCCATTCCCATCCAAGTTCAGGCTATCCCCAATAGCCTGAACAAGTCTCAGTCACAAGAACACATGAGTCATGTATACTACTCAAACATTTTTATACTTGAGCGCGAGATTCTTTCGTGTGATGATGCTTATCATATGTCACTCAGAAGAGGAAGGACCATGTCTGTACCTGACTGAGCAAGGGATACGGAGAGGGTTACCTCTAGAGCTCTACCTGAGGAGTATTCAAAAGACGAGGAGGAGAGGCGTCATATTCAGCAGACCTCTCAACAACAGACGAGGTTATCTACTCAGGAGACAAAGAGGAAGAGGAGGACACACGTATCACAACAACTTGGAGAAACTTTGGAGTCTACGGAGGACCTCACACCTCCATTTGTGGAGAATTCACCAGTAACATATATTCCACAATCTGTTGTAGACAACTTTATTTCTAATTCCAAGTCATGTAAAAACAATTCATCTTTGAAGAATTTTGTTTCTCATAATGCAATGAATGATGTTTTTAATTCATATTCTTCTGTTTCACTTGACCCTATCCCTTTCCATGTGCTCTTACGACATGAAAGCACATCAAAAAGATTCAAAAGAATGAAACAGACATGCCACGATTTTAGAAGGAAAATATCATGGTTAAAGTGCCATTTGAGGATTATGTGGCTAATAATCCTACATTTCAGAAATAACTAAAGGTGAAATGCACACCTACTAGGGTTAGCAGAAAGAAACTGGATCAATATGTGAAGACTCGTTTCTTATCGATAGCCACTACCTATAACTCAAGAATAAAAAATTACCGAGGAAGAAGAGAGACATGGTTGATCACTATGTGGAGAGTCATATCAATGACATTGAGTTTGCATGCACTCTCCTAGGAAACAGTTCTTCTATCAACTTTCTGTCCTTAACATTTTTTGAGAAATCGAAGTTAGGACCACTTCGAAAATCACGAGCATTACTACAATTTACAGGAAAATCAATGAAGAAACCTAAGGAGAAGTGAATAATGTGGTTATCTCGATTGAGGGACAAGACTACAAGGTAGACTTCATGATCCTTAACATGGAAATCCCCTATTATTAGAGAGAATCTCATATCATTCTTGGATGGACATTCCTAAGGACCACCAGTGCAATATTTGTTTACCATACATGAATGATGAAGTTCCTTTCTCCAGGCAGAGATGTGAACGTAGAGATGAAGCAAATAAAGTGACAGTGACCTGACTTAGAGACCAGCACAGAGTACTCATCTTCAGAAGCAGATTGCAAGATGATCATCATAGTTGGGATTTGGAGACAGACCCTCACAGGTCATAACGAGACCCTCTCATCTGGAGAGGATTTAGTACATGACACAGTTTGCCAGGTGTTGCATGATATCTTGAGAGATAGACCCTCATATTCCCTTGACGACTTAGAGATCCCTTTCGATCTATCAGTTCCACCTCCTTTGGAATGGTCAAGGGACATAGACGATGAGTCAGATGCGGCTTTGGCTGAACCACATTTCTTTGGCGATCTTATTCCCTACACAACATAGTTGGTGGCAAGTACTGTACAGATGGATCCACATTCATACAACACATAATCAGATTAAGATGCAATTCGACCGGACTTGATAGATGATACAATGTTACCAGAGCTAAAGCCGCTCCCTTCTACACTAAAGTATGCCTTTTGTGTACGTGACCCAAAGAGAGATATATTGTGATCATTAGTTCTGAAGTTACCTTAGAGTAGGAGTCTAGGCTTTAAGATGTCTTAGAATGGAACCATAGAGAGATTGGATGGACAGTATCAGATCTCAAGGGGTTTAACCTAGCTTTCTGCTCACATATATGTTGAGGATGATGTGTGACCTTCCCATGAGTTCCAGAGGAGACTTAACCCTAATTTACGAGAAGTACTTAAGGACGAGATTGATAAGTAGTGTAAAGCATAATTTATATGCCTCATTTCAGATTCTAAGTGGGTGGCCCCACTCTATATTGTGCCAAAGAAGTCGATAATTCAGATGATCACAACGAGGAAGGGATAGAGATCATGACATGAGTACCCACATCGTAGCATGTCTGTGTTGACTACAGGTGCCTGAATGCCGCTACTAATAAAGACCACTTTCCCTTGCCATTCATTAATCTAATTTTGGAGATAATACAGGGAAAGCATTCTTTTGTTTTCTTCATGGGTACTCTAGATACAATCAGGTAGCCATCACTCCTAAGGACCATGAAAACACCACATTCACATGTCCATTTGGCACTTATGTGCTCAGGCGCATGCCATTTGGGATCTGCAATGTCCTGGACACATTTCAACAGTGTATGATCACCGTATTTGCTGAGATGGTGAGAGATTTCATGGAGGTTTCCATGGATGACTTCTCAGTCCATGGTGATTCCTTTGATACATGTTTAGTGCACTTGGACCGAGTCCTCAATAGGTGCAAAGAGGTGAATCCGGTACTCTCCTGGGAGAAAAGATATTTCATGGTAATGGAGGTATTATGTTGGGGCATGCCATCTCCAAAAAGGGATTGGAGTTTGACCCTACTAAGGTGGATGTGATCAAGAAACGTGATCCACCGACCAACGTAAAGTCAACGAGGTCTTTCTTAGGGCATGTTAGATTCTAGAGGAGATCCATTAAGGATTAGTTAAAGATTGCACACCCACTGACTGAGCTCTTAGGAAAAGACACAGAGTTCATTATAGATCACAAGTGTCTTTAGATCTTCGAGCTATTGAAAAGGAAGATTTGTGACTCATCGATCCTACAAGCTCCTGACTGGTCTCTTCCCATTGAGATCATGACTGACACTTCAGATTTTGCTATAGGAGCTGTGTTAGGATAGAGGAGAGATGTGATTCTCTATGCTATAAACTATGCAAGCAAAGTCTTAGATCATGCACAAAAGAATTATACGATGATTGAAAACGAAATTATTGCGGTAGTATGGGCCCTCCAGATGTTCAAGTCTTATGTTTTGGGCTCTAGGGTGACGATTTTTACTGAACACACAACCATTCAATACTTATTAAAAACTAAGGATGCGAAGGCACGTCTTCTTAGAGGGATTTAACTCCATGAGTTTGATTTGGTGATTAAGGATAAACTTGGAGGGAAGAATGTGGTGGCTGATCATTTATCCCGAATTGAGTTGAAGGATTCCCCTGAATTTGAGTAGATCGGAGAGACCTTCCCAAACGAGTCAATCTGTGTTATTGACTCACTCCCGTGGTACACCTACGAAGAATCCATGATAGGCATTAAAACTCATCTTTGTGTTAAAACCCTTAAACAATACATGTAAATATGCATTAAATCTCATCTTTTATCAAGTCATACTCATGAATAAAAAAATAATTTTATGCATTAAAAACATCTAAAAAATAAAAGAATAAAAAGAAAGAAAATAAAAAGAGGCAGACTGTAAATATATATGTATAGTATGAATAAATAAAATATGGATATAACTAAAAGATATATTTATATAACCTAACCACCGAGACCAAGTCAATATGGATTGGCCGACAAACAAATAAGTAGGGGGAGATAAGGAAGAAAATCACAAAAAGATTTCATTATTCACTTTACAAATTATTCATTACTTATTCAATATTTATCAAAACTTCAATTATTTTATTTAATTCATTTATACATTTTTTCACCCAACTCTTCTCCTATTTATTTCTAAAAATGTGTATAAAAATATAGAATCCTAAATAAATCCCAGCCTATATACATGCCAAGAAGTCCAACTTTTAAATTGTCAATTTTTCAACTTCCAAACATCATAACTTCTTCGTACGAATTCAAATTTCACTCTACTCACCTTTAAAATTCATAAAATAATATTATCCAGTTAATGAAGGTGATTTCATTAAAATTGGAGTTCGTTTGTAAAAGTCGATTTTGGGATCTAATGACAACTGGGTTTCTGGGCTATTTATTTTATCAAGAACATACTATTTATAGTTTTACTGATTTTATAATTTCTAACTATTTTCTTGATATTATAGATAATATATAAATTATTTTAGAATTTTTAAACACTATATAATATTTTAAATAAATAAAAACCCTAATTATAGTCGAATTGAACTACAACACTTATATCTGTATTTATTTGTCTAATTTAAACCTTTAAAATACATACAAATTCATACACACTTTATTTATTATCCTAATAATCAATAAAATATCAAAATAATGTGTTATATATATAATTATCAAATTAAAAATCAAAACCTTATTTATCAAGTATACTATATAATTATTTATTATTAATATATTTATGTTTCATTATATATTTACTATTTATAAAAAGTAACTTTATATTAATTTAGTTATGCATTTATTTTATACTTAATTAAAATAATGTTGTTTGCTATTTAATATTTAATAATTAAATATCAGCCTACCGGCTGCTGACACGTGTCAACACATGGAGCTTCTTCTCCAAGAAGCCGTTGGATGTCTTCTGTTCCACTACCCTTCTTCAACAAATTTTACCCGTGTCATCTTACATAAAAAACTGGATCTCTACCCTTATCCTAATCTCCTAACTATCCCCATACACACCGGCCTTAAATCTACACCACTTCACCTTCCATCTTCTCTATTTAATGATCCGAAAATTGTCCTTAGCAAAATAACTCTCCTTCTCCGGAACCAAATTGGTCGAACACCTATTTTCTTCCCCCGACATCAACTAACCAAGGAGGTGACAGCTCCTCAGGGCTGCCCCGCATGGACGCTTGGTGATCGGAGGAGCATTCGAAGGTGTCGAATCTCCTTGTATCATGGTCGTGCCGCCACGTTGAGCTCCGAAAGACCGTCCATTGAGGTATAATAGTGGAGTTATACACTCTACATTCACATGTCAAAACCTTCATTCCTCTTCGATTTTCTCGAGCTTCATGCCTGGATTAGAATCCTAATCACTCAATTAGTTTGCCCTAATCATCCATCTTTGATCATCATTCCAATTCAATTCTCAATTTCGTCTATATTTGACCGAATTTTGTTATGATATAACCCTCTTCCTGGAACTATTATCAGAGCTGCAGGAAATCTAATTCCTTGGCCGATTCAAGTCAAATCGAGCATTAAAATTTCCTTTGTAGGTTGTAAATCATCTAGAGCTTTTCCATCATCCTTCAGTAGAAGCTTGTCTTCATCACCAATTAATCAATTGGAGCTACAGTTCCTTTCCCGAAGCCTAAACTCTAGCAGGCACCTTCGTCACCCTTCCACGCCATCGCTCTTCGTTGACCTCGCCCCGCCACAGGCGCGCTTGGAGGGAGTAGGCGACTCCCTCCTGGCCCTGCTAGAGTAGAGACAAGTCACCAGCCTAGTTGCCATCGCCGGAGAGATCTAAAATCACCGCCATCGCCTTAGGATTTGGGGAGGAACAATCTAGAACAACTAATGCATAGGTGCGCGATGCATGTCCTACTTGGATGCTCCAGATTGTGCCTCGCCTTTTAATCCTAGATGTATATAATGAAGGGGTGTGAAAATATCAAAGAAGTCCCTGCCATTCTCCAAAACTCGCCTCTCCAGAATTTTTCCTTTATTACATTTAGGTCCCCATGCAGGGACCTAAGTGTAAAGTCCAAGAATTATTCTTGCAATTAGGTCCCTATTCAGGGACCTAATTGAAAGACTTGTCTTTTCTTTTATTGCAATTTTTTACATACTTCTACATTGACCTTGTGGGCACCTTGTGGACTTGTAGACCGTATTATTTATTCGTAGAATTTTTTACATTTTATTTTCGCATTGAATTTCAACGATTTCTTCTTGCTTTCTTGCTTGGATTTTCTTTCTTGATCTTCGATATGTTTTGTTTTTTTAAGTTGCTTTTCGAGCCCGTTGCTCGAGTCACTTTATCTATTCTATAATATCACCTATACCCCATATTATTTGACCTATTATGTAGATAATTTGATTGAAAAATATCCTCTTTAAAAGTAAATAAAAATTGAAAAATAAAAATCAAATAAAAAATTAAAATCCCCAAAAAAGTTTTCTCATTGAAGAAGAAAATAAGAAGAAAGATAAATTATCACAAAAAATATTTTCTCTCCTCGAAAATTACGAGCGTGATTTTTTGCCTCATTGCGTTCGATCCAGGTACATTTAACAGATAAATAAATAGTGAACAACACCGAAATTTGTCTCGATGTTGAATTTTATTTGATTAACTCGAATTTTGTTTAGAAGTCTATACCGACACACTTTTAATCGGGGGAAAAATTCGAGTTATCAAAATGGCGTCGTTACCTAGGAGGCATAGTTGCGCTTGAGATTTTTAAGTTTTATTTTTGGTGATATTTTTCTTCTTTTTCTATTTTCTTCTTCTTCGTGTATTCTCGATTTTTCAAGTATTTCTTTCTCCTTTGATTTTTCTTGATTTTTTTCTCTTTTATTTTTTTATTTTCTTCTTGATTTTTGTGTAATTTTTCATTCTTTGATTTCTTTATTTTCTGATTTTTCATTTATCAGTTTGTATCAGTTCTTCTTGATATTTCTTCTAATTTTTTGAGTCCTTTTCTCTCTGATTTTCTTTGTTATTTTGTTTTTTCTTTCTTTTATTTGTGTGAGCTAAGCCATTTTGCAGGGCCCGCAGGATGAGCTGGTTTCTTCAGAAGGCGACTCAGCTGAGGGTGCAGAAACTGGCTAAGTCACCTATGAGCTGGTTGTAGAGGAGCATAGTTGGTTATCTAGACAGATCCTTTTTGTATTTTTTCAGACAATATATATTTTTGTTTTCTTCCGAGAGATGGAATTTGTCCATTTTCTATTTTTTGTGAGAGTGGAAGGGGCACTTGCCCGTTTTTCTTTTTGTAACAAGGGTCCGCTAAGGACACCCCGACTGTACATGGACTTTGGACTATTTTGGGGTCTTTTTCGCCAGGTGCCGGTGTACTTGGGGGATCTCACCGCCGTTTTCGATTTTCATCGATTGTTCTTTGTTTCACATGTTTTCACAGAGCCTTGGGTTGCCTGTTTCATTACACGACTAAAGTAAAACCTATACCCTTAATCCACACTTAGGCATAAACAACTGACTTTTGAAAATCAATCTATTCTTATGCTAGAGTTGTTGAATTAGGACTCAATTATTATCGCTTTTTGCATGCATTAGCCTAGGATTTTCAATTTCTACGCGGATCACTTGCATGTAGATTGCTGGAGAAAGATATGCCTTCTATCTTAGCATTCTATACCATTTTTTGTTGCATTCTGTATTCCCCCTCAGTGAGACAAATTTTTTGAAAATAAAAAAGAAACCTACATCTCGTTAGATATTTATAAAAATATTCAAAAAGTGAAAATCATAAAAAAAAAGATTTTTTATCTTTTAAAACTTGACAAAAATAAAAAATACCCAGACTTAACTTGTATTAGGAGAGCAAACCCCTCATTGTATTCAGGTACACTCCAGACAGCGTGGGTGAGGACACGACCATAAGGATTAGATCCAAAATCCCTGGACTTATGCATTAAGTACCTGTGCATCACTTTTTGATGCATGGTTGCAATTGTAAGCACTTGCCTCCGACCATAGAAAGTCATTTTGGTGTGTCCGCCTCACAGTTCCTTTTAGGCATGATATAACCCTGCAGTCTGGGTAGATGGTACCATTGTTTGGGAAGTTGTGAGAACATACGTTGGGCGATAGGGTGACACCCTCTATGAGTTTGCTAATACAACTGATTGATCGCAAAAATAAAATTGAAAAGAGAAAGGACTGAACTCTTACGGTCTCTACCATGTGAAGTTGGTGAATATGGGGTTTTCATTACATTTGTTTACAGGGTGTGCGTTATTCCACATCTTATATGCCTTCACACTCATGTTCTTGACTTGATATCATGTTCTCTCTCGTACTTCTTTTGACATCGAGGATGACGACTAGATAGATTTTGCACTTAGACTCTGTAAGCTTTCAACCTTCCACCATCTATTGTATGTCTTCACATACTCAAGATGAACCTCTTCCCAAGTCTGTCCCACTTAGACACAAGGTGAGTCAGACCTAGACTCCTCGATTGCCGGCCCTTCAGTCGAGATAGACCCCCACCTCAGTGTTTTATCTATTTCTCCTGCATGTTTTTCACTAAGTTCTTATGAGACTTATTCCTTCCCAGAGGATTTGACAAACATGACTAGAGGGAAGGCACCAATCGAGGATAGAGCTGTTGAGGAGAGACCACATGATGATGAGAGACATATATACGAGAGACATGATCTAGCTTCAAACATTATAGAGGGGATTCATAGACACATTACAATAGACGAGCTTATAGATCAAAGATTAGTGTAGAGTCCAAGATTAGCTTAGAGCTGAGATCATTATGTTGAGAGCAGGAGCGGGGAACCGACCACCACCTGTTATGGTTCCCGCTACATTGAGAGATGAGTATGACCCGGGAGCTAGGACACTACACCATTGGATTCAGTTACCACCAAATCAAGGGTCATACAATATGAGACCATCATTTATCTCACTTCTTCCCAAGTTCTATAGTAATACTTCAGAGGAGCTGCATACCTTTCTACATCAGTTCGAGAGGATATGTGGTATGTGTAGTTTTCCAGGAGTTACACAAAGACTGTATGCTTCAAGGCCTTCCCCTTCACCGTAGCAGATAAGGCGCTTTACTAGTTGAGCCATTTGGGGAGGGGGATATCTACATGGGATGATCTGAAGTCCACATTCCTACGTAAATAATTTCCTATGGGATGGACTAACATGATGAGGAGTCAGATCTCCAATTTCACACAGCTTCCACATGAATAATTCCATGAGGCATGGGATAGATTCAAGGATTTGACCAAGAGATGCCATCATCATGAGATATCATTGAAGGCGCTTGTACATAATTATTTTGGAGGACTCCAACTAGATGTTCAGGGTCTAATGAGCACCGCATATGGCGGCAGCTATCTAAATATGGTTGTCGAGTCAGTTTTGTCCATCTTTGAGGGGATAACAGAGAACTCATATATAGTTGACTCCACTTGGGCATTCTAGAAGGGCCCACAACCATCACACCACTGAGAGCATCGGAGGGTGACACATGTTTCGGAGTCTGATTCACGATCTGACATGGGATTCATTAGTTTGAATCTTGCACTAGTCGACATGATTCAGAAGCAAGTCCGAGAATTACAATCGCTGCGAGAGTTGCAGAAACTGTCATCACTACCTTAGCAGTTGAGTGATTTGATGAAGAAGGTGACTATACTGCAGCTTCAGTACTAGCAGTCCTGTCCTTCTCCCACTTCCCAGCCTGTATGAAGATCTTTACCTGCTCCTTCCACCCATTAGATTCATTACATTCAGAGCGAGCCTGTACAACCCACTGAGCCTCTACAGTTGTATTGGCACGAGGATCCGTCCATTACCAACATGAGTTAGATCACTATCCCTAGAGATGATGTTGATTCTAATTCTACTCTTGAGATCAATGAGATATGGTACACTCATGTTCAATCACCATTACACTTTACTTCGCAGAGCTTACACCGCCACCAGCAGCAGCAACATAGTCATCCACAGTATGGATGTCCACATTGCAACAATCTCAACAACACACCTATCAAAGACCACATTCACATCAGTATCCTGCTACACGTCCACATGCCTATCATCACCACTAGCAACAACAATCTTCTTTTACTCCTCAGAGCTCTTCTCAACCTTACATACCACAACAACACACTACTAGGAAGGAGAGAGTAGATAGCCAGGGACATCACATTGAGTCATAGATATCTTCACAATCCCTAGCACAGAACCAGATCATGGACATGTTGAGTACGCTTCAGACAACACATAAGACTGAGATGGAGCGGGTTAACCATTGTCTGGATGGGTTAGACGCTCCTAAGACCAATCTCCCAGCCCAGCCTCAGATGAACCTAAATAACAAGAGGCGACACACGGATCAGGTAGATGTCACCATAGGTAATGTCACTCTTACTGATTTTTTTAATCTAATTTCGTTCGTCCCAGAAGTGGTAGACATCCATTACCACTTGATCTAGAAAAGGAGAGGGCACATGATGAGGAGCTAGAGTCGATCCATGATGATGGCATTACACATTCTGACAATGAGGAGGAGGACCATCACGATGAGGACCAGTACGATGTCCATGATGATACCATTCATGGAGCGATGCAGACACAATTAATATGGACACGGGTGAATTAGATGATAATATTATGACATTCCATACAAACACTTCTGATCATTCTACTTCTTTCCCTGTATTCGAGGGTTTTGTACCTATTTTTGAGGCTCTCGATGTACATGCTGACTCCATTTATAATGATTTGAATAAAAAGGAAAATTTTGTCATGCCTGATATTGTTCCTCTTCTCAACACTTTGTATGGAAAAGGAAAGAGAAATTCCAAAAAAGAATGTTGTTACTCCTGAAACTGAATGATTATTGAAAGATCACATTTTCTTGAAGATTCCATTACATGACGCCATTCCATTACATGACGCCTTGGATCATTTTCCTATGTTCAAGAATCAGTTGAGGAACAAATGCACAACACGTAGGAAAAGGAAGTCACTAGTTGAAAAACATGTATTGACCAAGGCCACTTCATGTGCGATTTAGAACAAGTACCCAAAAAGAAGAGAGATTCAGGAGCTCACTATGTCACATGCCAGATTGCAGATGTCGCATTCCATCGTACTCTCTTACATAATGGTTCCTCGATGAATTTGATACCACCTTCTTTGCTTAATAAGCTCAATCTAGGTCCCTTTTACAAATCACGAGCGTTACTTCAGTTTACATATCGATCTGTGAAGAGACCTAGAGGCATGTTTAGGAACATTATTGTGATTGTTCAGGGATTGCAGTTTCCAGTGGACTTTACCATCCTAGATATGACATGCCCTTCATAGTTACACCTTACTCCAATCATTCTCAGGAGGCCTTTCTTGCAGACAACGAGAGCACTCTTTGATTATGATGCTGGGAGAGTATCATTTCGCACAGACAATGGAGAGATACACATTGAGATAATGAGATTATGTAGTAGTTCCAGATCAGTATTGTCATTTACTTCAGAGGACACCAGTCTTGCAGATGATTGCTAGCACATAGATGAGACACAGTCTCTTGATCTTGAGAGTGTATATTTTGACACCCATGATATCCTACATGAGGATGGGGTAGATCACATATTACCTAGTTCTTCAGATGATTGTCCACATGCAGACACAAAAAGGTCATATCAGGACCGGAGGAGCAGTCAGTTATACTAGACATCTCAGGGTTGCATATTGAGAGTGCACAAATTTCATCATGAGATTCCGTGGATTGCATTTCATGGATTATATGATCTATTCAATGTAGAGAGTTAGATTGTGTGATGGATACACAAATAGACACCTTCTCTAGTCTGACTCCAGAGACACATATTTCAGTAGAGAGATCTATGCCACATTTAGAGTTAACTTACAGAGACAGCTGTACTTGTTCAGCTAGGGATCACTACATGCAAGCACAACAGACGATTCAATGTGACCCATGTTAAGGTGATCTACTTCATACATGATTCATGACTACTCTTCCACCTCATTTGTCCTATACAGAGACCTATGAGCCTTTCGATTTTTGGAGTACACTACATAGATATATTCATAGATCCCAATAGTCCCCATTTTGCTCATCATTATATACTTAGGATACCAGATCCTAAGTATGGGGGGGTCGATTGACCGTTGACTTGCGTTTTCGATTTTGTTCTTTTTCCCTTTCTTTCCTTTTCCTTTCTATTACACCAATCACTGGTCCCTAATTTTTGGACACATTCCTTTCTATAACCGCCCAACGATTTTGTTGATTTCATTATTCTTTTTCGTTCTCATTCCTTCATTTGTATATTCCATTTCATTAGTCACCTCATTTTTTGTCTTCCACTAGACTTATGATGACCAGATCATAAGTATGGGGGGTCGACTGACTTCTATTCTTTTATTCTTTTTCACCCATTTTTCTTAGCAAGAGTTATGTCCTCATGTTATGAGGACATAGCACAAGCTAAGTATAGAGGGGTGCATATATATTATATATATACTTTTATCCATAACTCGTACTTTATGTATTTTCTATATCTATAAAATCCACAAAGTGGGTAAGGATTAATTTAAAATTCATTTATTTGTTATAAAATCCTTGTAAATAAGTAAAAATATTTTTAAAATTCTTATTTAAAATCTTAATATAAAAATTGCATTTAAAATTTATATTTAGTATATACAATACGTATTTAAAATCCTATCTATTAAAATGTGTGTAAAAATAATTCAATCCTTGTAAAATTCTTGTAAATAACACCTATAAAATACATTAATTATTTAATCCAAATAAAATATTGGTAATTTATCTTGTTTAATTCTTGTAAATATGCTTGTTTATAAAAATTGAAAATTCCATTAAAAATATAAAGCCCTAAAATTCATAAAAATTACAACTATTTAAAATCCATAAAAATGAGTAAAATTCTGAACAATGTACTTCGCAAAAAATGGTTGCATTTGCATTATCATTTTTCAGAATAAATTTGATTTCTCACACTAAAGATTGGGAATAGTCTAAAGGATGGAGCTTGATCATGGACTTTAACTTTCATTGTAAGCAGTCTAGCGAGGAACTAGAATTTAGACTCTTCAGTTCTATGACTTAAATCTTTGGATTCCATGAGGCTATTCTTGGGAATTCAATTCAAACTTGCCTAAGTAGAACACTTAGTATCATCCGGTCATCAGTGAACCAATTTTGGTAGGGATGAAAACGGATTAGATACGGATCGGATATGTCTATTTCCATATCCATATTCGCTTCATGTCTATCGAATACAAATACGGATACATATATGATTCGGATATGCATTATGGAAACCATATCCTTAAAAATACGGATACGAATCCGAATCGGATATTTTATCGAATCCGAATACGGATCGAATAAAGAGCGGACCCGAAAACGGATCTAATAAAGCTAATCCAAATATGAATCGAATAAAGAGTGAAATCAAAAAAATATATATCCAATAAACATGGAATCCGAATACAGATCGAATAATGACCACATACGAATACGAATTGAATTTTTTTATCAAAGTTCATTATGATTTTAAAAATGATAATGAAATATAAATAAGTTGCATCATGACAAAAGAGAGCGTTGAGGTGACCTGCGTTCTTGATAGGAAGCAAAAAGGAGGATTGGGTTTCGTAACTGTTGCCCGTGCCCATCTCCAAACAAACAGAAGTTTGTTAATATCATTAATATGTTGTATTTGTATAATACTAATATAATAACATGAGGTTGTAGCTTCTATTATATTAACTAACATATAAAACAATACTAAATGTTGTATTCGGATATCCGGATCCGAATCCGGATATTCAATCCATTACCATATCAGTATCCGGAAAATTTTTACAATCTATATCCATATCCGATCCATATTCGATTAATATTCGGATACGGATATCCATATCCGATCATTTTTCGAATACGGTAAGCAGATATTCGGATATATCCGTATCCGTTTTCATCCCTAAATTTTGGACACATGCATTTTGTACTTAGCTCGAATTGCATGGGGTTGCGAAGGACATTTCATTTTAGTGGTGTATTTTCATCCTTGTCTAGTGGCATGAACGTCTAAAGATAGGAGTTGTGGGGTTGAAATAAAGCTTCAGATGAGGGAAGGATCTGCTGGCACAATTTTTCCAAGACCTAGATAAATGACAGGAAAAATGCTATATCTATCAGGGCATAAAAGGTTGATGCAATGCAAGCAATATTACAAAGTCTACCAAAAATAAAGACGCCACAAACTACCAAATACGACCACAATGGTCCAAGCTTTCAAAAAGCCTGCACATCTTAGTTGAGACTTAGTTACATTGGTTGGACTTCACAAGGAGTCGTGACTACACTAGTCACACTCCAATTCCTTTCTCATTCTTTTACATTCTCTCTCTACTCGATTGTGGACATAACATAACTTGACCTTAGAAGGAAATACCCCCTCCTTGAGGAAAGAGTAGTAGGATGAGGAACCAATGGGAGTGCATTATTGGGATGGGCAGTTTCTTCACTTCTTTAAGAAGGAAGAGCTAACATAATTCACGCACGTACAAATTGAATTCAAGGTTGATAGAGTTAGCGATATGGATAAATGGATTTGAACCGGTTGTTGAGGTGAACTAAAATAAGGATATGTGGAACTTGAGGACTATTGAGATTAAAATCCTAATCCTAGTTAAGGATCCAATAAAATGCTTGTTTTAGGCCCGACCAAGTTTTGTCCTTCGTCTGATTTCATGATAGATTTAGGAAAACAAATTCATTCTAACTTTTTTTCTTTTTCCCTTGTTTTTCAAATAAGTGTTTGCTAAAGGACTAGCAAAGTTTAAGTATAGGGGGTTGACTCTTCACTTTAGCGCTTTCCACTAGTCAAATATCAAGAAAAAGGAAAAGAGGATGTTTAGACGACGAGATTGTTTAATGACAATTGACCAAGACTATATTGATATCATGTCATCTCCATAAGAGAAGGAGCGCCCTATCCCAAAACCCCCTATTAACTATCGCGTTCCGTCTGCCCGGGCTTCTCAAGCTAATCAAAGTAGTAGGAGCTCACCAAGAGAGACTACCGAGCCCCTCTAGGTGCCTCCCACTAGCCGGTCCAGACAAGAAGATAGCTAGCTTGTCTGAACAACCATTCTTGTACTACATAGCCATGGGAAGCAAGCAGTTGTCAGTTCCGAGATGTATACTTTCACGATGAATCCATGATTCATTAACATTTTTTCTACATTTTGTCTTAAAACCCTGAACAAATACATGTAAATATGCGTTTAATCTCATTTTTTATCAAAAAGCATACCCATGAATAAAAATATCATTTTATACATTAAAATATGTAAATAAATAAAAGAATAAAAAGAAAGAAAATAAAAAGAGGCAAGTTGTATATATATGTATGTATATATACAGTATGACTAAATAAACATATAAATATAACTGAAAGATATATTTATATAACCTTACTCCCAAGACCAAGTTAGCATGGATTGGTTGACAAACAAGTAAGGAGGGCGAGATAAGGAAGAAAACCACAAAAGAATTAATTATTCACTTTACACATTATTCATTATTTATCCAATATTTATCAAAATTTCAATGATTTTTAATTAATTCATTTGTAAATTTTTTTACCAAACTCTTCTCCTATTTATTTCTTAAAATGTATATAAAAATATAAAAATCCTAAAAGATCCTAGCCTCTATATATCCCAATAAATCCAACTTTTAAAATCTCAATTTCTTAAGTTCTAAATATCACAACTTCGTCATATGAACTCTAACTTCACTATACTCACCTTTAAAGATCATAAAATAATATTCTCTAATTAATGAATGTGATTTCACTAAAATCAGAGTCCGTTTATAAAAATTTAATTTTGGGACCAAATGACAATTGGATTTATGGGCTATTTGTTATTCAGAACATACTATTTACACTTTTATTGATTTTATAATTTTTAATTATTTTTTTGATCTTGAAGATAACATACAAATTATTTCATAATTTTTAATCACTATTTAATATATTAAAAAAGTAAAAAAACCCTAATTTATAGATGAATTTGAATTACAACACTTATATCTATTTTCATTTATTTATCTAAATTTAATTATTAAAATCCATAAAAATTCATACACACATTTTTTTTATCCTAATAATTAATAAATATCAAAATAATGTATTATGCATTACATTATCAAATTAAAAATCAAACCCTATTTATCAAGTACATTATATAATTATTTATTAATATTATATTTATATTCCATAAATATTTATTATTTACAAAAATTAATTATATGTTAATTTAGTTAATTTAATTATCTATACTTTTTATTTTTATACCTAATTAATATAATGTTGTTTGCTATTTAATATTTAAAAATTAAATATCAGCCTACCAGGTGCTAACACGTGTCAACACCTGGAGCATCTTCTCCAAGAAGCTATCAACACCTGGAGCATCTTCTCCAAGAAGCTATTGGTTGCCTTCTGTTCCACCACCCTTCAACTAATTTTACCCATTTCATCTTACATTCAAAACCCGATCTCTACCCTTGATCCTAATATCCTAACTAACCCCTTACATGCCAACCTTATATCTACACCACTTCACCTTCCATCTTCTCTATTTAATGATCCAAAGATCATCCTTAACAAACTAACTCTCCTTCTCTAGAACCAAACCAACCAAACATCTATTTTCTTCCCCCGACTCCGACCAACCAAGGAGGTGACAACTCCTTGTGGTCGCCCCGCGTGGAAGCTTGGTGATTGGAGGTGCATTCCAAGATGCTGAATCGCCTTGTATCGTGTTCGTGCCACCTCGTTGAGTTTTGAAGACCATCTGTCGAGGTATGATAGTGGATTTATACACTCTGCATTCACATGTCAAAACCTTCATCCCTCTTCGATTTTTTTGAGCTTAGTGCCCGAATTAGAATCTTAATCACTCAATTATTTCACCCTAATCATCCATCTTTGATCATCATTCCAATTCAAGTCTCAATTTCATCTTGATTTGACCAAATTTTATTCTGATATAACCTTCTTCTTGGAATTATTATCGAAGATACAAGAAATCTAATTCCTTGGCTGATTTGAGCAGAATCCATCATTAAAACTTCCATTGTAGGTAGCCAAATCATCTGCAGCTTCATCATCCTCCTTCAGCAGGAGATTGTCTTCATCTCCAATTAGTCAATCGGAGCCGCAGTTCCTTTCCTGGATCCTAAACCCTAGCAGGAACCTTCGTCACCCTTCCATACTGCTGCTCTTCGTCGACTCGCCCCTCCGAGATCGGAGGGAGTAGGCGACTCCCTTCTAGCCCTGCTGGAGTAGAGCCACATCGCCAGCCTAGCTACCATTGCCGAAGAGAGCCAAAATCACCGCCACCGCATTGGGATTTGGGGAGGAACATCCAATAACAGCCAATGTGCAGGTGCGCGAGGTGTGTCAGGTGTGAAAATATCAAAGAAGTCCCTGCCATTCTCTAAAACTCGATGTCGCTCCAGACTTTTTCCATTATTACATTTTGGTTCCTACATGGGGACCTAAATGTGAATTATAGGAATTATTCTTGTAATTAGGTCCCTGTTCATGGACCTAATTGAAAGATTTATCTTTTCTTTTGTTGTAATTTTTTACATACTTTTACATTGACATTGTGGGCACTTTGTGGACTTGTGGACCGTATTATTTCTTTGTAGCATTTTTTACATTTTATTTTCGCATCGAATTTCGATGATTTCTTCTCACTTTCTTGCTTGGATTTTCTTTCTCGATCTTTGATCATTTTGTTTTCTTTTTGAGTTGTTTTTTGAGCATGTTGCTTGAGTCACTTTATCTACTCTATAGTATCACCTATATCCCATATTATTTGACCTACTATAGTATAGATAATTTTATTAAAAAATATATTATTTGAACATTAAATAAAAATTGTAAATAAAAATAAAATAAAAAATATTAAAATCCCTAAAAAACTTTTCTCCTTGAAGAAGAAAATAAAAAGAAAGAAAAAATATCACAAAAATTATTTTCTCTCCTTTAAATTCACGAGCGTGATTTTATCCCTCCTTGCGTTCGACCCAGGCATACTTACATAGATAAATAAATAGAGAACAATACCAAATTTTATCTTGGTGTTGAATTTTGTTTGATTAACTCAAATTTAGTTTAACAGTTTCTATACTGACACACTTTTAACTGTGGGAAAAAATTCGAGTTATCAACCTACATAGTGAACTTCCTCGTATCCAAGAAGGTTCCCCAAAGATTGATTGACTGAAGTCATATTCGAGGAAATACCACTGGGAGGATCCGTTCCTTTTCTTTGAAGAGCCAGATTATGTCTGGAGAAGATGTATTCCTCAGAAGGAATATCATAGTGTCCTCACACATTATCATTCACTTGAGTCTGGAGGACACCATTCCGGAAAGAGAACTGCAAACAAGGTACTCTAATGTGGATTTTATTGGCCAACCCTTTTTAGAGATGCCTTTGATTTTGTATGGTCATGCTCGATCTCTCAGAGAATGGGAGGGACTGTTAGATACACAGATGAGTTACCCATGCAACCGGTGATTTTCTGTGATGGGGCATAGATTTTATGGGTCCCTTTCCCAACAGTCATGGACATGAGTACATCTCGTTGGCAATTGACTACTTGTCTAGGTGGGTAGAGGCTATCCCAACCCAAGCTGTAGACATCAAGACTGTATGTAAGTTTGTGAAAGACCGTATCTTTGCTAGGTTTAGGGTGCCAAAAATCTTGATTTCTGATGGGAGTAAAAACTTTGTGGATAGAGAAGTTAGATCATTAGTTAAGGGCTACAGATTTGAGCATAGAGTAGCTAGTCTCCCTTACCACCCGTAGTCTAATGGGATGGCAGAGGTTTTGAGTCGAGAGGTGAAGAGCATTCTTCAAAAGTTGGTTCGTCTTGTCCTGGATCTTGGACCAAGTTCTGT
Organism: Ottelia alismoides; assembly: GCA_037367405.1. Taxonomy (NCBI): domain Eukaryota; kingdom Viridiplantae; phylum Streptophyta; class Magnoliopsida; order Alismatales; family Hydrocharitaceae; genus Ottelia; species Ottelia alismoides. The sequence continues at coordinate 303,783 of JAZKJV010002216.1, read as the reverse complement.
GGGCCAACAAGACAGTCTTGTAAGACCCCACACATTACTTCATTTTAGGATGATCTATGACATGCCATGTCATTTGCCCACAAAATTAATTCACAAATCAGAATGGGCAATCAAGAAAGTGGATTGGAGTTGTCACCTAGGGAAACTTTACCAAGGCTTAAACTTGAATGAGCTCGTGGAAATTAGAATCGGGCTTATGAAAACAGTCTGATTTATAAGGACAAGGCTAAGAAATGGCATGATCGGCATATTAGATGTAATAACTTTATCCTTGGATAAAAAATATGGTTGTTCAATGCCAAGTTGAAGGTGTTCCACGGGAAGCTCAAATACAAATGGGCGGGTCCCTACGTTGTTAAGGATGTGTACATCAATGGCAGTGTAGAGATAGTCAATTTCATAGATGGTGCACATTCCTTTCTGGTTAATGGACAACTGTTGAAGCACTTTGTAGATTCTAAAGAGCGTTTAGTCCAAGTTGAGGTCATCAACTTCATGCAGTGCAAGTACATTGCATGTACATCAGACAACTCTTCATGAAGATGCAACATTTGTATTCACCAGCTAGAAGATCCACTCATTCTTTCCTACTTACACACACTTGATTTGCTCATTCTTTTAGAGATTAGGTTCCCTCTCTTGTAGATACTCACTCTTACTTAGGCTATTAAAAGCCAAATATAGGGGGAACCTCCACTCTTTTCTGTACATCCTTGCCATCCTCGATCCTTTCTATTCTTGATCCCTCTTCTTTGTCTTCTTCTTATACTTAGGTTATTTTTAACCTATGTATAGGGGCGAGATCCAAGTCATTTCCCGTATATTCCTTTGTATTAAGCATGAGCTATGGCTTCACATCACTTAGTGCTATGAGGACATAGCACAAGCTATGTATATGGGGCCATAGCTCTTATTTTCAATTTTTTTAACTTTTTGGGGCTGGGGTAAAGTTTATTTTGGACTGATTTGTGTAAAAATAGTTATAAACTGATTTGGAAAAAAATTCTGACTATGTAATATTGTTCAGAAAACTGTTTGACATTGGATTGAAAAACGAGAATTTTACTTATTTTGAAAATCCTCTGAAAAATGTTATGAAAATCTATATATTATATGACGTGGTTTGTAAAATCTTCTCAAATATCTTTTCAAAAATGAGGGTGTACATGAGACTAACACATGCTTGTAAATAAATCCAACCTTATTCAAAACACATAAAAAAGAGTTTGAGTTATAAAAAAACAACACAAAAATAAAAAAAAACAAAAAAAAAACAACAAAATCTCTTTTTCTAAATGAAAAAATGGCTTCTTATTCATTCTTGCATAAAAAATCATCATTCAAAAACATTCACTTCATTCATGTGCATTGCATTATGTTTGTGCATTTCATTAGCATATCATGCATATGCAAAGTGAAAAGTTAGCGGGTTCTGAATCAATTTATGAGTAAAAATCTAGAATGAACTTGACCTGACCTTAATCTACTTAAATGTAAGAGGAACTTTATTGAGAAGTGGGATTTTAGAATCTTCAGGTCATAGACTTAATTCTCCAAGTTTACAGGGCAATGTCTAGACTTTGACTTTTAGTGTCTAACCTGCTTGCCTCATTCTGAGTAGACTCTTGGATAAGGAATTAGTCTATAGTCTACACCGCGTACTTAGCTCAACTAAGACAAGGTGTTGGATGACCGTGTGTCTTTTCTTTGGTAGCGTAGACATCTAAAGACCGAAGCCCCGTGTTGAAATAAAGCTTTGGATGAGGGATGGACTGCTAGCACAATTCTTTCGAAGACCTTAAAACATGGGCGGGACAAAAGATTCTTTATCCATCGGGACATAAAAGATCAATGCGTAGCAACCACAATTCTACCAAAAAGAAGCTAATCCCAAAAAGAAAAATATTTGACCAGAATGGTCCAAGCTTCAGAAAGCCTGCAGATCTAGTAGAGACTTGACTACACCAGCCAAGCTTCACAGGAGAGTTAACACTGATCACTCTCCACTTCTTTTCCCCTTCTTCTAGATTTCTCCTCCCACTCATTGTGAACTATCACGTTCCTGAACATAGAAGGAAATATCTGACTCCCCGAGGAGGAGTTACTGGAGGAGGAGATTGGATGGTAGTTCGACATCTAGGATGGGAAGATCTAACACCTTTCACACACCATAGATAGTTATTCAGTGTTCATGTGGGATGCTTTAGGAGGGGGTAGATCTAAGATGAATTTTGAGTTGAGTCCGGATGATGATTTGTACAACTTGGAGACTATTGTTCTCCAAGCTTTGATTCTCATAAGAAGTTCCATCACATTATTGATCCAAAGGCGAGCTCCATTTTCACCTTTGTTCATGACCTTGGCATGGAACCCAACATCATTTCATTTATGGATTCATTTTAGTTGCTCGGCGACAAGCAATGTTTATGCATAGGGGGATGATGTATATGTGATTCATCACTCTAAAAGATGAAAATAGAGCTCTTTTCTCAAGTGATTCATTGCATGTATTCTTTTAAATTGTATTTTTACCATTCATGCATATGTAATTAATATTCATGTTTTAGCATGCATAATTGCATTAAATAAGAAGCCCAAAACCTTGTACATTATCACATGTATATTGTCATAATTTCCATGATTTTTAATTATTTTTAACTAACTCCAAATAAATTAAATTTAGGTTTATTGTGTACATATTACTAACATTAATCATTCAAAAAAAATAATAAGTTCTATATTTGCCCAGTGAAACCCAAACCCGAATTCCGAGATCAAAAGTTGTAAATGTCAATATCCCTCTCTTACAATTTCCGTCTGAACTCATACTTACTTTTGAATTAATATACATTCAATTATCTACAAAACAAGATCAAATTCAAAAGAATCAGAATTCATATGTGAAACTTAGGTTTTGGGACCTCATTGTATATTGTACATATTGCATTATTTTAACTCTATTATTTTATGTACAAAATAACTCTTTTTCATTTATTTCTTTTTCATTTATTTTCTTTGATTTAAGTTTAATAAAATATGAAAAAGTCAAATTAAAAGTGAAGAATAAATCAAAGAAAATAAATCATGGTGGGTCCGTATATAAAGTCTATATATATGAACCTTTTATTTGTTTATTTACTTAATTATTCAAAATACAAAAAATAAATTAATGTATATTTATTTATTAAATCTTTTTATCTAATTTTATCTTGATCTTTACCTTATTTAAAAAATCACAATAATTACAAAATACATGTATTTTATAACTATAGTGTACCATCGAAAATACGATTTGTACATGTGATCTCTTTTGATTTTGGTTGATCATGAAAGTTGTAGATCTCGTCGAGATGAAAAAAATTCATGAAAAATACTTTTTGATTTGACATAATTTTCTATTTTATTTTGAATTTTGTTTGGTTTTATTTTGTGATTTTCAGGGAGCGACATGTGGCAGCTCCCAGAGCCGCCACATGTTGCCCCCTTTTACCCCTTTTATTTTCTTTGTTTTGATTTTTATTTATTTATATATTATATTTTTCCATGTGGTGCCTTATTCACCCTTCGATCCTGGGCCCATCCAAATACACATGTATCTCCTCTGCCTTGTGCAACAGCTAGCCCCGCTGTTATGCCTCCTCCACCCACTGCCATTACGCCTCCCCCGCTCTTGGTCGTTACCACCTGCTTCCTCTGTGATTGTTACTCCTTGAGCTCCTCTTCATATATCCCTCGTCACCCCTTGTATGTTGTTTATTCACCAATAAAAATAGAGATCCTCCATTTTTTTAGAACCATCTAGATAGAGAGTCGAAGATGGCCGATGACTGCAACTTTCACCTATGACTAGGACCCCCATCACGGCGAGATCCAAGGTCAAATTTGAACTTGTTGCTGGTGTTCTTTACAACCGCTAAGCTCATCTTACGTCGAAGCTTCAAGTAAGGACCAAGAATCATATCTGGTTCTTCCCCCGGGCGAACTCCTTCAGGTGACTTCCCTTCTTCGTTTCTTTTTCTTCTTCGGTCTTCTTCTTTCTCCTCTATTTTTCACCACTTTTCCCTCACCAAGCATCACTTCCACTCCGATCCCTTCACCTCTTCACCGTTCAACACCTCCCCTCCACCCGTTATCTCCCTTGAAGCCGCACGATTGCACTCCAACTCCGCCTTGCAACACGCCACATCACCTCAACTTGTGCGCCTGCAAGCACCTTCACCTTCACGCCTTCATCGACCTGATCGTCGTACTTTTTCCCTCACTGCCTCTCTCTTCCACATGACACTTCACCATTTGTTTCACCTCATGTTGCCAACACCTTCATGCATCGATCACCTACGTCCATTGATCAATGACTATCATCACATCGGCTCAACCAGCTCGCGTTCCTCGCCACGTGCATCTCGACTCTCGTCGGTCCGTCACCTCTCACCGAGCTCTGCCTCAACTAGCATGTCATCATCCTCCTCAACACGCCACCTTCACCACTGATCGCCTTGCCGACCACCATCGCAGCAGGTGCCAACCCCCTCTAGTTGTTTGATCACAAGTGGACGACCCCTATACTACCACGTATCCGACTCCGAGCCTCCCGCCTTTGTCACGATGTTTGGGTGGACTCGAGCCACCAGAGCCAACTATGCATAGGCTCTACTACTTGAGCCTCGGCTCCAGCTCGAGCCTCCTCTCCCTCACGTGAGTTGCATGCGGGTCAGAAAAATTATGTCGAGGCCCCCACGCTTCTCAAATATTACGTCGAGGCCCCCTCCGATAGCAACACGTGCCACACACATGCCCACCTAAGAGAAATTGCAAAGTACCCCTCGCAGGATTTGGTAATTATAATTAGGTTCTTTTGCACTTTTATTTCAATAATTTTTAATTTGTAATTTGCATTTATATCCTTGTCTTTGCATGTTATTTTGAGCTTTCTATCATCATCATATTGTTATTCCAAAAATTTCTTGTTATCGAACAATTAATTCTCTACCATTTGATGAAATGAAAGTATTTTTGTTGGTTATGATTGATTTGTTAATATTATTTTGGTGATTATTTGCATACTTTATCCACTGTGAGATCTATAGTTCATAATAAATTATCCATTGCACCAAAATTTCTCCAAAAATCATATTTTATAGGATTAACTATGTTCTATATTGTGCCAAAAAATCATTACATTTGTATATTCAATTTTCTTAAAATAAATTGGTTGATGATTGATGTAATTAATTTTTAATTCTCTGTAAACCTGATAATTTTAGGAGTTAGAAAATTTCCTCGATAGAACTTAATTAGATACATCTATGTTTATTTCACTTTTAGAAATTAATCTAGTCTACTACTTATTAAAATAAATTCACTGATCATGTAGTCTACATTGTTTTATTTCTAGAAAAATCATTTTTATTAAAAAATTGTTGGGCTTGTAAGCCCTCGACGACACATTAATGCAGTAAAAGTTATTGTTTTATCATGTCTATATGAAATGAAATGAATGAATGTGAATGCACTTTACTATTAAGGTCCCTTTGTAGAATTAGGGTTATGTACCATGGCGATATTGAATACCATGTAGCTTGGAGGACATAACTGACTTCAAACATGTGATATTCAATAAAGATATCTAGTCTGAGAAAGAGATGATAATCTTTCTTTAAAGATTGATTTCCAACCGACTTCTTGATTCAGGTCCTCTTTATAAGAATGGAGATTCAGAAGTATTAGAATAACCAAGTCAAAGAGTTTACTTGATGAGGTCGAGAAACTAAGACCTGAATAGTAGCTATCACGATCATGCACACATCCTTTGACTTGAAATAGATATGCATCTATATGCCCGAGTATGCACATTCAATAGACCAATAGGTTGGTGAACAAGCCAAGGTCCATATACTGGTGCGTTGGTGTGCATATGAAGTTGTATGAGATGTATGATCTCTTGAAAGAATCATTCGAGTTCATAATTGATGAATCAAGATACATGGCTCACTCATGAGATATTCTGGAGTCAAAATTATTGCATGCATGGTCGTCTTGTTTATGAAGTAAGACATGAATTCGAGATATTAATATACTCTTTTGGAAAGCATATGATTAATATTATCGACCAATTATCAAATGAGAAATTTATTGATACATTGCGAAGAAGATAATCAAAACAGGATTTGAACTTCAGATTTATCAAAGTCTTCTAGTGTGAAGGATGAATGAGTATTGAGAATACTCAGAGTTACAAATGTTATAATGGATCATCTATCATGACACTTCCTTTTTTAGGGAGTGATGAACATAGTAGATTTTAGTGGCTCCATTTAGCTAGATGATTTGTGATCTAATTGGATTAAATCACAATTCATTTGAATCCAATTTCCAATTTCAATGTCCAGTTGTTTGAAACAAAAATGGTCATGGAAATTGTCATGGTTTGGACTATGATTAGAAATGATCAATGGAGTAGGATTCAACTCACCTATACTTTCTCCAGCTCACAGAGAGTGTGTTGCATTTCTCAAGCTCAACGCTCATAGGTGACAAATTTTTTGCAACAATGGTATAAACCATGAAGCTGGATAGTTATTCATATTTCAAGTCATTATACATGGATAGTATGTTCTCTTCAACATATCCCCAAGTATCTGCATTTGTATCTCATGAGTCATAATTGGATTAGGACTCATACTTATTGATGTCAATATTGTAATAATAAATGTTATTATTGCATTATTTTATAAGAGAAATTTTGTGAATAAGATTCACAAATATATCTCATTAATTAATGTGTATAATGATACATAATAATTAATATTTATATGGATTTGATTCATATAAATATTTATGTGAATATGATTTACATATTATTTCCAGGGCATCAAATTGTGTGAATTTCATTCACATTATCTTGTACATGTAAATTGGATTTAGATTTAATTTTGAGCTCATGAATATAATTCATGGCTTTGAAGATTAATTCCATAATTTCAAAAATTTTGATAATGAGATTATCAAGTTAATTAACTAATAGATAAAAAGGCAACAACTTTAACTAATTTTAGTTAAACTAAGTCATTGCTTATTTATGGCTAATCAGTTCATATTTTTCGGAGATAAAAAGGAGATAATCCTTATTGAATTAGTACTTTCTCTAAGCCCTTGATTTAATATCCAAGGGACTACAACACACATGTTGAACATGTGATGTAAGTATAAAAGGAAGGCAATGCCCTCTCTTTTGCAGCACAATTTTGGAGAGAAATAGTCCTTAGAAATTGCGTACCCCTTTTTATATAGAAGAGTCTTGAGAGTATCCATCTATCATACTCATCTTCTTATTGCTCTGATTGATGTCCGGGTTCGGGGGAAGCAACACGATTTATCTCCGCACCCACGAGAAAGACTTCTATAGATCTGGCTTCATTCTGAAGGTTTCTTACTTTATAGACTCACGCTTCAAGAGGTAACCCTGATTTGTTATTTATTTTCATTATGAATATCAGAAATTATTTTGAAAATTGTTTCCTTAGAATTTATAATTTCTGAATGCACAAATTGTTGTGCTGCATTTTCTAGTTCATACGATGAACTAAGATTGTTGTAGTAAAATGTTTGTTAAATATTCTGTATTTTTATGATGCATAGTAAATAATTTTTTATTTATTTCATTCAAATTATTATCATAATCTTAGTTTAGAGGATTTGGATTACATCCAAGTCTGATAAACAATCAACTAGATCATCCTGATTATCGGGTACATTGTCTTGTGACAATTTTAACAATTCGAATGATTCGGTGTCTTTTGAAGTTGGTACTGGTATCACCTATTTTTAAACGTAAATTTGGGATTTATATAAGGTATAGAAGGTTTGGACTCATACACAAAAGATGAACCAATAATTGGCGACATTCGGGAGAAGTTTCAGATGTTAAATGCGACCGCTGACTCCAATTTCATCCAAAGATCATAGCATTACGGTTATAAAATTTTAGATATTATTTTTGGGTCATATAACGTGATAAAATACTGATTAATAAGTCATAAATGAAGCTCCTAATCATTTCAATAATGTTTCGCAAATTTCTGACCGCATGGCCTCGAGAAATCGGATTTCTCCATAGACGGAGTTGGAAGGGGACTAGACCGTCTTATTGACTTGTTTCTCATATTTTGGAAATCAAAATTTATGGAAATATATTCGATATATTTACATAAGGAGTTAGACCTAATATTTTATAAATATCAGGGATCGCAATGAATTATAAGTCCAAGTTATATGATGCTTCCTAATTTGAAGTGCGATGGTCGCAACTTGCATAGAGTATGAAACCATTGTTTGTTTGTTTTGGAAATAAGCAATAAAATAGAATGTCTTTTTATTTCATATTTTTTCTGATTAATTATACACTTGAATGTTTACAATGCAATTAGCAATTGTGGAATTAATTTGATTAATTTCACGAATTGTCTAGATTGTTGCACTAGACATCATTCGCAATTGAAATTATTTTGAGTCAAAGATTTGCCTAGATTGTTGCACTAGACCTTTTGAAATTAAAAAAAAGTTTTGAATTCAAGAAGATTCTAGATTATTGAACTATACTTAAAATATCTGAGAGTTATTATATAGTATCATACTCGGTCGAAAGATCGACAAAACCTCCTTAGTAAAATACATACCGATTGTGTTGTCTCGAATTGATTCAGAGAATGCATCTAAGGCATGCAAATGCTAATGGGTTACTTAATTGACACCCTAAGCCACATTTGTAGTGGAAACACTCCACGTTAGCATTTTCCGTCCGACCTGCCTGGATCCGTTTTGATGAATGGTGGTATGAGGAGTCATGGAGTACTTTAACAACTAAAATTGGAATATTAAATTGTAGCAAGTGAGGATGTAATACTATATGGTAACATCAAGCATAAAAAAATAAACCCTAGTTGGGAATGCTTAAATGTCATTGTTTTAATTAGATTAAAACTAAGACATAAGCATATGTCCCGACTCTATCCCTTAGATTAATCATGAAAATATGATTCGAATTGACTAATAACTAATTTAAACATGATACGAACTAAGTCATATTGTGACATCCATGGTCTCCCGCCATTGTAGAGAACTCTGTTGCCATGTATTTTTAGAGAAGCTCATGCATAGTCATGAATCCAGAATACAAATTTACATGGATCAAATTCTTCATTTCTCAAAAGAGATGGGTAGTGACCCCAATGTTATTACCCATATTATTGAGGCAGTGTTGGATTGCGCATAGTGTAAATTGATATTTTCTCATCAACAGTTGCTTTAATCGATAACATGCTAACTCCATGTGTGTGGGGTGTGTGGGTGTTGAAGACCGAACTGAGAATACAAGTTGGACTTGTAAGGTGGAAAGAGTTATTGCTTCTTTCATCATAGTTTTATTTTCTCATATTATTATGGTGCAATGAAAATGGAAAGGAAACTCAGATCACGTAGTGAGGCCTTTGATTAGCCTGCCTCATGCTTTGAAAGATTATAAGGGAAAACATTTCAAAGTATAAAAAATATGAGAACTCTTGATTTAAAAATATTAAATTGTTTAATCTCCTTAATCAATATATTAAAGTGTATTCTATTTTTTTTATTTCAAATGAAATATCTCAACCCACTTAACTATCTGCTTGAGGTCAATCAGTTGACTGGCCCAAATTATTCAGATTGGATCCATAACTTGGAACTCGTACTTGAGACATAACATATAGTGTATGTGCTCTCGTTTGTAAAGTATGAGAACCATCAGACAAAGCATGCATGTAAGTTCAATAAGAAGTGGGACGAGGATCATTCGATCATTTGTTTCTACATTCTTGTATCATTATCTAATGTGCTTCAGAAAGAACTTATAGACATTGAATCCTCTCATGACATCCTCCTAAATTTGAAGAAGATTTATGGAGATGTGAATCACACTCTTTCTACATTAAAATCCATTGAGGATATTATGAAGAAAGAATCTCCCTCTAGCGGTGCAATGGTTGCACAAGTTAAATGGAAGCACGAAAGAAAGCATGGATCTTGGAAGGGTCTGATCCAAGAGAAGAAGAAAGGTCAAACTATTGATCATTCTTCTAATCCTTCAACACTTTTGACACCCATAGAGATGGATGTTTACGATAAATACTATAAGTCAGGGTTTTGGAAGAGTAACCATCAAGTATACATAAAGTCCTTAGAGAAAGACCGGTGTACAACTCGGGTAAATAATAAATCTACATTCATCATTGAAACCAACTTACCCGTAGGATGAGAAGAATGTTGGATTGTTGACTCTAGTGCTTCTATACATGCATGCAATCAGTTGCATACGTTTCCAGAAACCAGAAATCTTAATGAATGGGAGATAGTCATCCATATGGGATTCGATGCAACTGTTACAGCGATCGCCATTGGAACATGTAGACTATTATTATTCAGTAGGAGAGTCCTAGAAATTAGAGATTATTCCTCTGCACAGAATGTTAGAAGGAACTATCTGTATCTAAGCTTGTTGGTTATTAATATAATTTGCTTTTCTGTAACAAACATACCGTAAATTGTTATGATAATTTTATAACATATGGTTCTCTAACTACAGGAGGGCCCTATAGATTCAACATGCATGAATGTATCATGAATCTCAATCTCATTGATAACATTAATATTAATAGTAATATTAAAACCCCTAAATTATCAAGGGAGGATGGAGATCATTTAACTATGATCTGCCATCAAAGGCCTGGACATGTGTCGGTTGATAGGATAAATAGACTGATAAAAGACATACTTTTGGATTTTTTGTAATTTCGTGATTTACCAACAGACTACTTGATTCCATAATCTTCTCAACTTTAACTTGACCTTGAACTTTCTTAGCTTTTAAAACATATTATCTATGTTAAAAGACTTAGACCTACTATCCTTTTCTGGGTTGTACCCTTTCCCATACATAGTTCAACTCTAATAGTTACCCCCTAGCAATTTGTCTTTCTTCTTACCCTTAGTAAACTTTGCTCTGTCATTAAGCAAGGTGTGTGTAACAATTTAATTTCAGTTTCATGCTATTTTTCAGAAAGAGACAAATTAGAAGTGAGCTCTTTTATGTGATCTTTAGAGAGCTAGTCTCTTTTGAATGATCCTCAATAGTGGTGCATGTAGTTAATTTTAGCAATTTATTTTCCTTTTCAACTTTACCACTAAACTATGTAATTAAGAAAAAACTTCTTGCAACGAATCTAAAGAGGGTTCTTCATAAATTACCTCATCTTCTTCAAAAGCCATGAGCCTGAGCAAGGCTTCTTCATTGTTGGAGTCGAAGTCAGAAGAACCCCAAGTGGCTTTAAAAGTTTTTGTCTTTGGATAGTAGTGGTGGTGTTTGTGAACTTTTCTCACTCATTATTGACCATCATTTTGCTCTTGTTTCTATCAGAATCTTGAGTACTGATTCTTTTAAGGAAAAGATAGTCTTTATTTAAGTGTCCCTTCTTTTTGCAGTTGAAGAGCTTTTGGTCGTTTCCTTTCTTCATGTTGTTTCTTTTGAAAAACTTCTTGAACTTCCCGGCGAACATGGCTAGGTCATCTTCTGAGTTGTCTTCTAAGGTTGAATTTGTTGCCTAAAGTGCAATCCCTTTCTTCTTATTGACTTCAGCTTCTACTTCGGCTGACCAACTTTTCTCAATTTCATAGGATAGAAGTTTGTGTATTAGTTCATCAACTGGGAGAGTGTTGACATTGTTGGCTTCCTTGATGATAGTCACATCAATGTTCCAGATAGGTGTGAGGATCTGGGCAACTTCTTTACCTATTCTGGATTGGTAATCTCAACTTTGAGATTCCTAGGACCATTCAAGATAGCTGAGAATCTCATATACTTGTCTTTGATGTATTCTTCGCATTCCATTTTTAATAGCTTGTATCTTTGTTATTGTAGACTAACTTAAAACTCATGAAGCTCGGTTGTACCTTTGTACATAACGCTAAGCTTACTCCAAATCTTTTAGGCTATCTTTCTTGCTAACACTCAATTGAATTCATCTGCTATAATGGCACATAAGATAGCATTCATTGCCTTCGAATTGTAAATGGCTTTCTTCTTGTTGGCGTTAGTGAGAACAATTGCAATAACTGATCTTGTGTACTTAGTATCTATGATATTCCAAACATCGATATCATATATTCTAAGAAAATTTGCATACATACCTTATAGTTGTTGTAATTCATTCCATTGAAATGTGGTGGCCTGACAATGGACTAGCTTTCAAAATCCTTACATGTTATGGTTGTCATGTGTGTCTTCGAGTAGTGACTTCGAGATATCGATCCTTGCTTTGACACCAAATGTGAGTTACTGGATCGCAACATCTCTAGGGAGGTGAATAGTGGTTTGACACTGTTTTAAAAATCTTCGTGGAATAATCAATAATTTTATGTGGAAACTAACCTGGGTAAAAATCATGACATGAGTCTTCCTAAATCAAAATTTCTTGATTAGCCAAGTTAATCAACTGTTTCACTAAAGTCTGAAATATTTACGTGGATATCTCAACCATTTACAAAGCATTCACTTCACAATCTTTGATGAAACACCAATATCAAACATTACATATCATACAATGTAGCACAATGATGAACCGTTTTCTGCAGCTCTTAAAATCGTCAAATTGTAGTTTAGGAGGCATAATTCAATCTATTAGTAACCACACTTTTGAATTTGTTGAGATTTTTAACTTGGTTATTATACCATGATCGAACTCAGGGAACGACACATTATTTAGGATAGTGATTTAAATTAATCGAAGTAATTAACTAATTACAATAATAATTTCTATATCAGAAAATGATGCAAAAATAAAGAGTTAAAAATAATACAAAGGAAACAAAATGAAACAGAGAAAGAAAGATAGAGAAAAGGAGAGGGTGACTGTGAGTAAAGATATTTAAATCCTCAAAAAATTATTCAATAATCTCAAATAAACTTTACAAATCCAAAATGATTTTCAAGAAAGATATGCTAATTAATATCAAAAAATCATAGGCTTTAAACATCAATTAGTATTTGCACACAAATAATCAGGTCTCATTAAATTCCAAGCTCCTCTTTTCCTACAATAATTCCTCGAAATACAATTTTAATCAATAATAATTAGGACATGAATATTACAATCTTCTCATTTTAGCCCCTATAGAAATTATATCAAACAACCTCAATTATAATTGTACCAATATGTCAACTCAAATAAACTTATATCAATTTAATCCTTAATTAAAACTTTGATTTTCAAGTAGCTTTATTCTATCAAAAAAATACATTATGATAGAGCATGAAAAAATCTTCAAAATGACATATCAAATGCAAAAATTGGAGTTTGAATGACAAGGTTATGTTCAAATGAAAATCCATGGACTTATTTGCAAATAAAAGAAAATTTTCTATTCAAATAGATCATGTGAGGGGCTTATCTGTAATTTCTAATAAGCAGAGGGGTCTTTATGTAATCTCATCAAGCGGGGACCTATTTGTAATATTGAAAATTTAGGCAGACCTCGACACAAATTGTCCAGGTCATGTGCCTCATACATCTGAGGAGAACCTAAATGAAATATACGTAAGATGGAGGTATGAAACTGCAAAAATTCCCCACCCATGTGACTCCTGCACATGAGGGCCAAGTGTGGTTGGAGGCTTGGAGACTAGCGGGCACATAACGAAAGGAAAAGGCTTTATAGGAGCCTCGGGCATGCCAAGTCTGGAGGATTTGGTTGAGGCTCGGATGGAATTCTGATCCATTCAATATGATGTGATCAAATAGACCAGATGTGGAACAGAGATGGGTAGTACGGATCTCCTACAAGGGCGATCAGACGGTCGAGTCTCCTCACACACGAGCACCGTTGGATTAGAATCCAATGGTGCCTGCTATCCATGCTCCTCCGTGGGTGGTAGCAAAATGGCGGGGCTTCGGCGAGCCTCACCGATCTCCTTCCAGGCCACGGAGACCGGTTGAAGGACCTATAATCTCGAGACAGTGATGGAGAAGATGTTGGTTGCTCCATGGAGCTTTTACAAGGCTCAATGTGATGTGGAGGTGGGCGATCGTCAGAGGTAGAGGAGGATATCGGAGTGCTGTCACTTCATCTGATCAATGAAGTGAGGGATGTCCTTCAAGGTTAGCGTGTGAGTCTAGGTCGAATTGAGTGGAGTGGGGGCCTTAGTCACGCATGAGGAAGGGGAGACCTGGTGCTCTAGGTCTTTGCCAGTCCTGGAAGTGAAGTTGCATGGAGGAGGTCGTTGAGAAGGGAACAACGATAGGAGCTGATCAATGACGTGAGGTGAATCTAAATAGATCCTTAGAAGGACTAAAGGTATGCGGGTGTATGTGGAATTAATTGGCAAAATTTAAAAAGGGTAAGGGTGGTGGAGGTACCTGAAGTGAGCGACGAAGAACAGTGAGGTCGGAGAAGACTATTGTAAGCTGGAGCCTTAGGAATGATCCTGAGTCAGCACTCTTAGTAGTCGCCTGGCCATGGAGCTCTACACCAGCTGGTGATAGAGCTACAGTATGGCAGTGAGATGTGGATCACACCTAATATGATAGCATTCTTCGCTCAACAAGAAGGCTCGAACCTATCACAATAGTGATCCTGGAGCTCATCCTTATTTCTCTCAAAGGGTGGATGGTGGTGAAGGAGGCGGGAGATGGTGTTTTATAGGCGAGGGTGCATGTGGTGGTGCTAGGGATTTGAACGACTGCCTTAATAGCAACATGCGAAGGATTGAAGGATGGAGGTTACTTGAGGAGGAAGAATGAAGGGGGTGTCGACTGATGGGTTTCCTGACGTGGAGAGAGGTGGAGGAGCTGCTACTATAATTGAGGGAATTGGCTACACCACAACACGTAATGATAGAGAAGAGAGGGGATCCGAGGTGGAAGATGGCCCATGCACCACTAGATCTCCTGCAATGATCGACCCAGAAGGGGCCACACCTAGCCGTGTGAGGTGCACATGAGGCAGGTAATGACTGAGGCAAAAATGTTTTATCCATTGGATCAGATCTGCCCAACTGCTAGGAGCATGGCACACTAGGGGAGAAAGACCGCTAATTGGGTCAAATAAGAGTTTTTGATGAGGTGCTAGGTTGGTAAATGGGCAGGTGCCATGTGGCATGAGATATTGACTAGGTGGTTGACGAAGGAGAAAAATAAAAGTAAATAATATATATAATAAATGGAAAAGTCAAATAAAAAAGTAGTTCACATGAAAGTTGTTGGTCTCATTGAGATCTACAACTTCTGTGAAGGACCAGAAAGCAAAAGAGTTTATCTGTACAAAATACATTTTGTACATGCATTAATTTGGCAATTAACCCCTATATTTTTATGCTTTGTATTGTTTTTATATTTTTAATTAGGCTTTAATTAAATATTAATATATATACAATATATAAAACACTAATCTATTTTTGATATATTTTTGTAATGTAAGAAATCTGTGAAACAAAGTCAAACAAGATGTTGTATTTATAAATTATACAGACTCATACTCCTTTGTTCTCTCTAAGTAAGTTTTGTGATGACTTTTTTAGCTTTTGGTTCTTTATATCCAGCTAGTAGATGACTTAATTAATATTAGGATAAAATACTTAGTATTTGTACACAAAAATAATATGGCTCAATGTTAGGGAAAATCGGAGTTTATTTATACACATATTTTAGCCATAATTCTTGCACAATTGTTGAATGCTAATTAAGTCAATTTAGGGGTTTTTATTAGGGGATTAACAAGGAATTTTTTCTAAGATATCCATATAGAGTAGATGTGTCATCAGTTCATTACCACCCTATACTTAGATCTTTGCTTATCCCCAATCAATTTTAATGAGTTAGAATGCTGAATTCCTGATTGTGTAGTGCGAATACAAGACTTGAAGACCAGTCCAGAGTTTCATGTGACTTCTTAAATACAAGTCTAACCAAATCTCATCCAAAAGGATCTCTAAATTTCTAATTATTAGACTCTCCATGTGTTATGTATAGCAGATATGACTTTAATGTGTTGAATCCATTCTCCTATGTAGAGTTTTTGCTTCGCTCAAAGCCCTAGTCTAAGAGGCTCTCCTAAGGTCCCAATCCCCGACTGTGGTCCAATGATCGAGTTTCCCATTAATTCACCATATCTTTAGTTGTCAGATTTGAAAGTGTCATAATGAGCAAACCAAGTATGGATGAATTAAATTTCTTTTCTCCTCTCAATGGAACAAGGATCTCTTGGGTGCCTTATTACATAGACATGTATTTTTTGTTATGAATCACCATGTCCGTCAAGAGATTATGAGTCATTTACACTTGTTTTCCTAGGTGTGTCTCTTTTGAGTGTATTATATCTAAGACACCCAGACTTATATCATTATATGATGCAGAGCCCTTTTTGTGTGCTAGCCCGACTCATAAAAACATAAAATGTTTGGTCCAAGTGGACACTTTGAAAGGTTGGGAGCGCTCGCCTTTGTTGGAAGCTCTTTTGAATGTAACTTTGTAGTGGGAGAGCTTTTCTTTTTTATTTATTTTTTTTATTTATGGCTAGCTCTACTGCTTTTACCAAGTTTGTGCAAGATGATCCACATTTTTAAGGTTTTTACGTACACTAGCATCTAGGTTAAATCAAGATTAGTACATGGACCTTGTCCCCATATTGGTTTATGTGCTAACACTCATGCTTCATGAAGTGGCCCTCAATCAAGTCCCATCCTCAGGAATTAGATCCAAACTCAAGCCTCTCATCCTAGTTCCTCAGGCAAAACATTTCATCACAAAGATTATGGCATCGTGCAAGTGTTGTGCTGGTCATTTTCCTTTAAGCTCCTGAGATTAAATATGAAATATATCACACATATCTTCTAACTAGGGATTTTGAATTCTTAAGTCTTAGGAATCTAATAAAAAGAGCGATGCGGCTTGGACTCAAGTGTCACTCTAAATCAAGTAGTCTGGAATACACACGTCTTGTATGGAGTGAAGGTATCAGGAATAAACCTTAAGTTACTATTTTGTTTTTTCATTTTTCGAAACATGTGTAATTAGAGTGAAATAATGATAGGCTTGAACTCATACGACTAGTTGCATATACTTTCAGCCAGCATGGGTGTAAATACAAACTGTAGAACAACTACCCATGTTACTTCAAGATGGTGTATTATATTTTTCCTTTAGCCACCGAATCTGCTAAGGGAGATCGTAGTTCCCTTGCTAGAAAGTAGCTAGTCATTTTTCAAATTCAATAGTCAAAACTATCACTTTAAAAAAGTTTTAAATTTTTCAAAAATTTTATTATACCCCTATCTTTGACAAGAATTTTCAAAACAAGTATTATATACATAAAAAAGTTGTAAGTATACAAATTATAAACAAAACATATCCCTACCCAATTTAATTTGCATACAGTTAAAGTACAAGCTATGGGTAAAGTATATAACATATATATACCCCTATAATGAAGACATAGCTTATACTAAGCATAGTTGAGTGATAAAAAATAGGAAGTCAACTCGTGCCCTATACTTAGGCTTTTGAGGGCTTAAGTATAGCAGAAGAGCGAGAATTGAGGTAGTCGAGAGTGAGAAGAAAGAATATAAATAATATACACAATGATATCAACCCCTCGATACTTAGGCTTAGGTCAGCCATAGTATGTTGGAGTAGTCACAGGTTTGGGATCGAATGAAGATGTGATGGATATACACGTGATCGGTTTAATCTTCTGGCTGCATAGGAGAGAATGTCAACTTCATCAAGGCTTCATGCAGGGTAATTTGGTTTTTTTGTCTGAATCTGCACTCAGTGTGAATGAGATCTTGTAAGCCATCCTCTAAGCCCATAGAACTTGGTTCAAGAGTTGGGACTAGTTCTTCGTTTCTGTGCAAACTAGCTTCTGCAAAATTCCTTCAACCTCCCTATTTGACACCTCAGCCATGCCACTAGATTGTGGACGGTAAGAACTAGCAACATGGTGCTTGATGTCGTAGTCCTTAGTCAACTTCTTCACCTCTTTGTTGACAAAGTGGCTATCCCCATCAGATATTAATATTTTACGGATCCCGAACCTTGAAATATTACGATCTTTCAAAAATTTGGAGACAATCTTGTTGTTTGTAGTTTGAGTAGGGATAACCTCAACCCACCTTGATAAATAGTCTACCAGAAGAAGAATATAGTCAAATCCATGGTTGTTAGGGAGTGAGCCCATAAAGTCAATGCCCTATAAATCAAATACATCACAAATGATCATTAGTTGCATGGGCATGAAATCTTTGGTACCAATGGTCCCTCCCATTCACTAACAGACTGGACACGACCTGACAAAATTGTAAGCATCCTTAAACAAGGTTGGCGAATAAAATCCACATTGTAATATCTTCTCGACAGTCCTCTTCTCAGAGTGGTTTCATCCTATTTCCAAGGTATGACACAAAGTAAGGACACTTTGGTATTCCTCTTAAGGAAACATCTCCTCCAATTGCAATCGATACTTCGAAGAAAAGGAACAGATCCTCCCAATGGTAATGTCTAGATTCCAACTTTAGTGAGTTAATAGGCCAACCCCGGAGAACTTTCTTGGAGAAAAAATAGTTAACCATGTCAAAATACCATGGGAGAGAGTTAATAGCACAAATTGACTCATTCGAGAAGGATTCTTGGATCGACTCTAATCCAAGAACTTTATTTTGCTCAATCCGAGTTAGATAATCAGCCACCACATTCTTCAGTCCAGGCTTATCTTTAATCTTCACATCAAATTCCTAGGGGAGAAGAATCCATCTAAAAAGACACCTATTTACATCTTTCTTTGCCATTAAATAACAGATGATTGAATGACCTGTAAATATTGTCACCTTAAAGCCAAGAAGTAAAGATCTAAACTTTTCTAGGGCAAATAATACGACAAGCATTTCCTTTTATGATCTGAGCTAGATCCAAAACCTTACTTGTGTAGTGAATGATGTACGAATCTCCATATCTTCTCTATCCTAACACAATTCTTATTGCAAAATTGGAAGCGTCGGTCATGATCTCAAAGGGAAGAGACTAATTAAAGTCTTGTAGGACGGGAGTCTCAATGATCCTTTTTTTAGTAGCTCGAAGGCCACATGACACTTATGATCTACAACATAACTCAATGCCTTTTCCTAGTAACTTAGTAAGCGGTCTGGAAATTTTTGAATTTTTTTGATAAATCTTCGACAAATCTGATGTGCCCTAAAAATGACTATACTTGATTCATGTTGGTTGGTGGCTCAAGTTTCTTGATCACATACACCTTGGATGGGTCAACCTCCATTACCTTCTAGGAGATGGAAAGCCCTAATACGATGCCCCCCGTTACCAAAAAGTAACTTTTTTCTCCGATGAGAGTATCATATTCACTTCCCTACATTCCTGAGGACTAGAATCAGGTATGTGAGACAATCATTGAATGAATCACCAATGATGGAAAAGTTATCTATAAAGACTTATAAGAAATACCCAACTATTTTGGCAAATACATCAATCATGCACTCCTCAAAAGTACCAGGGGCATTGCAAAGCCCGAAAGGCATGCGCTTGAATGCATAAGTACTGAAAGAATAAGTAAATGATGTATTTTTCTGGTCCTCAAGAGTGATGCTTGATTGTATCCTGAATATCCATCTAAAAAGTATAAATATTCCCTCACAGCCAATCTCTCCACTATCTGATCAATAAATGGCAATTCGAAGTGGTCCTTCTTCGTCGCAGCATTCAAGCATCTATAATCCACACAGACACGTCACGACGTGGGTCCTCATGTCGTGATCTCCTCTCCCTCCTCATTGGTGATGATCTGGATTCCTAACTTTTCTGGTACTACATGTAAGGGTGCCATCCACTTGAAGGCTGAGATGGGATAGATGAATCCTGCTCCACACCATTTTTCTATTTTAGTCTTTACCACTTCCCATAAATTTAGATTCAAACTACGATGGAATATACATGAGGGTTTGGAATTTTCCTCAAGGTATATGGTGTGAACATAGAGAAGGGTTAATCCCTTGGAGAGCCGACAATCTCCATCCTATGGCATTGCAGTTTTTTCTAATACTTCTAACATGTGAATCTCCTATTCTTCAGTCAGATGCGAGATGATAGTGGTTGGAAGCTTTCCCTTAGGTCCTGCAAGGAAGGTGCACTTGAGAGTAGGGGGCAATGGTTTGAGCTCAGGTACATCTGTAAATATAATAAATCCGTCCCTATCATTGCTGAATCTGGATGTATTGTTGATGTGGCTAGATCCTAAGCAGTTTATCTTACCACAAACTAAATGGCATCAGGGGTCAGATCACCAAAACATGTCTCATTTCGGCAAAAGTCATGTTTGACCCGTCTTACTAACTCTTGGATCATCCCGAGAGAAATGAAACTGACAGGTCAAAAAAGACCTCTGAGTCTAGGAGTGTAGGGGGATGCATATATAGTATTTTCTTGAATGAGATGGCAAACTACTATGTCGACAATGTCCTCTCCAGATGGGAAGGATTCTTTTACTGTGGCTGGGTTCTACCTCCAATGCCCAACTATCGTAACTGTCCTGTAATCTGCCTCCTATCCGAAAGGAGGCACAGTGCTGGATTATGAATCATGCCTTTGAAATCTTGTCTGCCTCATTTCTAGCTCAACATCTCCGAAAGTGTAGTCAAATAGGGCTCTTGCGGTCCAAAAGAAGGGTAGCCCTAAAATCATCTAAGAATCTTTCTAATTTCTAGAGACATCCATGTCTAGGATAAAGGATATGGTTAGATCCTCAAGCACATCACGGAAGCGTGAGCGTCGTATCGAATACGACGATGAGTGACTAGTCGCACTAGTTGCTTGATGCAGCGGAATTTAAAAAATTTCTTACGACGAAACCACATGATCCAAGAACACTTCTCGGATCGTTTCGTCTAAACCACAAACAAGTAATAGGATTACCTCTTGAAGCATGGTTGCAATCGAGTCTCTAAATGAAGAGACCTCCTGTCTCAAGTCCGATCCGATGGAGGAGATGCTTGCGAGCGCGGGGATGAACCGCGTGCTTCTCGCAATTCATGTTGATGATCCAAGCGGCGGATCTCCTTATCTCGACACACGAGATCCGACGTCTTCTTCACGAGCGAGGCACACCGATGGAGACGGAGATCCACGAGCAGACGAACGGGCAGCATAACGACGATGCCGCGACGATGGAGAACCTCTCTAGGTCATCCATGATGGACGACCACATGAGAGGGAGAGAGGGCTGTCGAGTAGAGAAAGAGAAAGAGAGAGTTTTCTCCAATATTGTGTAAATTAGAGAGCATGGTATGCCTCTCTATTTATAGGGTTTTGGGATCCATGGATCTCAATCCATGTGACATATAAAATCAATGGATGAGATTGATTTATGTCAATCCAATGGTCAAGATTATTGTTGGTAAAAACCAACAACATGTGATTTAATTTTGATAAAATATATTTGATAAATCAAATAAATATTAATACCAAATTAAATCAATCAAATAAGGAGAGAAAATACAAAGGAGGTCAACCTTCCCCTTTAGAGAGAGGTGACGACCACCAATCCCATAAGGGATTTGGTGTCGCCCCCTCCTTTCCTAATGGGAGGGCAATCTCATGGATTCCCATGAGATTGCACATCTCCTTGATTTTCTCTCTACTTATTTTCCAACAACTATTTGTTGGGATTTTATTCTTCAAAAATAATTCACAATTATATTTGAGAATATTACAATCTTGCCATGGAAAAATTGTGAATCATATTCACAACCCAAAACAACATATAATTTACATTGTCAATTAATTACACAATGTGTATCCAATACACATAATAATTAATCAACACATATAAATTATAATTAGCTCTCTCTAATACATTATAAATCACATTTATAATATATTATGAATAATTGGATATTACTATCCACATTATTCTTATCCATAATAATTAAATCACATTTAATTATATTGGATAACTTATTCTCATGTGCTTAAATAATATGAATCACATTCACATTATTTACATCTTTGATAATCAAATCACATTTAATTATCTAAGATAACTCTCCTTATAATATGAATCAAATTCATATTATTCATGATAATTAAATCACATTTAATTATCCATTTTCTCAATGCTCGGATACATATATCAACAATAGAATTATCCATGAACTCTTTCAAGGATAATGCGCTTTATCCGTGAATACTTGGAGATAAGGACATGGCGATTGTATTGTTCCACGTATAGTGACATGGATATTGAGATCACATCTCAAATCTAGATCTCGGGCCTCCCATAGATGCTTGATTAAATCAAGACCGCAAATCTAATCTTCTCATTGAATCTGAATCACATTCATATTAATGTCCAACATTTGGACAAAGATCATATTACTTCTCTACTGAGAGGAGTCACTAAATCCAGACCTGTTTCATCACTCCCTAGGAATGGAAGCGTCATGGTTATACAACCGTTTATGATCACATCACCCTCAGGTATTCTCAACACTTGTACATCCTGCATACTGGAAGACTCAGAATAAACCCGAAGTATTATATCAACTTTACATTGTCTACTTCGTGGTTTTATCAGAAAGTTTCTCATTCGATCATTGGGAGTCGGTATTGATCATATACTTTCTAAAAGCATATATCATACCTAGGTCTTGATCATATACTTTCCAAAAGTATATATCAATCCTACAAATTCAGTCAAGCTTCCAAAGCGAGACGACCACGCGCATGGAATTTGATTCTTCCCAATATCTCATGAGTGAGCTCATGTCTTCCGGTTCAGTAACTGAACCTGTATGATCCCTTTGAGAGATCGTATTACTCATATGCCCTTATATGCACACCAGCGCGCCGGTGTATAGACCTTGATTAGGTCATCAACCTATTGGTCTGTCAAATGTACATACTTAGACATATAGTAACACATCTGTCTCCGGTCAGAGGATGTGTGCCTGTATCGTGACAGCATACGATATAGGACTTTGGTTATCTCGATCTCGTTAAGTCAACTCTTTGACCTAACTAATCTGACACCTCCGAATCTCTATTCCTATGCAGAGGACCTGCATCAAGAGGTCGGTCAGATATCAGTCTCACTGAGATAGGATTGCCATCTCCTACTCTGGCTGGAGATCATCTCTTAATAATCATTTGACGGTGCTTGACGAGTCCTCAATCTAACTCATTTGATATTCATCTAAGCACCAACCTCTATGATTCAATAATTGAATCAACAGCTGTATGATCATTAAGATGGCCATGGTACATAACCCTAATTGTACTAAGGGACCTATTATGAAAATTATGTATTCTTCATTTCAGATCAGGGAATGATATTCGCAATAACATTTATTGCATAATGGCTCACCGTGGGCTCGCATGTCCAACAATCTCCCACTAGCCCAAAGAGCCATTAATGGGTTAATCATTTAAACCCACACTCATGTGACAATCATAGGCTATTTAGAAAATAGCTAGGTAAGCTGATCAGTCACTCTGTTCCCAAGAGACTATGCCAAGTCTTTTTACGGTACTTGCATATCTCCTAGTAACAGTGCTCGCATCCAATGCGAATGTTGCATCTTATGCAACCAATACTCAATTTTGTCGGTTATAGTGTCCTTGACACTATATTTTATTAATTATCATAACTAGTATTCCCATAATCCTTATTAGAATACCTTCATTCCTGGCGATCTCTATCTCCTAAGGTATCTACAGTTAAGACCCTCATAGATCACTATCTATAAGGTCTTAAACTTTTGAAGATAAGACTTTGAGATCACTATCTCTAAGTTTCATCATCTTTGAAGATATTGTTATTACTACAACTAAGTATTTTATTTCCATAGTAGGATTAGTAACAGTTTACTACTCCCACTGCATGGCAGACATCTGGCTCTTGTACACATCTAGCATATACCCAGCTTCTCATAACCGATGCACAAGTGCAAGCAGTTCTAGCATTCACTTCCTCAACTCTTTAAGGTGTTATCCCTCTAGACATGTCACTACCACATCTTAAGGGAAGGAAGCTTTTCTTGGAATTTTCCAGAAAAATGGAATAAGTCCAAGGTGTACTACTAATGTAACAGTCCCAATACCCTCTTCTCTTTTGCTTTTGAACGACTTTAGAACTAAGATCTAAGAGGTATCCTTGAGATCATATCTCGAGGTATGGGATAACCAGATTATAAAACACTTATTATTATCATCCTTAGATCATTCCAAATGATTAGGATAATATCTACATTTAGCACAATGAACACAATGGCACTCCCACTAAGCTTCACATGGTTCATCAAGATTTTATCAGAAATCATAACATTTATAATTTCATCAAATCTTATGTTCCAATTAAAAGAAACTTATTGGAGTCCAAGGATGGAGTTCTTCAGCTAGCACACCTTGCTTTCCTCAACCATGAAGCCCTGGGGCTACTTCATATGAATATCCTCAAAGAGGTATTCATAGAGGAATGCAATCTTGACTCACATCATGAAGATGTAATAGAAAAGTTGTGTAGCTATAGTTAGCAATATTCTGATGGGTTAAAGCAAGGTCACTGGAGAGCAAGTCTCATCGCAAGCGATGTCTTTTCTTCGGTGTGTAGCTCATGGCTACGAACCGTGCTTTGAAGGTCTTTACCTTCTCATCAGGTTCCCTCTTTCTCTTGAAGATCTATTTACACCTTAATGGGTCTTACCCATATAGGTGGATCCTCGAGGGTCCATATACAACACTTGTATATGAAGTCTACATTAGACTTTTATTGCTAACATCCATCTTTCCATGTCATGATCCTCTGGAGCTTCTTCACATGAAGTCTGATCATTTTCACATGGAATACATCCTCAAACTCATTTGAAAAGGTATTAGTGTTTCATCTTTAATTGTCCTTCTAGTTTCCAATTTCAGGAGCCTCATTATCTTCTCAAGATTAAATGAGTTCCTTCACTTCATTTTATCTTTATTCTTAAGAGAGTCATCATCTAAGAATCACATTCTCAAAGATGAGATCCTTTAAGAATCTCAAGGTCATAAAGTAGGTATACAATACCATCCTTTATTTTCCTAATGAAGTAGCACTCTCTAGTGCTAGAGTCCAGCTTACATGCATGGAAGCTTATTAAGTATATAATGTAGTCTCTACTACATATATACCTTGGAAACTAAGAGATAATTATGCTAGGATTAATCATTGATTAAATCATGTCACACATGATCAATTGTATCTCCCTACAACTCCATTGAGTTAAGGTTCATTAGGAGGATAGAGATAGGAATGATATTCATATCTCCATAAAGTATTTCTTGAATTCATCTAATAGGTACAGGCTGCCTTGGTTAGGTCAAATTCATTTCATCTTCCTTCAAACTTTGGTTCTAAACCAAAATTGCGAAATCTTTGAACATTTCAAAGTTTTCTAAGTGAAGAGAAGAAATTTCATATCACAAATAATCAATAATAGATATCACATATCCATAATGTTTATTCTGATATAGATGATTCACATACATTAATATGTATGTGATCTTGAATACCTTAACATCTTACACCTTTCCCAAGGAAGGGTGTATTGGACATTTTACTTTGAATACAATATTCACAAGTATGTGAGATTTGAATCTTTAGACAATCTAAAGTTTAATAGTCCATTGATTTCATCAACAGACATATGTCCAAAACTTGATGCCAGATCACTGTCAAACGATCTTTTATCCTCCTATTGATCTTGAAAGGTTTAATTTTCAGTATTAGAAATCTTAATGAACCATTCATTAATTTTCTAATTTAATAGAGTCCACTAGATTTTAGATTACTATCTGAAATATCTCCATCATAACTCTTTATGATAGATTTATTACAGAATTCATGTTTATATCCAACAATTAGAAATAAACAATGAGTGTATTCTAATATCAAGGTCATAGAGACATTCTCTAAGACTAGGGGCTCCCACTGAAAATATGAAGTGTATTGATCTCATGGAAATTGTTGCAACACTTGTATCAATTTCAACATGGATGACCAATAAACCTTAAGATCAAATTTCTATTATTCTAATACATATGCAACCAATTGCAAGTGTCATTAGAAGATTGAGATACAATTATTAGACTTTATCTTATCAAATAAGTAAGTCAATTTCAATGATTATATGTAGGTTAATCTAATGTGTTATCTGATTCCTTCTTGAAGGATTCTAGATAGATTTGATAGTCATACTATCAACACATCAACATATTGCAGTATTGGCATTCATCCAACTCTTTGGATGTCATATGGAAGTCACAGAAGTATAGTCAACTCTTTGACTTTCCTTCGTACTTGGGTCCAACCCATGCTTCTACTGCGCTCCCTTTATCTATAAGCAACCATTGCTCAAGACCAAGGATCTCTTATGTTAAATTCAAAAGGATTTATTGTAAGAGCATTTCGACATTTATACATGCTTCACCCAATTCATACAATACGAATATTATGAAGCTTCATGAATGACCAGAGTATAGACAGTAGAATGATGACCCTCATCATCTACATCCATCTAAACTCTTAAAACATTGGTTTGGGTGGGTACTCAAACAATTTGAATACATCATTTCTTATAGAGCCACCATTCTGCATGATGCAGAGAACCATATCATTCATGATTAAATGTCAAGAGCACATATGTATGCCAGAACATCTTCTTAGATTTTATAAGGATTATTTGATGATTACGATCATTATCGACATGTCACTTCAAAAGTACATTCGATGAGATCAAGACTTATAGAGACATACAAACCCCAGGGTTTTAGTCCTATTGTCTTATTTATTCATCATTCCTCATTATTATGAGGAAACTTGCACATTGCAACCACATACATTATGTGTCCAATAGCAAGTACAATATCTGGATCATAGGTCCAATCCATGATATTCTACTGATTATTATTGAGTATAACATTGAGTGGGATTAATGAAGGATTATCTGAAATAAGAAATTTGCATAAATATATATAAATATTTAATTTACATTGATTTAGGAATTTTTATATCAAAGTTGTCTTGCCATGTCAACAATGAAAGTTCATTCCCTTAATCACTTTCAATGTAAGAGATATACTTACCATTATATCTTAAGCAAGATCTGGGATCTCCTTCCTTATCTTTGTTACATCCAAATAATATGAGAAACTGCAACTCAGATAAAAAGAAGCGGGAACACATTCCGCCTTGCAAGTCCAACTTGCATCTCCCAATTCGGTCTTTAACACCCGGGCCCACCACCCCTAAGGTGATGTTGACCCGTCATTAATTGAACCAACCGTCAACAGGAATAGAACTCGCTATGTGCAATCCAATATCGCCCCAATAATATGAGGATCCGATATTGGGGTCACTACGCATACAGCCTTACTCTTTAGAGAAGCAAAGAGTCCTATCCAGATGCGCTTGTATATAGGAGCTTTCACTTCGTACAGGCGTCTCCTATACACAATCCCTGGCGACGGAAATCCTTCGCCTTGATGGGAGACCATGGATGTCACTTATGTGATCCTCCACCTCTTATTCAAATTTAATTAATTACTACGAATCACATTCATATAATTAATTCTTCCAAGGGAATTATTAACTCTAATCATATTAGAGTATAATTGGACATAATCAATTCAATCATATTAAATTAATTATCAATCCAATTCAATCAATCAAACTTGATTGTTATGCTTGAATATATATGGTATTATTCTCATAGTACGTATTAATTCGTATTTTAATAATTAGAAAAATACAACTTAATCCCTCAGACATTATCCCGGCCCTACCCGCTGTCATGGCCAGTACCGGCGGGAGTGGGACGGACCGCATACGTTGCAACCCGCTACCCTAGCGATCCCCGACTAGACACCATATCCGCCTCGGGAAAGGATAATGCCAAATTGATTAATTTGTACTTGAGATGATTATCGATTTTTCAACCGAAATTATACCATATAGTAATCAAAATAATTTTGATTATAAGGAAATTTGCTAGACAAATTCCCAATCCTATTCAAGCAAGGAGTTTGATGATTGTGATTCCAATTATGGTTTAGATCAAATCTAATCAATTAATTGATTGGGGCCAAGTCAATTAAGGAAATAATCATCTTCTAATATTTCTCAAATATTTTCCATAATTATTTCTAGAAATTAACAATTAATTTCATTAATTGACAATCACATGGTTCTTGATTAGGAAAGTAATTTCAGCAATGACCCCTACTTACTAAAATTAGCATATCTCAATCAATTTAAATCCAAAGTAAGCAAAGTCAATTTCCAAAGTTTGCTAATTTGATTTACAACAGAATCTATGTGATTTGCACGCATTTAAGGTGTCTCTAAATAGTAATTAACTCTTTAATTACGTTAAGATTCGCAGTTCCCGTAACAGTGAATACATGTTCATTAAAACTACCATATCTAGAGCATACGAAATCCGATTTACACAAACTCAGATCCTATGGTTTCCTTATTTAATGGGGAACAAAATCCAAGTTTTAAATTCGTATTTAAACAATTTAAACAGTGTCGACTTTATTTACTAAACAGATCTGCGAAATTAAATGCGATGAAAACTTTTGCGACCTTAACGAACCCAAGTCATCCTCAGTTAGCGAATCACTATTCGAAATCGTCAACCTGGCTCTGATACCACTTGAAGGATATGGTTAGATCCTCAAGCGCATCACGGAAGCGTGAGCGTCGTATCGAATATGACGAGGAGCGACTAGTCGCACTAGTTGCTCGATGCAGCGGAATTTAAAAATTTTCTTACGACGAAACCACATGATCCAAGAACACTTCTCGGATCATTTCGTCTAAACCACAAACAAGTAATAGGATTACCTCTTGAAGCATGGTTGCGATCGAATCTCTAAATGAAGAGACCTCCTGTCTCAAGTCCGATCCGACGGAGGAGACGCTTGCGAGCGCGGGGATGAACCGCGTGCTTCTCGCAATCCATGTTGACGATCCAAGCGGCGGATCTCCTGATATCGACACACGAGATCCGACATCTTCTTCACGAGCGAGGTGCACCGAAGGAGACGGAGATCCACAAGCAGACGAACGGGCAGCATAACGATGATGCCGCGACGATGGAGAACCTCTCTAGGTCATCCATGATGGACGACCACATGAGAGGGAGAGAGGGTTGTCGAGTAGAGAAAGAGAAAGAGAGAGTTTTCTCCAATATTGTGTGTAAATTAGAGAGTATGGTATGCCTCTCTATTTATAGGGTTTTAGGATCCATGGATCTCAATCCATGTGACATATAAAATCAATGGATGAGATTGATTTATGTCAATCCAATGGTCAAGATTATTGTTGGTAAAAACCAACAACATGTGATTTAATTTTGATAAAATATATTTGATAAATCAAATAAATATTAATACCAAATTAAATCAATCAAATAAGGAGAGAAAATACAAAGGAGATCAACCTTCCCCTTTAGAGGGAGGTAACGACCACCAATCCCATAAGGGATTTGGTGCCGCCCCCTCCTTTCCTAATGGGAGGGCAATCTCATGGATTCCCATGAGATTGCACATCTCCTTGGTTTTCTCTCTACTTATTTTCCAACAACTATTTGTTGGGATTTTATTCTTCAAAAATAATTCACAATTATATTTGAGAATATTGCAATCTTGCCATGGAAAAATTGTGAATCATATTCACAACCCAAAACAACATATAATTTACATTGTCAATTAATAACACAATGTGTATCCAATACACATAATAATTAATCAACACATATAAATTATAATTAGCTCTCTCTAATACATTATAAATCACATTTATAATATATTATGAATAATTGGATATTACTATCCACATTATTCTTATCCATAATAGTTAAATCACATTTAATTATATTGGATAACTTATTCTCATGTGCTTAAATAATATGAATCACATTCACATTATTTACATCTTTGATAATCAAATCACATTTAATTATCTAAGATAACTCTCCTTATAATATGAATCAAATTCATATTATTCATGATAATTAAATCACATTTATTTATCCATTTTCTCAATGCTCGGATACATATATCAACAATAGATTTATCCATGAACTCTTTCAAGGAAAATGCGCTTTATCCGTGAATACTTGGAGATAAGGACAGGGTGATTGTATTGTTCCACGTATAGTGACATGGATATTGAGATCACATCTCAAATCCAGATCTCGGGCCTCCCATAGATGCTTGATTAAATCAAGACCGCAAATCTAATCTTCTCATTGAATCTGAATCACATTCAGAATAATGTCCAACATTTGGACTAAGATCAGATTACTTCTCTAATGAGAGGAGTCACTAAAATCCAGACCTGTTTCATCACTCCCTAGGAATGGAAGCATCATGGTTATACAACCGTTTATGATCACATCACCCTCAGATATTCCCAACACCTGTACATCCTGCATACTGGAAGACTCAGAATAAACCCGAAGTATTAGATCAACTTTACACTGTCTACTTCATGGTTTTATCAGTAAGTTTCTCATTCGATCATTGGGAGTCGGTATTGATCATATACTTTCCAAAAGCATATATCATACCTAGGTCTTGATCATATCCTTTCCAAAAGTATATATCAATCCTACAAATTCAGTCAAGCTTCCAAAGCGAGATGACCATGCGCATGGAATTTGATTCTTCCCAATATCTCATGAGTGAGCTCATATCTTCCGGTTCAGTAACTGAACCTGTATGATCCCTTTGAGAGATCGTATTACTCATATACCCTTATATGCACACCAACGCGCCGGTGTATAGACCTTAATTAGGTCATCAATCTATTGGTCTGCCAAATGTACATACTTAGACATATAGTAACACATCTATCTCCAGTCAGAGGATGTGTGCCTGTATCGTGACAGCATACGATATAGGACTTTGGTTATCTCGATCTCGTTAAGTCAACTCTTTGACCTAACTAATCTGACACCTCTGAATCTCTGTTCCTATGCAGAGGACCTGCATCAAGAGGTCGGTCAGATATCATCCTAACTGAGATAGGATTTCCATCTCCTACTCTGGCTGGAGATCATCTCTTAATAATCATTTGACGGTGCTTGACGAGCCCTCAATCTAACTCATTAGATATTCATGTAAGCACCATTCTCTATGATTCAATAATTGAATCAACAGCTGTATGATCATTAAGATGGCCATGGTACATAACCCTAATTGTACTAAGGGACCTTTTATGCAAATTATGTATTCTTCATTTCAGATCAGGGAATGATATTCGCAATAACATTTATTGCATAATGGCTCACCATGGGCTCGCATGTCCAACATAGGACTGTGAAGTCCATCGGATAATCCTGTCTTTTGATTTTGATCACAATATTCCTAATCTCTCCCTTGGGTCTCTTAGTTTATGTATCTACAAATTGTAGCACGACTCTTGACATCCTAAGAGAACCTATATTAAGATGCTCAAAAGGCATAGTGGGCATGAAATTGATGGAGGAACTATTGTCTAATAAGTTTCTAGCAAACCTAATATGACTGATCTGACTAGTTACGAAGTGTGCACCTATGCCCCTCTTCTTTCTGAGGGAGCTCAATATAGATTAGATGAGATGCAACGATAGAAAGAATATGTTTCTTTATTTGGCTCAGGTTATTTTTGCTGACCCTGGTTTGTGTGCATCTCACCTTAAGATATTTTATGAATGCAAGCTCTCTCTTTGTCATCTCGTCTAGAGAAAAAGTGACCTTGATGTTTTCATTGCATATTTGGGCCATCTCTTCATCATTTTTTTTATTTTTCAAAATTTTCTTCATTCCAATCATTAGGGAACAGGGAAAGGAACTAAGTGATCAAGTTTAGAAACTAAAACTTCACTTTCATTGAAAATAAAATTCTGTACAAGACTTTGACTTGAACTGACTACATGACTCTTAAAGGAAAAAGATTGTTGGTGTGGGTATATTTAAGGTGTCCTTATGATGAGGTGTAAGTTGCTCCTTTGATTCAGACTCACTTGATTCCAGGAGCATGCTTCTCCTCTTTTTTTGATTTTTGAATTTTTTTGTTGATTTTGGGATTCGGGTCCCCTCCTTGAAGGTGCTCTTGTGCCGGTGTTGTCTGCCTCTTTCTCCTCATCTACAGAAGTGTGTTTAGTTGTTGACACTAGGACTATGTCATCGCATTCCCTTACTCGATCAGGCATGGTTATACTCTTTCCACTCCTGTGAGAAATATGATTGGTGATATCATGCAAAAGGATCTCATAATCAGGTAAAGAACATTCTCAGAATAATACATGATCTTTGTGTCCAAGGCTATTGGGATTAGCCTAGACCTGAGAGAGAATCACAGTCTGTGGTATATTGCATTCATTCTCCAGCATGAGAGTCGATTGACATCAACTCTCATATCATGTAATCCATCCAGAATTCTTTGAATTTCGAGAGAAGCTAAAGAGGAAGACCCCTGGCCTTGTTTGTCATGTGGCTACTAGTACTGGTTGTTGGGACAGTATTGGCCATGTTGGTCAAGTTGTTGATACTGTGGATGCAGCTGTTGGTAGCTAGGACAGGACTGCTAGTATGATCAATGTTGCTACTACGACTACTGAAAGCCGATATGATATTGTTGCGGATGAGGGTTTGGAGTTGAGTTGGAGTCCTATCAGTTGAAAAGATCGGTATTGTACCAAAATTTTTTTATTTACATGACTTGCGGAGGCTCCTCGTAGATTGTTTGAGAAGAGGATTCTTTTATTTGATGGGTGATTGCTATATATCTTGCCGTTAAATGTAATGAATCTCGTGCATGAGGGCAGGGCTATAGTCAGGGTAGGTATCTGGTTTTTTATACCCTATCAACAAGTTCCTCCATCTGCTTGGGTAGTTTAGACAAGTTCTCTAGGTTAGTGAGTTTGTGTAACTCGTCTACTTTCTTATTAATCGGTACGAAAATTGTAAATTTCTCTACAATTATCCCCATGTTGGAGTTCTAGTTGGTGGACGAATTGTTTACAGTCTTCTTTCTTCGTTCTTTTGATAAGAGTGTAAGGAGGTTGGGCATGTATGCTCGATTAGTGGTCTGTGCATGGCTTGTGTCGGCTAACTTCTTGAACACTTTCCAGACAGTGTCTTCATGTCGGTCCAAGGTAAATCAATATCAAGCCTTCTCAACCAAGCAAAAAACCTAAGGATAGAAGGTCTCCCCGTACTATCCTCTTGTTCGACTCCCCAAGGGCATAATCAAATGGGTTTGCGAGTTCCCTAGTGGAGTAAGGTGGTTCTATCTTTTCTCAATCCCAGGTACATACTAGAGGGCATTCCTATCACCCCTTAGGCTTTGTGTAATATGCTTAGCCATTTCTCAACGCTCTTTCCTAGTCTGAGAGGATAGGACCTAGGAGCTCATCTTGCAAAGGCAGAGGTGATCCAGTTATCAGGTAGGGGTGGAATCAACTTAAGCTCAACCCTTGCTTGGTATAGGTTTATGTGGAGTAAGAACTCACCAACCCCTACATCTCGGGGTTCAGACCACTGACAAGACTTTGGACAACATCATCTTGTTAATGCCATGCCTTGTGCATTTTGAATTAAGTCCATCTTGTTAATGCCATGCCCCGCGCATTTTTGAATTCAGTCCTTAAATCTCCCATGTTTCATGAAATGGTTCATTGTGAATCTAGGTGAAACTTGTGACTTGATATGCATTTGGTCAATTCTACTTACTGGGTAGAATTTCTTCAAGAATAAAGTCTTAAATACAACCCATGTTGAGACCATCTCCCATAGATTTATCAACCAGTAAGTGGCCTTATCTGTTAATTCAAAGGGAGCAACTCTCAACCGAATGTAGACTTACTAACATTAGGATGGGACAGGTTGTCACAAACTATCTCGAAATCTTGAAGAAAAGAATACAGTTCTTCATTGTGATTTCCACTAAACTTTGAGAGCTGTGAGAGGAAATGCAGTTCGTGTTCGAACGCATCCTTGAGAGATACAGGTCTCAGCCGGTTATAATCATCATCGATCTCGGGGAGGTACATGTCTTCCATTGCTTCCTCTTCCATGTTACCGATTGCTTGAATTTGTCCTAGTTGAGCTCTCATTAGTTCATTCTACTGCTCAGTTGTCACCAGTCGAGCCGGGATAGTATCGACTGGTCGTTGTTGTTCTCGTCCCCATTTGGATTCTTCTTGGAAGGCATCTTGTCTTCTTCACCTTCGGATATAGAGAGACTCAGATTAGATCTTGGTGTAGAAGGACAAGGGGTTCTACTAGGAAGAGGATTAAAGGAGGGTTTAGTTTAGGATCGACTAAACCCTGATATAGACTTATTAATCCTGATGTTGGAAAGAGGGCCATCCCAAGACCAGGTGGTTTCGCGAAGAGGGTAATCTTGATTCTAAGGAGATTTGAAATCTAAAGGGTTATGTAAATTGCCCGCATGGTCCAGACTGACTTCCCTAGAGATTTTGATCTTCGATGTCAAGATGTATGGGAGAAGAACACAACAGTAAAGTCAAGAGAGATGGAATACACATGGAGTACAAATGTAAAGTCTTTGTACACATACAAAGCAAACACAAATCAAAATCCATAGATTCACTAAGTGGAAACTTGTAATGTCACGTTAGAGTTCAACTGCTTATCTTTTCAATTTTACGGATTAAGGTATACTTAGAGAGACTCAGAGATTCCTCACTTGAGGTAACAATGAGTTAATCATCCTATATGATTTTCCAAATTAAATCATCGTTTAACCTAAGGATAAGTACTTGTAATACAAAAACTGTCACCTGTCAGACTCAAGTGTGTATGAGACGATGGCCTTAGCCAAAGTCTCGATGAGACGGTACCATTCCGCCCTTGTCTCTGAATATTAAATGTCATAGGGGCATTATCACTAGCAATATAGCTTCAGTAATACTTCACAAAACCCAACAACACTTGTGGGGAGTCCATACTTTGTGCTAGTGCCGATATGTAGCTCTCTTATCCACACCCTCAAGTAAGATTTCTTACGGCATGATATTCCAAGCAAACACTCAGGGATTTGGGCTCTAATCTTTATGTGTAGTGTGTCACGTTCTCCAAAAAGATCTTCAAGGTACATTTGTCCAATGATTAGCGTTGATCTCCAAAAAATAAGATTTTATTGTATTCCAATTATTTTAATCGATCTTGTTAGCGGTCCCAATTTTAAGTTAGGTTATCATTTTGGGTCTTAATGAGCACAAATTATTCATCTACCAATCAGAATCGGTTCCTTTTAATTTAGATGAGAAAACAGGAGGAGGAGTCAAGAAAAATCAATGCACGAAGAAAATGATGATGTATTCTCAGTTAGAAGACTTACAATGCTTCCCAATGCTCTTCATGTGGGATGCATAACAGAATTGAAATTATCTTAAATGAATGTGATCGATAAAAATGTTCCTAAGCAGAAAGTTTTATTAGTAGGAAGAATTGATTTATGCTTTGAATAAGTTGAACGATCTATAGTACGTCTCATTAAAGCGTTGTGTGTCCTAAAAATTATAACCCAGCACAAGCAAGTAAAATTACACTAACGCAAGTGCACTTCCTAATTCTACATCAATAACACAACACACTTGGGTCCCTGACCGTACAACAGGGGTTAAAACATGCCCAAGTATCACCAAAGTCCAGTCTTGTTACAAGTATTAGGGTTTAAATATACCCCTAAAGAATGAGAGAAATTGCAAAACTCTAGACTACTGTCTCTCATAAAACACTAAAAATCTCCTTTGTGGATTCTTGAATTCTTCTTTCAAAAACTTTGAGCTATCTGTAAAGAGAGAAAATGTGGTTAGTATTTGTAAGAGTAAAATGCAAGAAGAATAAAGTAAATAGGAGAGAAAATAAATGTGAAATAAATTTAGTACAATAATTAATTACAAAAAATAATTTCAAATCCTAAAAATATGTCGTTCCCCAACAACGACACTGTTTGGTGAATCGTTTTCCACCTCTCTTAAAATCGTCAGATTGTAGTATAGGAGGCCCAATTCAATGTATCAAAAACCACACTTTTGAATATGTGGATACTTTTAACTTGGTAAGTATACCAAGGTCGAACTCAAGTAATAATGTATTATTTAAGGGAATGATTTAAATTAGTCTAAGCAATTAACTAATTGTAATAATAATTTCTATATCAAAAAATGATGCAAAAAGAAAGAGTTAAAAATAATATGAAGAAAATAAAATGAAACAGAGAAAGAAAGATAGAGAAAAGGAGAGGATGAATAAGTGAGTAAATATCTTTAAATCCTCAAGAAATTACTCAATAATCTCAAATAAACATCACAGATCCAAAATGATTTTTTAAGAAAGATATGTCAATTAATATCCAAAATCACATGCTTAAAAGATCAATTATTGGTTGCAAAAAAATAATCAGTTCTCATTAAATTCGAAGCTCCACTTTTGTAAAAATGAAATTCAGGTGGGCCTCAACATAAATTGTCCAGGTCATGTGCCTCCTATGCATGAGGAGGTCCTGAATGCAATATGCAGAAGGCAAAGGGATGAGGATGCACAAATTCCCTACCACATAACTCCTGCACGTGAGGGCCAGGTGTGGATGGAGGCTCGGAGACGAGCGGGCATGTGGTAGAAGATGGAGGATCTGGAGGAGCCTCGAGCATATCGAGCCTAGAGGTGTGGATAGAGGCTCGGATGGAATTCTGAGCCATCCAATCTGATGTGATCGAATGTACCAAAGTGGTGCCAGGATGGGCAGTGCGGATCTCGTGCAGGGACGATCAGATGGTCGAGGCTCCACACATATAGGCACCGTTAGATCAGAATCCAATGGTGACTGCTCCTAGTGCTCCTCCGCGGGTAGTGGCGAAGTGGCAGGGCTCCAGCGAGCCTCATCGAGCTCCTTCCAAGCCGTGGAGGCTGACCAAAGAACTTAGAAGCTCAAGAAGGTGATGGCGAAGGTGATGGTTGCTCACGGAGCTGTTGCGAGGCTCGAGGAAATGTGGCAGTGGGAAGTCATTAGAGGCAAAGGAGGAGACCGAAGTGATGTCACTTTGTTTGACTCTTGAAGCGAGGGATGTCCAGCAAGGTTAACGTGCAAGTCTGGGTCAAATCGATTGGAGTAGAGTCCTTAGTCAAGCAGGAGGAAGGGAGACCTAAAGCTCCAGGTTTGTGCAAGAGCTAGAGGCGGAGCTGTGTGGAGGAGGTCATGGAGAAGGGAATGGATATATGAGTCAAGTTGGCGAAGATCGGTGGTGCGAGACAAAGCTAAATAGATCCTTAAGAGGGATAGAGGTTGTTAGCCACATGAGCCCGAGGCGAACCATTTCTACACTAAATGTTATTGTAATCTTTGATATATCAATAAAAGTTATTGATTTATTTCACTCGCTGTCTTAGATTAAATGAATGAATGCACTATAAGGTCCTTTAGTACAATAAAGATTATGTACCATGGCCATCTTAATGATCATACAACTATGTATTCAATGATTGAATCATAGAGGTTGGTGCTTGTTTGAATATCTAAAGAGTTAGATTGAGGACTCATCAAGCAATGCCAAATGATTATTTAGAGATGATCTCCAACCTGAGAATGAGATGACAATCTTTCTCTAAAGTTGATACATGACCGACCTCTTGATGCATGTCCTCTATATAGAAATAGAGATTCAGGGGTGTCAGATAAGTTAATTAAAAGCGTTGACTTAACAAGATCGAAATAACCAAGACCTATGTCGTATACCGCCACGATATAGGCAAAATCCTCTGATTGGAGAAAGATGTATTGCTATATATCAGAATATGTACATTTGGTTAACAGATAGGTTGATGGCCTAATCAAGGTCTATACACCGGCGAGCTGGAGTGCATACGAGGGCATATGGCTAATACAATATCTCAAAATAATCATACAGATTCACTTGTGAATCGGAAGACATGAGCTCACTCATGAGATATTGGGATCAATCTAATTCAATGCATGGTCATCTTTCTTTGGAAACATGACAAGAATTTGTAGGTATGATATATGCTTTTGGAAAGCATATGATCAATACTAACTCCCAATGAACAAATGAGAAACTTAATGATAAAACCTCGAAGAAGAAAAAAAATGATCTAAATCTTGATGTTTATTCTAAGTCTTCCAGTATGCAGGATGTACACGTATTAGCAATACTCGAGGGTGATATGATTATAAACAATTGCAGAACCATGACGCTTCCACTCCGAGGGAGTGATGAAACAAGTCTGGATTTTAGTTACTCCTCTCAGTATAGAAATCTGATCTGAGTCATGAAGGATATGGGATAATCCTCAAGCGCATCACGGAAGCGTGAGGATCGCATCGTATGCGATCGGGAGCGACTAGTTGCACTAGTTTCTCTAGGTAGTGGAAATTAAAAATTTTTATGTGACGGAATCACATGATCCAAGAACACTTCTCGGATCGTTTTGTCTAAACCACAAACAAGTAATATGATTACCTCTTGAAGCGTGGTTGCGATCAAGTCTCTAAACGAAGAGACCTCCTGTCTCAAGTCCGATCCGACGAAGGAGACGCTTGCGAGCGTGTTGATGAAACATGTGCTTCTCGCAATCCATGTTGATGATCCAAGTGGAGGATCTCCTGATCTCGACATGGCCATGAACGGTGCTTTGATGGTCTCTACCTTTTCATTAGGTTTCCTCTTTCTCTTGAAGATCCATTTACACTATAATGGGTCTTACCCATATAGTTGGATCCTCGAGGGTCTACATACAACATTTGTATATGAAGTCTACTTTAGACATTATTGCTAAATCCATCTTTCCATGCTATGATCTTCAGAAGCTTCATCACATGAAGTCAGATCATTGTCAGATTCAACTGACACATGGAATCCATCCTCAAACTTATTTTAAGAGGTATTAATGTTTCATCTTCAATTGTCTACTTTGTTTCCGATTTCAGGAGCCTCATTATCTTCTCAAGATTAAATTAGTTCATTTACTCCATTTTCATCTTGATTCTTAAGAGAGACATCCTCTAAGAATCACATTCTCAGAGATGAGATCCTTTAAGAATCTCAAGGTCATAAAGTAGGTATCCAATACCATCCTTTATTTTCCTAATGAAGTAGCACTCTCCAGTGCCAGATTCCAGCTTACTCACATGGAACTTTATTAAGGATATATAATGTAGTCTCTACCACATATATATACCTGGAAACTAAGAGATAATTATGCTAAGATTAATCATTGATCAAATCATGTCACACATGATCAATTGTATCTCCCTACAAGAGTTAAGGATCATTAGGAGGATTGAGATAGGAATGATATTCACATCTCCATAAGGTGTTCCTTGAATTCATCTAATAGGTACAAACTACCTTGGTTAGATCTTCCTTCAAACTTTGGTTCTAAACCAAAATTGTGAAATTTTTTAACATTTTAAAGGTTTCTTAGGTGAAGAGAAGAAATCTTATACCATACATAATCATCAATAGATATCACATATCCATAATGTTTACTATGATATAGATGATTCACATACATCAATATGTATGAGATCATGAATACCTTGATATCTTACACATTTCCCAAAGAAGGGTGTATTGGACATTTACTTTGAATACAATATTCATAAGTATGCAAGTTTTGGAAATTTAGACATTCTAAAGTTTCATCTCTTACTTGTCCATTGATCTTATCAATAGACATATGTCCAAAGCATGATGCCAGATCATTGTCAAATGATCTTTATCCTCCTATTGATCTTTAAAGGTTTAATTTTCAGTATTAGAAATCTTAATGAACCATTCATTAATTTTATAATTTAGCGGAGTCCACTAGATGTTAGATTAGTATCTGAAATATATCCATCATAACTCTCTATGATAGTTTTTTTTCAGAATTCATGTTTATTTCCAATATTTAGAAATAAACTATGAGTGTATTCTAATATCTAGGTCACAGAGATATTCTTTAAGACTAAGGGCTCCCGCTGAAAATATGAAGTCTATTCATCCGGTGGAAATTGTTGCAACAATTGCATCAATTCCAACATGGATGATCATTAAACCTTTAGATCAAATTTCTAATATTCTAGTACATATGCAACCAATTGCAAGTGTCATTAGAAGATTGAGATACAATTATTAGACTTTATCTTATCAAATAAGCAAGTCAATTTCAATGATTATATGTTGATTATTCTGATGTACTATCTGATTCCTTCTCCAAGGATTCTAGATAGATTTGATAGTCATACTATCAACACATCAACTTATTGCGGTATTGGCATTCATCCAACTCTTTGGATGTCATATGGAAGTCACAGAAGTACAGTCAACTCTTTGACTATACTTCTTACTTGGGTCCACCCCATGCTTCCACTGCACTCCCTTTATCTATAAGCAACCATTGCTCAAGATAGAGGATCTCTTATGTTGATATCAAATTTTTCAATATAAGAGCATTTCAACATTTATAAATGCTTCATTCAATTCATACAATATGAATATTATGAAGCTTCATGAATGACTAGAGTATATATAGTAGAATTATGACACTCATCATATCTACATCCATTTAAACTCTTAAAACTTAGGTTCAGGTAGGTACTCAAACAATTTGAATACATTATCTCCTATAGAGCCACCATTCTGCATAATGCAGAGAACCATGTCATTCATGATTATATGTCGAGAGCACATATGTATGCCAGAACATCTTCTTAGATTTTATAACAATTATTTGATAATTACGATCATTATCGACATGTCACTTCAAAAGTACATTCGATGAGATCAAGACTTATAGATACATAAAAACTCTAAGGTTTTAGTCCTATTGTCTATTTAATTATCATTCCTCATTATTATGAGGAAACTTGCATATTGCAACCACATACATTATGTGACCAATTGCAAGTACAAATATCTGGATCATGGGTCCAATCCATGATATTCTACTGGTTATTATTGAGTATAACATTGAGTGGGATTAAAGAAGGATTATCTGAAATAAGACATTTGCATAAACATATATAAATATATAATTTACTTTGATTTAGGAATTTTTATATCAAAGTTGTCTTGCCATGTCAACAATGAAAGTTCATTCCCTAAATCACTTTCAATGTAAGAGATATACTTACCATTATATCTCAAGCAAGATTTGGGATCTCCTTCCTTATCTTTGTTACATCCCGATAATATGAGAACCTGTAACTCGGATAAAAAGAAGCGGGAGCACATTCCGCCTTGCAAGTTCAACTTGCATCTCCCAATTCGATCTTTAACAACCAGTCCCACTACCCCTAAGGTGATGTTGACCTGTCATTAATTGAACCAGCCGTCAACATGAATACAACTCGCTATGCGCAATCCAATATCACCCCAATAATATGAGGACCCGATATTGGGGTCACTACGCATACGTCCTTACTCTTTCGAGAAGCGACAAGCCCGAACCAAATGGATCGTATGTAGGAGATGTCACATCGGACATGCGTCTCTTACATACAATATCTGGTGACGGAACCCTTCGCCTTGATGGGAGACCATGGATATCACTTATGTGATCCTCCACCTCATATTCAAATTTTAATCAATTATTATGAATCATATTCATATAAAATATTCTTCTAAGAGAAATATACATCTATTCATAATAGAGTGTTTTTAATTGGATATAATTAACTTAATCACATTAAATTAATTATCAATCCAATTCAATCAACAAATTTGATTTTACTTGAATATATGATATTATCTCAAAGTACTTATTAATTTGAATTTTAATAAATAAAAAAATACATCTTGATCTCTCAGACATCATTCGTTCCCTGCCCCTTGTCATGGCCAATACTGGCGGGAGTGGGATGGACCACAACCAGTGTGACCCGCTACCCCAACGCTCCCCGACTAGACACCATATCCGCCTCGGGAAAAAATAATGCCGAGCCAATCACTTTGTACTTGAGATGATCATCGGTTTTTCAACAGAAATTATACCATATAGTAATAATCAAAACAATTTTGATTAAAAGGAAATTTGCTAACCAAATTCCCAATCCTATTCAAGCAGGTTGTTTGTTGATTCTGTTTCCAATTGCGATCTAGATGAAATCTAATCAATTATTGGTTGAGACCAAGTCAATTAAGAAAATAATCACCATTAAATATTTCTCAAATATTTTCCATAATTATTTCATGAAATTAACAATTAATTTCACTAATTGATAATCACTTGGTTCTTGATTAGGAATGTAATTTCAACAGTGACCCATACTTACTAAAATTAACATATCTCAATCAAAACAAATCCAAATTATGAAAAATCAGTTTCCTAAAATTGCTAATTTAATTTATGACAGAACCTAAGTAATATTTCACGTATTTCAAGGCGTATCAAAACAGTAATTAACTCATTAATCATGTTAAGATTCGCAGTGCCCGCAACAGTGAATACATGTTCATTAAAACGACCATATCTCGAGCAAACGGAATCCAAATTACGTAAACTCAGATCATATGGTTTCTTTATTTAACGAGGAACAAAATCCAAGTTATTAATTCGTGTTTAAACATTTTAAGCAGGGCCTAATTTATTCACAAAACAGATGTGCGAAAATGAAATGCGACAAAAATTTTCGCAATCTTAACAAACCCAAGTCATCCTAGGTTTACAGATCGTATCCAAAACCTTCTACCTAAGGCTATGATACCACTTGAAGGATATGGGATAATCCTCAAGCGCATCACGGAAGCGTGAGGATCGCATCGTATGCGATCGGGAGCGACTAGTCGTACTAGTTGCTCTAGGCAGCGGAAATTAAATTTTTTTATGTGACGAAACCACATGATCCAAGAACACTTCTCGGATTGTTTTGTCTAAACAACAAACAAGTAATAGGATTACCTCTTGAAGTGTGGTTGCGATTGAGTCTCTAAACGAAGAGACCTCCTGTCTCAAGTACGATCTGACGGAGGAGACGCTTGCGAGCGTGTTGATGAAACACACGCTTCTCACAATCCATGTTGATGATCCAAGTGGAGGATCTCCTGATCTCGAGCCCACACGAGATCCGAAGTCTTCTTCACAAGCGAGGTGCTACGAAGGATATGGAGATCCACGAGCAAACGATTGGGCAGCATAGCGACGACGCTGCGGTAATGGAGACTCCCTCTAGGGCATCCATGGTGGACGACCATATGAGAGGGAGAGAGAGAGTAGGCATGTAGAGAGAGAAAGAGAGAGAGAGAGAGAGAGAGACTTATTTTCTCATTGGGTAAAGAAGAGCAAAGGGGTGTCCTTCTATTTATAATATTTTGGGATCCATGGATCTCAATCTATGGGCAACACAAACCCATTGGCTCTCATTGATTTGTGTTTCTTTTAATGGCCAAGATTTTGTTGGTAAAAAAATCAACAACAATTAATTTAATTTAGATTAAATATATATTTATATATCAATATAATTTAATCTCAAATTAAACCAATCAAGCATGGAGATTATGGAATGAAGATTGCCTCCTTCCATAATATGGGATTTGGTGGCAATCTCATGTAATCTCATGAGATCGCATGAGATTACATTATTCCATGGAAATCTCCAAGATTTACAACAGCACTTGTTGTAAATTATTCAACAAAAATAACTCATAATTATTTTGTGAATATTGCAATCTTGCCATTGGAAAATTGTGAATCACATTCACAACCAAAATAAAATGTGAATTACATTTTCAATTAATTGTCCAATGTGAATCCAATTCACATTAACATTTAATTAACAAATGTAAATTACAAATAGCTCTCTCTTGTATATTATAACTCGCAGGGCTCGAAAATAAGGCCCTTGACCTGTTATGAAGCTACCATGCACGATGGATGGAGTGCGCGGAGAGGCTCTGGCTTAAGGCAAAGGGGAATCCTCGATTCGTCGATCCAGTGAGGATCGAGGGGTCTAAATGGAGTGGTTGTATGAAGAACATGATTAGGAGTGAAAGTGGGGTGTGCATCAAGGTCGAAAACAATTGGGAAACACGATGGAACATGACCGGAGCTCTAGAGCTCCAGCGAGGGACTTAACCTAGGTTACGCTAAATCTTCAATCGAAACGCTAAATTGGATGCAGAAAAAGAAAGGCAGGAATGAAATCTACCTAAGGAAAGGAAAGACGCAACTCTTATAACTTTTGATGGACAGGAAGCAGGGCATGCCAGAGCGACGCCCTGGATCGGCTCCTCCTCCTTGGTACGCCCTCTCTTAGTGTGGGGAAGCCCTGTAGTTGTCACATGGAATTCGATACACACGCAAGAACACGAAGCGAAGCTCAAAGAGGGATCAAGGATGGAAGACTCGACCTGGCGTCTTATTTATGCACATAGTCTTGGGGCGATTATCAAGTGGGATTATTGAATGGCTCGATGTGAATCGAGAGAATCTAATGAGTGCGCATGGGTTATGGACATAATGGAAACCGAATCCATGAAGGATTCGAGGCAAAAGGAGGTCCAGATCGATCGGTTGGAGGTAGAGAAGGTGGCGGGCTGAAGACATATGACGCAAGTTAGAGTGATGACAGGGAGTTGACTGAGGTCAACATTCGCTACGACCTGATTGGTTACGGGGGACACTACAGGATAAAATAGACCTCTTTATTCGAAAATAAATAGTTAAACATAGTAAATGATTTTATTAATTTTTTGTTATAAAATAGAAATTGTTTATTTTTATGTAGTATTTTATTATAATTTTTATTTATTTTTTTGGGCTTATTTGTTACAAGTTCATTTTTAAGGGTGTATTTATAGGTATATTCATCTATGTTTTGTGTCTTTTATTTTTATTTTGTATTTTGATTTTATTATTTT
The DNA here is from genome assembly GCA_037367405.1 of Ottelia alismoides. Classification (NCBI taxonomy): domain Eukaryota; kingdom Viridiplantae; phylum Streptophyta; class Magnoliopsida; order Alismatales; family Hydrocharitaceae; genus Ottelia; species Ottelia alismoides. Next base: position 258,791 of record JAZKJV010002216.1, on the reverse strand, counting down.
ATTTTCTTATTTTATTGATTTATAAATTATTTTTATGTACACACATATATTTTTATTGTATTTTTTTGATGTTAATTGTGTAAAAGTATTAAATATATATGTATAAGTATAGGTATTTCATCCACGTGTTTATGTACACTATTTATTTTTATGTTTTATTTGTGTTTTTATTCTATTCTAAATATGTACATATACTATAAATAATATTTACAAAATTATAAAAAATATAAAATTCAAAAAAAATAAAGAATAAATAACATAAATATTTTATTCAGGTATATGGTACAATTAGGGGGCCAAAACCTAACTTTCGCACCTTAGCTCCAAAAAATATGACACCGCCTTCATTAAATACTTTATAAAAGTTATATATAATTAATGGTGATTTTGATAAAATTTGAGTTTTTTTAAGAGATATGGGTTGGGTAGTTTGGATTTTGGCCTTTTTATTCTCAGTATAAAAGGTACACTGTATATTATTTTTATGTAAACTTAATTTTGTATTTTCTATATATTATCTACAAATTTCATGCATAAAATTTATTGATTTGATAAATAAATAATAAAATAGCTCCCAAAAAAGACTTATTGATAAATAAAAGAATATGGTTTTTATTGTGTATTTGGCCTTTATCTCCCCCTACTTTGTTCCTTGTCGACCTAGTCACAAGATGCCTAGATCTAGGGGTTTAGGGTCATAAAATACCTTTGGCATTTTATTCTTTTTCTTTTCTTTATTCTATAATTTTGGCATTATAAACAATATTTTATACACAATAAATGAAGTAAGTAATGAGTGTTAATTTGTACAAAATAGTTATAGTTACATGCATTAGATAGGGTTTTTAAGGTCAAAATGATAGAATAAAGGTGATGAAATGGGAATCACCAAATACCCTGTTGCTCATCTGTATCAACAGTACCCTCCTCGTGAACAATGCTAGTATCCTCCTCTCTCATATCATCAACAACCACCTCCATAGCACAATTACCAGCGCTAGTGTGCTCCGCCCGTGAACCTACTGAGGCAACACCTATGAACCCAGATCTCGAATACCAGGCACAGCTTGTGAAGACTATGCCCAAGATGAGAGAGAATCTAGATGGCCATACGGTAGCCAAAATGGTATTCTAGCCTAGGTCTAAGCAAATCCCAACAACTTCTGCCTCAAGGAGCAGGTGGTTTGTGAGATGTCCACCATTCCTATCGAGTCAAGTACGAATTCCTTTATGTTATCTAATACGGTGACTCTCAGGAGCCGTAGAACCTTATAACCATCTGCTACCGTGCATGGGAAAAATAAAGCTTCGGATAGTGAGTCTTCGTTATATTCACATGCAATACATGTAGTAAATCCGAGGAGAGAAGGAGTAGAAGAAGTAACAGGAGCCATACTAGATGAAAAAAATCCAAAAAATAAAGAAAATGAAAAATACCAAAAAGAAAATAACAACCAAGGCCATGACACACCAACTAAGGAGAAGCCAACATCCGCACCCGATTAAGTGCCAGCCGATAGAGTTGGCCCGACCATATTTTATTGTCCCATATGGATGATTGGTCCTCTTTTTGTCATCCATCTGTACAAAGTGATGTGGAAATTAACCATAATGTTGTTTTAAATGACATAAATATTCAATTTCCTGATGTTGTAAAATCAAAAATAGTTAAAAAGTTGAAAAATACTTTGTCTGATCCTGACATTGTAGAAATATTGCAAAATATTATGCTTGAAGTGTCATTGTTGAAAGCCATGGAATACATGTCTAGTGTGAAGAAAGGATTGAAAGAGGTATGTACATAATGAAGTTTCAACCACGTAAGAGCAGACACAAGAGAGTTTTGACCATGGCTATTGTGAATGCCATCAACAATCTCCCAAGCAAATAGAAAGACAAGAGAGTCCCTCTCATATGATGCAAGATGTCACACTGCTATATAAGAGATCGTCTATCAATTTGTTACCTTGGTCACTACCCAAAGAGTTTGGGTTAGGACTGCTCAAGCCAACCAGAATGATTCTGCAGTTCGTAGATCGATCATTTAAGAGTCCAACAGCATCTTGGAGGATATAATCATCCTAATGCAGGGAATGCAGTTCCATGTGTATTTCATTGTCTTGGACATGAACCCCTCCACACCATTTCTCCACACACCTGTTATGCTTGGATGGTCGTTCCTTCGAACAGTTGGGGTGGTAGTTGATTATGGCACATGATAGAGTACCTTTGTCTCAAACAATGGTAAGGTTTTGATAGAGATTGTTCCATAACTAAAACTAGAAGATGCTTCAAATGAGAGTGAGCATGTGTCATATGGACCAGAGGACTGTGATTTTCTAGCAGGGATACAAATTTCTCTTTGACAATTTTGAGAAACAGGAATTCCTCTCCAAGGATGAAAGCTTAGAAAGAACACTCAAAATCTCCCCTATCTTTGAAGATGAGTTATATGCTGATGAACAAATAGAATTAATTGATGGTCATCCATCCATGTCAAAACAATAAGAATTCATTAAGGATCTTTGTGATACATTTTGCTCAGAGCCAACAGTAACCATGATGGACAACATACAATTGACAGATCCGACAGCGACCACCAGTGTAGTTGTTGAAGTTACTACTCCATTGAGTTAGACCCCACCAGATTTCAATCAATTACCAACAAATTTGAAGTATGCCTTCTTAGGGGATGAGCAGAACATATTCTTGATCATTATCAATTATCAGTTGACCGAATACCAAGAATCTCGTCTACTTGAGGTTCTAGAAAGATACCACAAGGTGATATGTTATAAAATTAGATATCTCCATGGGAATAATCCTTCACTATGTTCGCATCACACCTATTTGGAAGAAGACAACATGCCCTCCCGCGAATTCTAGTGCGGACTGAATCCTAACCTCCGAGAGGTTATTACGAAAGAAATCACGAAAAGGTGTGATGTTGGATTCATTTATCCCATCTCCGATTCAAAATGGGTAAGTCTATTAGATGTGGTTACAAAACAATCAGGGATTACTATTTTAACGAACGATAAGGGAGAGGAGATTCTGATCATAGTACCTATATCATGGCGTGTCTATGTAGATTACGAATGCATAAACCTAGCCACCAAGAAGGATCATTTTCCATTGCCCGTATTGATCAAATAGTTGAAAGACTTGTTGCAAAGGAATACTTCTATTTCTTTGGCGGGTACTTTGGATACAGTAAAGTTGCTATTTCTACTGAAGACAAAGAGAAGACTACTTTCACTTGTTCATTTGGGATATATGCCTTCAGAAGAATGCCATTTGGATTATGTAATGCACCTGCTACATTCCAATGATGTATGCTGGCTATATTTGCCGACTTGGTTGGTAGTTTCCTCAAGGAATTCATGGATGATTTCTCGATCTACATATATACTTTTGATACATGTCTTGCCTATTTGGACCGAGTGCTTAAAAGACGCTATGAGGTAAATTTGGTGCTCTCATGAGAGAAGAGTCACTTCAAGACACCGAAGGAATTATTTTGGATATGTCATCTCTAAGAGAGGCATGGAGGTCGACCCATCAAAGGTGGATGTGATTTCCAAACTCAGGACACCTACAAATCTGAAGCAAGTTAGGTCTTTTCTGGGGTATGTTGGTTTTTACAAAAGATTCATCAATGACTTTAGTAAGATTACTCGACCTTTGATTGAGCTTCTCGGCAAGTGGACTGATTTCATTATAAAATGATAGAGTTCTCCAAGCCTTTTAATTCGTTGAAATATTTGATTACACAAGCACATGTCATACATCCACCAGATTGGTTGTTGCCATTCGAGATCAAGACGGATGCTTCTAATTATGCCATTGAGGTTGTTTTCAGACAAAGAGGGATGGATTTTACCATTTGATATAAATTATGTTGGCAGAACATTAGATGAGGCCCAGAGAAATTATATGATTATAGGGAAAGAGTTGCTAGTAGTTGTTTTTGCATTGGAAAAATTCAGATCTCATCTTCTTGGATCCAAGGTCATTGCGTACACTAATCATTCTGTCATACGGTATACAAAACAAGAAGGATGTCAAACCTCGTCTCATATGATGGATCCTTGTACTCCAGGAGTTTGATTTAGAAATGCGAGATAAGCTTGGATACAAAAATGTTGTTGCAGATCACATTTCTAGAATACTCAATTCAGATTCTCTTTAGCAGGCCATGATATCGATTGCAGAAACATTCCTAGAGGAGGCCATTCTTTTTGTCACCTCGCTCCCCCAGTATGTCGATATTGTGAACTATCTTGTTTCAAGGAGAGTTCCGTAAGATTGGCTTGAAGCTAAAAGTTGACAAGTTCTTGTCTGAAATCCATTTCTATGAGTGGGAGGATCCTTACTATTTCATGAGGATGCATATTACATATGGAGAAGGTGCATTCCTCAATAGGAGTTTACCAATGTCCTCGAACATTGTCATAAGTTAGAAGCATGGGCACACCATTATGGAAAGAGTATGGTGGCAAAAGTGCTTCAATGTGTCCTCTGGTGGTCGGCTCTTTTTAAAGATGCTACTGAGTACGCGAAATGTTGTACTGACTTCCAGAAAATAACCAACACAAGTGGATCTATGGACATAATGTCTCTCAAGTACATTCAGATATCTAACATTTTTTATGCTTGGGTCATTGCTTTCATGGGCATGTTTCCTAATAGTCTGGGTGTTGAGTATATCTTGTTTACCGTTGATTATGTAAGTCGTTGGGTGAAAGCTATCCCTGCTTGATCTGCTGATAGTGCATCACCAGCCATTTTCTTAAGGAGAACATCATCTCACCGTTCGGGATTTTTAAGATTCTAATATCATATGGGGGTAGGCATTTTATTTACAAAGAAATCAAGAAACTTGTGAAGGAGTACGACATTAAACACCGTGTCACATCTCCCTACCACCTAGAGACCAATGGCTTGGATGAAGTTTCTAATAGAGAGATCAAGATAATTTTACAAAAACTTGTTCATCCAAATAGGAAGAACTGGTCATAATTGCTTGACTCAGTTCTCTGGGCATATCGTAAGGCGTACAAGTCACCTTTGGGAATGTCTACCTATCGCATGGTATATGGCAGCCATGCCACTTGCCCATAGAACTCATTCACAAATCTTTGCGGGCAAGTAATATGTGTAACTTAGATTCAGAGAAGACAACAGAGAACCGAAAACTTGTTCTAAATCGATTGCTAGAATTCCGAGACTATGCATACGACAACAACTTGATGTACGAGGATAAAGTCAAGAGATGGCAAGACATGCATATTAGGAGAAAGACTTTCGAGCCTAGTTAGAAGGTCTAGTTGTTTAATGCAAAGTTGAAACTATTTCTAGACAAGTGGTATTTCCATTTATAGTCAAGGGGTAGTTGTTGAAGCTGTATTTAGAACATGACCCATTCATGTCCATTGTCAATTCGATACAAGTGGTATTTCAAGAAGAGATCACAACAGCAAAAGGATCGGACACATGAGCTCTAAAAATATCTTTGCTATATTTTCCTCTATTGTTTTATCTATTCATCTCTTTCATCAGTGTTATACTTAGGATGGCTTGATCATAAGTATATGGATAATGGGTGACTCGGGTGTTCATTCTTTGATCCCTCTCATGTCTCTCAACTTGTTGATATTATGTTCTATACTTAGGGCATCTTTACCCTAAGTATAGGGGGAAACATGTCGTTTCATTGATTGTGAATATTCTGATCCTCGATCTTCCCTTCTTTGTGTACAATCTTATATATTTAGGATTAATTTATCCTATGGGGGGATGATCGACTTCTCATTCATTCATTCAATCATTATTGTATAGATTCTTTTATACTTATCACAAGTTTTGTCTTCCTTGATGCCTTTTTGCCTCTATGAGGACATAGTTTACGGCTAAGTAATGGGGGTCGTATATACGGTGTATATACTTTAGCCATAACTAGTACTTTCATATATTTTTAATAGTATGGCACTAAAAATAATGGGTAAGTGTATAGTATAAAAATTCTTTCTAAATATGTTGAAAACTAGTTGTAAAATGCTTTGAAAATGATTTGGAAAATGGTTATAAAATGCTTTGAAAAATCCTTCATACCTTTGAAAAATCTTTGCAAAATGATTTTCAACCTTTGTAAATTTTTGTATAAAATTGCTTGTAAAAATATTTGCAAAATAGGTTTTCAAAAATGTTTGCAAAAATATTTTCAAGGGTTTTTGATACCATTGTACATGATTGTGTTGTATAATACTACAAATAAAACCATTATATTAAGGTGAGTATATAAAATCCTATATGAAATCTTTTGTATACTTATGTATTAAATCCATGTAAATACTTGTAAATACATATAAAATTCACTAACCCCATCAAAAATACCTAAAAATAAAATATTCCAAAACCCCACAAAAATTTGCAAAACTTTTTGAAAATTGCATAAAAAGTGCAAAATCTTTTCCAAAATACCTAAAAGGTTTAAAAAATAAGAAAGTGAATTTCATAAAGATATTTGCATTTGCATTTGCATTCTTCAGAATGAAAATGACAATTGAGCTAATCTAAATAAAATCCAAAATTAAAGCTTGGTTGGACCTTAATCCACTTAAATTCACAGGAACCTCATAGGAACCAGAATTGAGACTTTTCAGTTTAGCTTGATTAATTCTTCTAGTCCACAAAACTATGTTCACATGTCATCTTGACTGCAAGTAGATTACTTTGAGACACGTGCATGACTTTTGTCGATAGTGACCCAACTTGGACAAATGCACTCTACACTTATCTCAACTCAGATGAGGTAACAGAGGGTTGGATCTGCCAGCATGAGACGCATGCGAGTGGAAGCATTCGTCGCCCCATTCGGAGGCTAGTGCAGCCTAAACTAATCTAGTGGCATCAACGTCTAAAGACAGAAGACTGTGGCTTGCGATAAAGCTCCAAAAGAGGGATATTCTAATGGCTTGTGATAAATATCAACAAGAAAATTTCCTTGTTGTATATATACATTCATAAAATAGTTAGACGCGTAAAACTTAAAGTAAAATCCAATCACATTAGAGTTATGTATCAACAAGCAAGGCCTATGCTTCAAAGTCAACGTTTTTATGATTCCTACAACTGGAGGCTTGGCTATTCCAGTCATGCTCAAGAGGATATGTGGCTACATTGGTCAAAGTCCATTTGTTTCTCTACCTCCTCTTCTTGAGCTGGTTGCACTTGAACTTAGAAGGGAATACCCTACTCTTCGAGGAAAGAGTAGCTAGATTAGGGAATTAGGGCTACCATGTTGGAGAAGAATGTCTCTTTGCCACTCCAGCTGTGGGGAGCTACATTTCACATTCACCGTACAAGATAGACATATAGTCATAAGGGTTTTTGTATGATGTGACTTGTTTTGACCTGGCTATTGAGGTGACCTAAATAGAGAATTGTGGATCTAGAGGGCTGTTAAGTTTTAAATCTAATTCCCAATAAGGCTCTGACAAACTAATAATCCAAAGGTCAAAATGATCTCCAAACTGTGAATTTATGAAGATAAGTTTAAGAATCAAAATCATTCTAAGATATTTCACTTTCATTTCTTTACTCTCTTTTAGCACTCATTTCTAATAAGTGTTTGCTAAGGACTAGTAAAGGTAAGTATGGGGAGTGACAAATCTCCATTTCATCACCTTTATTCTTTCATTTTGTCTTTAAATCCATAGTAAAATGCATGTAAAAATCACTAACTTGCATGAATTAACACTCATATAATAACTTATAAATACTGTATAAATACCTGTATTTAAACCCAAAATAATAGAGTAAAGGAAAGAAAAGAAAAAAGAAAGGAAATATCGAAGATATTAACTAGCCTTAAACCGTGAGACCATGTCAATGTTGACTTGGTCGACAAGGAATAAAGTAGGGGGAGATAAGGGCCAAATACTGTGAAAAAAATACAAAAATACCTCACAAACCCTAATTCATTTAGATACATATTGTATTGTATATATCTTATACTTACACTATTTAATGCATCATTATACAGATAAATTCATGATTTATCATCATAGCTCTTATTTATTATCCTCCTCACTTAAATTGTTCAATAAAATGTACAAATAATTTGCTAACATTAACAATTAACCCTAAATATTGTATATAATCAACTCTAAAAGTTTCAAAAAAAGAGATAAATATTGTACATATTTATTTTGACATTTGTTACCAATTAAAAATTCAAAAACATCTCTAAAGAAATCAAAACAAGTGTTTAATTCCTTAAAAATAGTTACAAAAATATTAGTATGTACATATGACCTAGTTTGACTTTTTGGTCAACATGAACTTATAGATCTCATCAAGATCTACAACTTTCATGTTTTACACTTTTTAATTTGAAGCTTGTAAATATTTCTTTTATATTTTACTTTGTTTTTTTATTTTTTCCTAATTATTTCATTGGGCCACATGGCGCCATCTGGTCTGCCCACATGGCTCTCCTCTCTACATGTCACCCACTCTACTTCCCAACCATGCACCAGCTCTAGATCAATTTGATTTGGGCCTCTCTTCTGCGCTAGCGCCCATGGCCATTTGATCATATCTGATGATCGCATCAGATACATCTGTTAATGCCCTACCCACCCCCTAACCGTTGGATCGTTAGATCCAACGGTTATCCTATGTCGTCAACCTCCACCCAGCCCACTCCTACACGAACGCCCTCGTTAACCCCTCTCTGTCTCCCCCATTTTCCCTACTTCTTCGACAACTCTCTCACCTCACCAAGTGCATGTTGGCATTGACCCAACTTCCTAGGCCATCATGCAACACATGTCCCACTTCTTCGTCGAACTACCGATCAACTGGGGGGGGGGGGCAGTTAACCCCACTCGCTCATTACCTGGATCCGACCCAAGTTATCCTTTTAAATTCCATCTTCGAACAATTTTCGGTCAATCTGCCTTTATGCGAGTGAGCGTAGAGCCCTAAACTCTTCATATGTGATAGGGATTGAGCTATTAGTCGAGAAAAGACATGGTGTCCCCCTAGAGTGATCCACGATGAGTTTTTGGTTTACTACAGCTCCTTTTAGTGGATGTCCGAGCTCCGCTTCCAATCAACATCTTGAGCTACGACCAGAGATTGTTTAGACCTTGATTCCTAGTTACTTTGTCCACTATGACCTCCATTCTTCTTCTCGAGGTAGTGATCCTTCATGTTTCTCCATTTTTTTGCACACTCGCACACACATCTTCACTTCACCCGATCACTCCATGAGCTTCTGTCACCTCGTTGTCTTCCCGCAACCATCACCTTCTCCCCTCTACTTCTCCATACCTCCTTCCACCTTGATCTTTCACATATCTCACACAAAGATGTGAATCCCATCTCATCTCCAATCCACCATCTCCTGCAAGCCTCCATCTCGCCCATTTCCTATCCAAATCAGACGTCAGATGCTTTGACTATAAGCTAACATTGCTGGCACCTCATACCCTCTTGATTGGTCGAAGTGCGCACACCTCATTGTTCTCCACCTTCACCTCCGACAACTCATTATTGACTCATTGATTCAACCCCCACCATACCTTTAGCGCAACTCCAGGACCTTAGCAACACCTTTGTGAAGGTGTTTGGACCCTCAGGTAGACCTACGAGGCATGGAGGAGCCTCATCTCCCTCGCCAAAGCTCCGCTAGAGCTCCACCACCTACGGATGACATGAAGGAGACATGAAGATCAATTACTATTGGATCAGATCTCATTGATCTTATATAATAGCCTCGATTAGATCCTAGCTTCGGGCTAAAGCAATGCTTCATGCCTCATCCTCGGGTACCTAAGCCTAGGCGCGAACCTCCAATGCGTGTCACGTGGCCCGAGTCATTATCGCCTCTCGAGCCTGACCCCTACATGAGTAATGTTACATGATGGGATAATTTGCAGCGTCTATGCCCAATATTTCACTATTTGCATATATGTCCAAAATGTGCAAAGCGTGCACTGCTAGGAAATTGCAAATAAACCTTATCATTTTATTTTATTTGTATTTATACCCCTACATATGGTGATTTTGCATTTATGCCCTAGCGGTTTGTGAATATTGCATTTTATTCCTTTTGGACTTTTTTTAATATTTTGTCTGTTTTTCTTGCACTTATACCCCTAAGTTGATGTGTTAATATCGTGTGTATCTTTTGTCCAAATTCAATGATATTAGTGGTGTTTGAAAGGTCTTTTGAAGCTTTTTAATATAATAGAATTAGATCTCTGATTTGCTTTTTCATTTATAAACCAAAATCTATAGAAACTTTATGGACTTAAACTGTAATTAAATGAGCCTTAATTCACTTGTTAAGTCCTTCAATGTGTCACTAAGCCCCTGATTTATCTCCATAATACTTAATTAGGAACTTGCATGATTAGTTTAATCCATTAGTTCCTGAGTTCAAGTGGCTCTAAGGAGCTCTTTGAGTTAAGTGCTTATTAACTTGATTAAACGACACATTGATTCACATAAGATGATTGATTTGGCGATTAAGGTGTCACTTGTATAATTGGACGCTCGATTGATGAGATTGACTTAAGCATTAAAACATGATTTTAATTGTGAGTTTTGTACATTTGTCTGTCTTCTATTTTTTTGCACTATCCTTATATTTTTTGCATATAATATTTGCATTGAAAAACCAAATAAAAATCATGCATACATTCTATCTTGCATTTCTTCATTGCTTGATTTAGGTGGTCCCTTAGAGTATCTAATCACTCACATTAGGTCCCGATTAAATACCTTAGTCAATAGTGTCCATATGTTCGACCCTAGACTTATCCGATAGATTTTAGACCGAGGCACTCCTCGCAGAGATTCACACTCGATCTCTGATTGATCTGTTTTGGTCATGTTTCAGCGAGCCTTTTTTATCTTAACCGAAAGTGGAATCTTCAGATGGCACCATTGTCGAGGACACAACTTGATTAGAGTACTTAATTAGGTTTAATTTTAGTGATTAAGTGAAATTTGAGCCACTTAAGTTAATCTTATTTTGTTCTTGATTTTTATAATTGTATTGTGTTGATTAAGTATTTATCTTCATAGTTATATTTCTCTTGAACTTATCTGGACTTATGTTGATTTGACTAGGGCCCGCAAAGCGACTCAACAAGGAGTGACATGGAGGTTAGGGCTTGGTGCTCTAGATGAAGAGGGTCAACTCGGCTACAATAGAGAGAAGATTAGCTAATTAGAAAAATAATTAATTCTATTTAGTGTAATTATTCTTGTAATTATTTGTAATAATTTAGACAATTCATTATTTACAACGACTCTTATTTGAGAGCTCATGTCTGTAAGGAGATTGGAAGCTTTTATTATTTCTTTATTTGTGTGGTTGTATTGAGAGTTGTTCTTGACTTAAATGGAGAGAGTATGATAGGCACATGGCAGTGTAATTCAAATATGTATGTGCCACCCGTAATTTAGGCCACACTTTGTTCCAATAAGATCCATTCATCATCAAAAGATTCACTAATAATATGTACTTAAGGACGTACTACTTAGTCAGATTTAAATCAATTTCTTCCCTGCTAACAGTATCATGTTTAGGAGTGGTTTTTCATTGACTTACATGCATCTAGTGTAACATTTAAATTCTATCTTGCATAGCACAAGGAGAGTGCTAGGAAATCATTGTAAGTATATCTTCTTTTGAGCATTCATCATTATTTCTCATTTGCATTCGATTTTCTACCTCTGTTTTCTAATCTAAGGCTAAAAGGAAAATGGACTGAATGGTATGCATAACCTCTTGGAATGAATTGAGCAAGTCGATTAAAACAACTTGGAATAAAACGAAATTTGTTTTATGGGTGCATAAAGCCCTCATCGTATGTAGGTACTTACCGTTAGATAGAATGGGTGAGGACACACACATTAAGGTTAGAGCCCAAATCTATGGGCGTGCCCCCTAAGTCTTCAAGTCCTACTCTCGCAAGCTTTGGAGCTATAAGGGCTTGCCTTCGACCTTAGTATATGTTTCGATTGTGTAAGAATGTGTATCTCCTTTGGGTGTGATATTAAATCCCAACCTGATCAAATCACCTCATTGATTGGGAGCATACAAGAACACCACTGGGCGTAAGGGGACATCATGTGTGTAATGGACTAAAAGATTATATTACCACCAACCAAAATTAACAAGATAATTCGGTCGAATCTTCTATGGCCTTCATGCATGAAGGTGATAAATTCAAAGATTTCCATTATGTTTGAATTGTGTGAGTCTTCTCGTACATTTAGGTACCCCGTAGTGCATAGATTCTCCTTGCTATTCATGTTTATATACACTCCTTTTGACATTGAAGATGGCTAGTTGGGGGGGGGGGGATTTCGGACTTTGTGAGATTTTCATTAAACCCTCCAAAGAGTATGTCTTCTAAGGTCCCTTCACTTCCTGGACCTCCTTGGTCTCATGACCCTCTTGAGTCCAGGTTGACTCACTTAGGGGATGGTCACACATCGACTAATCCCTTCCTCTCTTCCCCACTCATTGAGGAAGACCTTCACCTCATTGATGTTGATTTGATTTTGAAAGACTCTTCTAATTTGAACCCATTTGTTGATGAAGGTATACAAGAGGATTCACCTAAGATGCCTCTTGAGAAATAGAATGGCATTGAGGAACATCACGAGGACCCCATGCAGATAATACTGGCTAGGCTTGTCGTATCTGAGCAGTCGAATGCGATATTTAGAGCTCAGATCAAACAATTTCGTACATCTGACCCACCGGATGCATGTGAAAATTCTAGTCATGTGGGAAAGCCTGCTTTTTCCATTGCCAAGAGAAAGGGGTAGAGGACATGCAAGATTATTTACGGTACCATGCATACCAGACTCTACTATATATTCACAATGTCTCCTTCGCATTTCTTGATTTTAGATAGGCTCCGACTTTCTTTTTGGATTTTCTACTTTTCTGATAGGGATTTTCTACTTTTATAGGGGTTGATGCACCCATGGATGGGGATTACAACCCGAGACAGTTTAGAGTACAAAAGTATCTGAATCTTGTAGAACAAGAGATTGAATACGAGCTGAAGTCACATTTCCTAAACTTGATGTCGCACTTCAATGAGAATGCCAATGAGGAACCTTATGCATTCTTAAAGGACTTTGAGCTCGTCTGTGCTAACCTCCTATACCCTAGGATTAGCGAGGATTATATTAGGATCACTTCCCTCCCATTTGCCTTGGGCGGTAAGGTGGATTACTTGATGAAGAACCTAGGTGTAGTGGTGATCACCTATGGTCAGTTCAAGGACTTGTTCTTAAAGAAGTTCTACCCCTTGAGTAGAACCAATCATATGAGGATACACATCAGTAGCTTTTCCCAATTGCCCAATGAGACATTTTGTATTACATGGGAAAGGTTAAAAGACATCTTATAGAAGTGTTTGTGTCATGACATGGATGACAACATGTTGGTACAATCCCTTTACAGCGGTCTCGGTCCTGAGGTGCAAGATTTATTGAGCGTTGCCTGTTGGGGGAAGCTTGACATCACGAGGAGCGGAAACCATCTGGAAAGTATTCAACCAGATGGCTGAGACAGACCGCTCACAGACCACCAACAATGCATACTTTGAGTCCTCATTTCACTCTTAACAAAAGGGGAAAGAAAACTATGGTTGATCTCTTTGAGGACTTGATTCCCAGCATGGGAGTCATCGCTGACAAGATGGCAATAGTTAAGAGGATCGACAAGAGGATGAATGAGCTTGACAGTAGCTTATCTAATCTCCCAAACCAGATGAAGGAGTTGTCTGAGATGGTATCCAAGATAAAAATACTTGCCATGACTGCATTTGTTGCTCCTATTTTTCATGTACACTATGTACAAGAGCAAATGAAGTCAAGGCCACCCCAGCCTTGGGTAGAGGACCAGTCCTAAACCCAATCTTGCCAATAACAACCACCATCATCCGAGAGAGCTCAGGAGGAGCCTCCCGAGGTGTAAGAGGTGAATGATATATGGTATATAGAGGAACCTGTTATATACAGAAGTATGGGGGACCGGTAGTCTTACCAGCATCCCCTGACCTTCTATAACACTACATTCACCTCTACACCTCATCTTTCACAGTCTAGTCCTGAACCTCACCAGCCCAAGCAGTAGAGGCAACAACACCAGTAGTACGGTTGCTAGGGCCATTACAAGGTGGACCAACATGACTCTAACTACATGCATCATCCCCAACAACACCAACACTAGCAACAATAGTATCAAGGCCATTAGGGTCAGTCCATACGACATTCTTCATAGCAGCATCCCTCTTTGTTTGAACCCACAGACTTTCAGTGTCAGATTCTCGAGGAGATTTGTTCCTACCGGAATGAGATTCAGGACTTGCGGGTGGATGTCAACTGCTTGTTCTGATGATGAGATGAGCAGTCTACACCATCGACCTCTATTCCCACCCAGATTCAAGCTATATGCAATAGCCTGCACATGTCTCAGTCACAGCAATAGTTTGGTCAGTTACACAACTTAGATTCCCTTAGATCTGAGCATGAGATTCTTTCATGTGATGATGTTAATAATATTTCACTCAAGAGCATAAGAACCATGGAAGTAACTGACCATGCATGGGACATGGAGAGGTCTTCCTCTGGAGCTCGGCCTCCGTAGACTTTGAAGGGCGAGGAGGAGAGGCATCACTTGCAGCAGCCCCTTCAACAAAGGATGAGGATAACCATTCAGGCGACAGAGAGGAGGAGGACACGAGCGCAGTTGTAGCATGAAGACACCCTGGAGACTATGGAGGACCTTAGTCCTCCCATTGTGGAGGATATACCTTCAACAGTTATCCCCTTACATGTATTAAACATTTAGATTCTAATTACAAGTTGTATCGTAAAGACTCATGTATGAAGAACTCCATTTTCATTAATGCTAAGAATAATGTTTCTGTTTACGATTCAGATTCTTCATCATATGTTTCCCTAGCTTCAATCCCTTTCCCCTATGCTCTGACAACAGGAAAGCATGGCATGAATATATTCATAAGGATGATCCCGAAATGGGATAGTTTTGTTAGGAAAACATCATGGTCAAGGTGCCATTTGAAGAGTATGTGGTTAACAATCTGGCATTCCAGAACAACCTTAAGGTGCGATGCACACCTATTAGGGCTAGAAGGAAGAAACAAGACTAGTATGTGAAGACCCATGTCCTACCACTAACCACTACCTATTGTCTCAAGAATCACAATTACCGAGGAAGAAGAGAGATATGGGTGCTCACTATGTGGAGAGTCATATCGATGACATTATGTTTGCACGTACTTTCTTAGATAATGGTTCTTCAATCAACCTTATTCCTTTAGGTGCTTTATGAAAATTTGGAGTTAGGACCATTTCAGAAATCACGAGCCTTACTCTAATTCACATACAAGTCAATGAAGAGACATAAGGGAGAAGTGACAAATGTGGTTATCTCGATTGAGGGACAAGACTAAAAGGTGGACTTTACGATCCTTGACATGGAAATCCTCAATCATTGGAGATAATATCAAATCATTTGAGGTACCATTCCTTAGGACTGTCAGTGTAGCATTTGATTATCAGACGGGTATGATGAAGTTCTGTTCTCCAGGTAGAGAAGCGAACTTAGATATGAAGGACCTGACTTTGAGAACAGCATAGAGTACTCATCTTCAGAGGCAGATTGTAAGATGGTCAGCACAATTGGGATTTGGAGATAGATCCAAGTAGGGCAGAGCGAGACCCTCTCATCTGGAAAGGATTTAGTGCATGATGTAGTTTGCCAGGTGATTCCTGATGTCTTGAGAGATGCATCCCCTTATTCCCTTGACAACTCAGAGATCCCTTTGGATCTATTAATTCCACCTCCTTCGGAACAATCAAGATCTTCAGAGGCAGATTGCAAGATAGTTAGCACAATTGGGATTTGGAGACAGATCCCAGTAGGGCAGAGCGAGACCCTCTCACCTAGAAAGGATTTAGTTCATGATGTAGTTTGCCAGGTGATTCATGATGTCTTCAGAGATGCACCCCCCTTATTCCCTTAATGACTCAGAGATCCCTTTGGATCTATTGGTTCCACCTCCTTCGGAACGATCAAGGGATATAGATGATGAGCCAGACACAGCTTTAGCCGAACTACCATGTCTCTTTGGAGATCCAACTCCCTACATATCAGAGTTGGTGGCGAGTACCACACAAATGGACCCACCTTTATGCAGCACACAACTAAATTCAGATGTGATTCATCCAGACTTGACAGATGATACAACACTACCAGAACTGAAGACATTCCCTCCTACACTGAAGTATGCCTTTCTTGTGGGATCCAAAGAGAGATTTCCTATAATTATTAGTTAGCCTGACCTTAGAACATGAGTCTAGGTGTTTAGATGTCTTAGAGAGAAACTATAAAGCCATAGGTTGGACGGTGTTAGATCTCTTGGGGATTAACCCTGCTCTCTACTCTCACCACATTTTTGTTGAGGTTATTTTGAGACCTTCCCATGAGTTCCAAAGGAGAGTAAACCCTAATATATGGGAAGCAGTGAAGAAAGAAATCAAGAAGTGGTGCGAAGCAGGATTTATATACCCTATTTTTGACTCCAAGTAGGTGGCCCCACCTCATGTTGTCACGAATAAGTGGGAATTTAGACGATCACTAATGAAGAGGGAGTAGACACAGTCGGGAAAGCGTTCTTCTATTTTCTTGATGGGTACTCGAGCTAAAATGGGGTAGCCATCACTCTTGAGGACCAGGAAAAGACCACATTCCTTATCCATTCAGCCCTTATGCATTTAGGCACATGTCATTTGGGCTCTACAATGCTACGCACACATTTTAGCAGTGCATGATCATCTGTTTGTCGAGATGGTGGGAGATTTCCTGGAGGTTTTCATGGATGACTTCTTGATCCATGGTGTTTCATTTGATACATGTTTAGAATACCTAGACCGAGTCCTCAAGATGTGTATAGAGGTGAATCTGGTACTCTCCTGTGAGAAAAGCCATTTCATGGTAACGAAGGGTATACTGTTGGGGCACGTCATCTCTAAAAAGGGAATGGAGGTTGACACTACTAAGATGGATAAGATCGAGAAACTTGATCCACCAACAAATGTAAAGTCATTGTGGTCTTTCTAAGGGCATGTTGGATTTTATAGGAGATTCATTTAGGGTTTTGCAAAGATTGCTCGCCCACTAACTTAGCTCTTAGGAAGAGACATCGAGTTCATTGTAGATCACAAGTTTCTGGAGGCCTTTGAGCTCTTGAAAAAAAGATTTTGATTCACTAATCTTACAAGCTCCTGGTTGTCTCTTCCCTTTGATGTCATGACTGACGCTTCAGATTTCGCCATAGGAGCAGTGTTGGGACAAATGTGAGAACTAGATTATGCATGCAATCCACTATGCTAGTAAAGTTTTATACCCTGTGTAGAAAAACTATACCGTGACTGAATAGTAAATTCTCGCAGTAGTTTGGGCCCTTGAGAAGTTCATGTCTTATGTTTTGGGCTCTAAGCTGACAATTTTTACTGATCGCATAGTGAATCAGGTACTTAACGAAAAAGAAGGACGCGAAGGCACGCCATCTTATGTGGATTTTGTTACTCTAGGAACTTGATTTGGAGATTAAGGATAAATCTGGACTGAAGAATGTTATGGCTGATCACCTTTCCCATATTAAGCAGAAGGATTCTCCAAACATTGAGAGGATTAGAGAGACCTTTCCAGGCAAGTAAATTTGCATTATTGATCCACTCCCAAGGTATGCCAACATGGTGAACTATCTTGTCTCCAAGCAGGTTCCTCATGGTTCGACTAGGAGTAGTATTGGTCGACTGAAGTCAGATTCGAGGAGATACCATTGGGACGATATGTTCCTTTTCTTCAAAGGGCCGGATTGTGTCTAGAGAAGGTGTATTCCTCGGGAGGAATACCAAAATGTCATCACATATTGTCATTCACTTGAGGCTGGAGGATACCATTCATGGAAGATAATAGCACGCAAGGTACTCCAATGTGGATTTTATTGACCGACCCTATTTAGAGATTCCATTGATTTTGTACAGTCATGCCCGATCTGTCAGAGGATGGGAGCGACTGTTGGATACAGAGATGGTATGACCATGCAACCCGGTGATATTTTGTGATGTTTTTTATGCTGGGCATATATTTTATGGGTCCACTTCCCAATAGCCACGGACATGAGTACAGCTTGTTGGCGGTTGAATACTTGTCTAGGTGGGTGGAGGCTATCCCAACCCAAGCTACGGACAGAAAGACTATCTGTAAGTTTGTAAAGGACCATATTATTGCTAGTTTTCGGTCCAAAAAGTTTTGATTTCTGATGGGGGTAGCCACTTTGTGAATAGAGATGTCAGATCATTGACTAAGGACTATGGATTTGAACAAGGGTGACTAGTCTTTACCACCCACAGTCAAATGACATGGCAGAGGATTCTAATAGAGAGGTAAAGATTATATTTCAGAAGTTAGTTTTTACCTATAAGAAGAACTGGTCCCAGTTTTTGGACTAAGTTCTTTGGGCATAGGAAAACCTACAAGACTCCACTAGGTACTTCACCTTTCTGGATGATCTATGGAAAGCCATGTCATTTTCCTGTAGAGTTAATTCATAAATCAGAATGGGCAATCAAGCAAGTAAATTGGAGTTATCACCTAGGGAAGCTTTGTCATGACTTGAAATTGAACAAGCTCATATAAAAAAAGCCAAACGTGTGATAATTGTCTGATCTATAAGGACAAGGGTAAGAAGTGGCATGATCTGCACATTAGGTACAAGAACTTTGTCACCAGGACAAAAGGTATGGTTGTTCAATGCTAATTTTAAGATTTTCCATGGGAAGCTCAAATCCAAATGGACAGGTCGCTACATTTTTAAGGAAGTGCACAACAATGGAAGTGTAGAGATAGTCAATCTCACTGATGGTGCACACTCCTTTATGGTTAATGGACAACTGTTAAAGCACTTCGTAGATTCTATAAAGCAATTAGTCCAAGTCAAGGTCATCAGTTTCATATAGAGCAAGTACAATGCAGATACATATGACTACTCTTCATGAAGATGCAATATCTAGATTCAGTTGCCAAGATTCACTTTTCTTTCACACTTGATTTTGTTCATTATTTTAGAGCTTAGGTTCCTTCTAATGTATATATTCACTCCTTGCTTGGGCTATTTATAGCAGAAGTATATGATGAATCTGCATTTCCTCTTCTTTATTCATTTATTTTGGCTCAAAATCCTTATAGAACACTTGTAAATATCAATAATATCTTCTTTCACTAACCTTAATTCTTGTGTAAATATTGTGTATACATCATTATTTTAAACTAAAATAAATAAATAAAGGAAAAATAAAGAAAATAAAAACTATATATGCAATATGTACAGGATGACTCTGACCCTGACAGTAGGTCAAGACTTGACCTAAT
Organism: Ottelia alismoides; assembly: GCA_037367405.1. Lineage (NCBI taxonomy): Eukaryota > Viridiplantae > Streptophyta > Magnoliopsida > Alismatales > Hydrocharitaceae > Ottelia > Ottelia alismoides. The sequence continues at coordinate 239,281 of JAZKJV010002216.1, read as the reverse complement.
CGATTGGGAATAAAGTAGGGGGATATAAGGCCTAATTACAAGAAAATCTAAACAATCAAGTTCCACTTGTGTACATTCATCACTTGTATGTTACTATATATAATACACATTACTCATAGTATTTTATTTATAGCCAAACTCACTCCATATAAATTATTTTCTTCTTTAAAATTGAATATAAAAAATCTTTTGTAAATAATAAAAATAATTGCAAGAGTAATCATTGTACATTATGTAAATTACAACACTCTGAAAAAGCTGCAATCAAACTCACTTTCATTGTACTCCAAATTAAATAATATTCAAAATGGAGATGATTTCATAAAAATCAAAGTTAAGTTGTGAAATGTGGCTTTATGGAGTACTATTGTATAGTATACCATCTTATATTATTTATATAGTATTTATAAATATATAATCCTTGTATTTTTTGTATAATTTGTATTTTTAAATACTTGTTTATGTTGTATGTAACGTATATAAAAATACTAATAAAAGTCATAAAATCAAAAATATACAAAAACAAAATAATATATATATTGTTCATGTATCCCTATATATTGTAAAATACTACTATTTGTTTACTCTTAATAATCTAATTCACAAAAATAAAATAAAATATTTTAAAATCCTTGTAAAATATTGTAAACTAATAAATCATGTATATTTTTGTATATATAATATAATAAAAAGTAAGGAGCTATAACTATAGCCATATATACCTAGAAATAATACATTTTATTTATTTTCACCCTTGTATATATTGTATTTAATTATTTAAAATTCACAAAAAATAAGATAGGTAAATTATCAACATTTCTTATTTTAAAACCTTTTGATTTAAATTAATTTTCCATTTTATTTTGAATTAATTTCACATTTTTACTTATTTTTATAGTGTAGCGTAATTTGTCTTATTCTCAATGCCTCCTGACTGGTTGAGTCGGGTTATTGACCCTGGTCAACTCTCTCATTCAACAACCTCGTACATTTTCTGCTCAATCACTCTTCTTTCTTGGATTTTTCACACATGCCTCGGGCATTAACCCCTCCCTATTCATTCTCCTAATTGGTATCCCTAACAACTGACTCCCTCTCCATGTCATCATCTACATAGATCTCTCCTTGATCTTCTCCCATTTCAAATTTCAAAATCTCACCAGACCTATTGTTTATATATACATCCGAGTCTTCCTCCACACGAGTTGATCCTTTTTTCCACCATTTTTTTAACCTGACTGGTCTCTAGATTCGAAGCGAGGTGACAATGACCTTCGCCCACATCTGGGAGTGTGCGAAAGTGCTTGGTGATCATGATCTAGTATGCTTGCCAGAACTCTATCTGGAACGCTTGAGCTTCTCTGCCATTAACAACAGATTGAGGCTGTGACCTATTTTATCCATTTGTAGGTAGTCTAGGTTTGATTTTCATTTGATTTGCTTTTTAATTTTGTTGTGATTTCTTTTGTATTATCTTGGATTCAAGTTTCACTCGTTAGCTCTGATATGCAATATCGGAGTTCATATGATCACCTTCTTCCATTTTGACTTTACACTCACATTCGCCATTGCTTCTTCATCCTCCTCTCCATCTCCTGACTCCCAGATCTTTCTAAATTTGGATTTGACTCATCTCTAACCACCCCTTCGCTGGAGTTTATTCATTGATGCTCATTTCCATATTTGTCTGTTAATAACTCAACCAGATTGAACCTCCGAGCATTATCTTTTTATTGCAGGTCCCAGGAGCGCAGTTGGAGTAGGAGAACGAGATCTAGAGGTCCATTTCGAGCCTCATACATCTAGACCCCCATATCACAATCTAATCTTCTTCGTGCTTCATCTTCATCATCAACTGACATGGAGATGTGGCAGGAGCGAGCCTAGATCCTCATGAGATGATTGTACTAATATTGAGTGAGTTATGCTCGATTTAAGTTCATCAGAGCATCCCTTCTTCTGTGTTCTTCCAGTGCATCCATTCTTCATCCAATCAAGTACCCTCCTGCCAAATCTGATCGACACTGTCCATTTACGACCAAAGTCCAGTCACGGATTGAGTCCTCCATATCAAATCCACGTTATCCATACGCGCAGTCATCTCAGTTGCCTGATCAACATTCAATGTCATCTCTGTTGTTGATTCTGCCATGGGTATTAAGGGTACAATTTCCCTCATACCCCTGATTTTATTTGTTTTTCAAATAAGACCCTCTTGGGACATGTGTTTATTTGTGGTCACTTGAACAATTACATTATTTTCCCTACTGTTTATTTTATTTAGTTTTTAGTTTTGCTCGAACTGCCTCATGTGCTACACACATGTTTTGTGTGAAAATTGCAATAAATACCCGTATGTTTCATGTTATTGTTTGGCCTTGAAAAAAATTGCAAATATATCTATACAAGTGCGACTCACGAGCGTTGGCATGCTTATTGATGTTGCGACCTGCTAACTCGGCTTAAGTTGATTAATTATTACATCGTTGCCACCTAAATCAATCGAGTCACAAATTGAGAAAATTTATTTAACCACTAAATAAATCAAACAAATCATACAAGTGCCATAGCTATTTTTGTTAACCTGGTATAGCGACGAGGGTCAAACACATGGAGCATTGTGATAAACTAGGTAGGTGAATCAAAAAATTGAAGGAATTTTATTCCCTTTTTAGTTGTTTTTATTTTGCAAATTTTTAGTTCTGAAAATAAGGAAAATATTGACAAAAAGAAAATGCAAACACACACCTCTTTTTATTTTAAATGGGCTAAAAATGCAGGGAAAAATGAAATATTGTTTTTTGGTTTTTTATGTTTTATAATATTTTTGTAGGTTTTGGAGAATTTTTAACTATTTTTAGAAATTTCTAAAAATCAAAAACTAGGAAAACAATCAAGAAGTGGACAACCAGGAATATTTTGCAAATATAAAATATCAAATTAGCTCAAAACTTCTGGAAGTTGATTTTCATAAAAACTAGAGAAAAATATCTACAAACATGAACTAAAATCACATTTTTTTATTTTTGATAGAGTTTATATGATTTTTATAATATTATTGATGTTTTACAATTTTTTAGGGTTGTATAAAATATTTTCAAACCAAATTTATTCACTAGCTAATATTGGAGAAAATATATCAACAGTAAGTACTTTGAATTTTCAAAGTGTTTTTCAAATTTCTATAAATTTTCTACTCTAAACAGGACACTTTTTAGGGTTTTTGAATTTTTAATATTAGAATAAAAGAAAAATGGTAAATAAAATTTACCACGTATACAATATGCTAGCAGGAGCTACAAAGTATTTTTATTGAATTTTTAGAGCCAATTTAATATTTATTGCAATAATTAAAGGGCATGAAAATGAAATAGTGAACAAAGGAATACCTCTCGCAAACATGTGGCAGGCACGTGATGTGCTCTGACGTATGGCTCTGATATGTCATTGCAAAGGATCTAGTGGCTCAGAAGAATGTTGAGGATGTGCATCCAGATCTGACGCTCCAGTATGATCCAACGGTTATGGCATGGATGTGTGGTTGATCTGATCGGAGCTCTAAGGATTGGGCATGGATGTGCAGTTCGGATCATATTCAGATGAGGGCCTATTCATCTGACAGCTACGATATAGGCTGAAAGAACAATGAAGAAGGCCTCTCCGGCCAAGCTTCAATCTATGATAGCTCGCTCTGATGGACTCAGACCGGCTTGTTGAGAGATCCAGAACGATGTCGAAAGTGATGTGCATATACTGGGGACCTCCGATGAGTCAGAGGCTGCTCCATGGTGATCTGGAGGTGGTTGTGCCTAGAGTTACTCTTCCTAGAAAATTGAGGCTCGATTTGAGCTTCTTCGCATGCACCATTACCCACAAAGAGAAGCTGGACTCGGAGGCATAGCTCCGGTCGGGTTATTTCGCAGAGAGACCCATAGAAGCGATGGTGCATGGTGTCTGACCTCCGACGGAAATGGAGGAGGGAGATCTATACCTAATCTTGCAATGAGCAAGAAATAGGGTGGAAAGTCTGTGGAAGAAGGTGGTCAATGATATGGGGATATGATCGATGCGGCTGGTGTGGAAGATGAGGCTCCGGCCCGATGGTCAGAGAAGATGAAATGGATGGCAGTGATGAACTGGAAATCGAAGAAGTGTGGTGAAATGTGAATTGAAGCGAGGTAACCTGAGTGGTCTATGGTGATCAACGGAGTAAGGCGAGTGTGGAGGCAGGATCTTGACCTTGATCCTGCTGCGAAAGGAAGAAGATGCTTCTCATGGTGGAGCTCTGGCTAGAAGTGAGCTTCACCCTATGAAGCACCAATCCGAGCACCAAAGTAGTCTACTCGAGTCATGTCACTACCTTGGAGATGAAGGTGGTGGGAAATAGCTATGAGGAACGAGCTACTCTGCGACAGAAGGGGAAGAGGGGATTTTATAGGTGTTCCCAGGGTCTAGAAAGATCGGAAGAATGTGTGAAACCCTAGGAGGATCCGAACCTTCCTAGGGATCCACGAAGATCATGGATCATCAATGAAATTGGGTCTAAAATCCAAGGTCATGGGTGGTTGCAGTCGGGCAGAAAAAAGGCGAGAAGTCGGCTCCGACGAAGGGAAGTCAAGTCCGACTCGGTTGGAGGAAGGGTTGACCCAGGTCAACAGACCATGGCCGACCAATCAAAAAAATGGATTTTCAAAAATCAAAGAATAATGAATAAAAATAGTAAATGGTCTTAAAATAAAAAATGAAATAAATGAAAATGTTTAGAATTTTATAAGATATTTTTAATAATTTTAAATAATACATATATGTACTATATACCACATATCGTATTATGTACAGGTATAGTATACCTATGTATTATGTACAAGTTTTCTTACTGTATTATTTTTACACAAATGCATTATTTTAAAATTTATTTATTTACCACATAATTTAAGGAATATAAAAGAATTTTTATTTGATTTTTACAAAATAATTATAAGTACTAAATAAATAGGTATTATGTACAATATATACATGTTTGGCAATTTGCACAATAAAAAAATGATTTTAATGTTAATTTAATTTGCGCTTTAAGAAATTTATTTCAATTTTATATAATTATTAGGAATATATACAAGTGTCAAAAATATAAAATATGTACAAATTGTTTACAAAAGAAATATATATAAGTATAGGTGTTGCATGCTTGTGCATATTCTAATTTCTTTACTTATTTATATTATTTTTATTTACACTTTATTTCCCAAATTTTTTAAGGAAATTGAATAATTTTGAGGTTATTTTATTTAGAAATAAAATAGGTGATATATATATATAAATACAGGAAGAATAGTGATGAATATGTACAAAATAAGGACCCTATCTCTCCCTACCTTATTCCTTGTCGATCAAGCCAACATTTGGCCTTCTCTCAAGGTTCGGGTCAGTCTGCATTTATTGCACAAATGCATCCTTATTTTATCTTTTTCTGTTCATCTTTATTCTTTTATTTAGTTCAAAAAGATTGTTAATTACACAATATCAACAAATGCATGCACAATGTTAATTTATTGTATTTGATATACATTTACAGGGATTTTGCATAGGGGATTTTGCTAAAATAAAAGAATAAAGAATGTGAATTAGGGATTCATCATTCCCCTATACTTTACATTTGCTAGTCCCCTAACAAACACTTATCTGAAAAAGAAGTGAAAAGGAAATAAAGAAAGAAAAGGCGAGAACACTATTGATTATTAAACTTATCATCATAAAATTAGAGTATGGAGCTCAGTCAAACCTTTGGATTATTAGTTTGGCAGAACCTTATTGGGAAATGGTCTGAAAACCTAATAGACTATAAGTTGCACACGACTCCTATTCAGGTCGCCACAACAGTCAAGATAGAACAAGTCTACATACGCAAACTCTTATGACTATGGATATTTACTTGTAATGTGTAAGTGATATATAGCTCCCCACCTCAAAAATGACAAAGAAACAACCTCCCTTAAAAAGGTAACTCTAGTCCCCTGATACAGCAACTCCTTCCTCGAGGAGTGAGGTATTCCCTTCTAAGTTCAAGTACAACCGGCTCAGGAAGCAGGGAAAGAAGAGAATGGACCGTGGCCAGTGTAACCACGCATCCCTTGGAGCTTGTCCAGTGTATCCAAGTGTCCAGCTGCAAGCTTATCTGAGATGAGACAATCATGTCCCCTTTTTTTGGAGTTTTTACATTTCTTATGACATATATATACAATATATCTACACAGTGTAGCATGTACACAAGGAGATTTTCTTCTTGAGCTAGTAGACTATCCCCCTTTTGAAACTTTATTGCAACCCACATCATCCTATCATTAGACCTCAATGCCACTATACCAAGTTGAGATGCACTTCCCTCCCTCGAGGAACACGGATGCTCCCACTAGTTGTTACACACCCGTGTGCTACTCCAAGCCAAAGGATTCTACCCCCTTAACACCTCATCCATGAAGATACATGTAGAGTGCTTATCCAAGTCGAGGCCACTGTCTAGAAGAATCATGAGTGCGTTGTTAAGTGTTCTACTTAGACCAATCAAGATGACATGTGAACATAGTCCATTAGACTCGGAGAATTAAGTCGATGGGATCTAAAAAGTCTCAACTCCAATTCCTATAATGTTCCTCTTAAATTAAGTGGATTAAGTTCTTATCCAAGCTCCATTCTTCAATTTTATTCCAGAATAGTTTAAATGTCAATACTATTCAAAAAAATGCATATGTATATGCAAGGAAAATTTACAAAACATTTGAAAAGAAGACAAGAAATCTTTTAAAAAGGTTTTAGAAACATTTACAAGAATATGTAGATAATTACAATGGTTTTATTTAAAAGTCTAATATACAGGTTTTACAAATGGATTTTATCTACAAGAATTTCATAAAGGAATTTTATACACAGCAGTTTATAAACAATGTTTACAAATAAAAAAAGGTTTTATTCACAAAGAATTTACAAGACTTATATACAACTAAGTGATATACCCAGAATTTATGACCCATGTGACAAAATACTTCTACAAACATTTTTTCCAAAATTTTTCAAAATGTTTCCAAAACCTTTTTCAAAACAAGTTTTTCAAATTATTTTTCAAATCTCTTTACAAACAATTTTTCAAATAGATTTTTGCAAACATTTTATTTTCACACAATTTATAGACATTTATACCATACACATAATTTTGATACACAAAATAATTTACACATATTTTACAAACAAAATATTTTTACAAACTTTTTACAGAACTTTGTGCAAAAAAAAAATTTCAAAGGTTTTTACAAACAATTTTACAAAAAGTTTTCCAATAATTTTTTTCAAAAATATTCTTATACCAAGTTTACAAATAATAGCCATGTTAGTATCCCCAAAGTACGAGTAATGGCTAAAGTATATATACAATATATACGACACCCCCCGTACTTTGCTCGAACGATGTCCTCAAAGTGATCAGAGAGAGACAAAAGAAGACATAACTCGTGCTAATTATAGAATAATGAAAAGAATTCTATTCTACAATGAATCAAAGAATGAAGGAATTGAATAGAAGTCAGTGATCCCCTATACATAGGATCAAGTAATCCTAAGTACTTGATCCTAAGTATAGAAGATTGTACAAAAGGGGAAAACTGAGAAGGAGAATGTCCGCAATCAGAAACTTGACTTGTCCCTCCAATACATAGGGTAAAAGATCCCTACGTATAGAAAAGAATATCAATAGTTGAGGGACAAGTTAGTGAGCAATCAAAGAAAGGAAAATAGATATCACCTCCCCTATACATAGGGTAGGATGTCCCTAAGTATAGGCAGCAAAATAGAGGTAACAGTGTGAACAAATATATGAACAACACAAGTTCAACACCCCCTATACTTAGGATAAAGTACCTCATAAGTATAGCAAAATCATATGATGCGGCATGGAGTGTTAAACAAAATGAATGAATGAATGATATAGACAACATGGATATACATAGAGGTGGAAAGAAGTGTAACTCAGGTATGAGATGCATAAGATGAGAGTCAAAGAACACATCTCATACAAAATGAATGGGGGCAACATCAATAGTCAACGGATAATGATCACGAAAGGGCTCCAGGCGCTGACAGTTGACTCAAAAGGTGGACTCATAAGACAACTTGGATATGTCAATACTTCCATTGTCATGCATCTTTCTGACCAAGTATGGTCCCTTCCATTTGCTCTGTAATTTCCCTGGAAGTAATCTTAGTCTAGTATCAAATAACCATACTTTTCTGTTCGGCTCAAACTACTTATGGTTGATATGTTAATCATGCCATATCTTCACTCTATCCTTATATTGTAGGCTACTTGAAAATAATGTATCTCTAAGCTCGTCGAAGGTTGCCAATTCTGCTCTCCTCTCATTTCCTATACTCGCATAATACAACAATATCTCCGTGACTGCCCATAGTGACTTGTGCTTAATCCCAACAGGTAAGTGGCATGGCTTGCCTTAAACGAGTCGAAATGGAGATATACACAAAGTTGTTTTAAAGGATGTCCTATAAGCCCACAAGACTGAGTCAAAAAGCTGTGACCAATACTTTCGGTCAGGGCAGACAACCTTTTGTAGTATAGTCTTGATCTCCCTATTTGAAACCTCATCAAGACCATTCATTTATGGATTATTTGGCATGACAACTCTGTGGTCTATGCTGAACTCGTTAGCAAGGGCCCTTACCTTATTGTCGATAAAAATGATTGCCCCCGTCAGAAATCAAAACTCTAGGAACCCCAAACCATGAGATGATATTCTTCCTCAAGAATCTACAAATGGTCCACACATCAACAGCTCGGGAGAGGATGGCTTCAATCCAACAACTCACATAATCCATAACTAACAAAATGTACTCGAATCCTTGAATCTTAGGAAATGGGCCCATAAAATTGATGCCCCATTCATTAAAAACCTCACAGAAGTGAATGGATGCATTGCCATCGTGTCTCTATGACAACAACTACCCATCCTATGACAGTCAGTACACCGCTTCATGAATTCATCTGAATCCTTGAAGAGTGTTGGCAACCAAAGGCCAGAATGGAGTACCTTTTGTGTTGTCTGTCTCCCAGAGTGATGTCCTCCTACCTCAAGCTTGTGGCGACAGGTGAGGACGCTATGGTGCTCCTCCTGAGGAATATACCGATGCCAGACACTATCCCCCCCCCTTCGTGGTAAAGAGTGGGATCCTCCCAATGGTATGACTTGGACTTCGCTAAGAAAGTCTCAAATCGCTGCCTGCTCAAACCTTGTGAAACTTTCTTAGCAATAAGGCATACAAGACATACCATGTGAATGGTAGCAGAAAGTTATCCTTCTTGGTGGCCTGATTCAATCATATGTAGTCCACACAGACCCTCCAAGAAGTTGGTACATGGACAACAATATCCTCTCCAGACTCATTCACAACTGTAGTGATGCATGTCTTCTTGTGTAACACATGTAATGGACTAACCCACTTGGAGTCGTAGATGGGGTCGGTAAAATAAGATCTCCACCACTTAGATATTTCCTTCATGACCACATCTCGAAGATTCGGGTTCTGCCTACATTGGAACTCATGCGAAGGCTTAGCGTCGTCCTTTAGATAGATGTGGTGGGAGTACAGGGTCGGACATATCCCATGGAGATCTGCTATAGACCAACCGATTACCTCGTGGTTCCTCTCAAGAACCGCCATCAAACAAGATTCTTGGTCATCAGTTAAATATGATGAGATAATGATTGGAAACATCTCTGGCTCACTCGCAAGGAATCTATACTTCATGTTGTGCGGTAAGGTCTTCAATTCCATGCATGTAGGAGCTGGCAAATCTGGACTCAGAAATGCCTGAGTGAAATCTACCAGATCTGAATGGAAGAACTCTCGCTGCTCAAATAAACTCGACGAAGATGGCCCTACAGGCATCTCTATCAACTACACTGGCTCTATCTCCATCCTAGTTGTAGGCCCTGCAGACACCAAACATGACAAATATTCATCAAATCCTGCCAATCAAAATATGTGCCTGAGTCTGAGGGATCAGAATCAGAATGGAATGAAATGAAATCAACCTCCCTACCAAAAACTACATCGTCGGCCTCTAAATTATCCTGTGCCACAAGTGTGCTCTCCGAGCTCTCATCAGTTGGCATCTATGAATATGTTGAGTTTGAAGATGTCGTAGTCACAAAATCACACTCATGGTGGATGTATGGATCTGAATCTATTGTCTATTTCGATCCCTGCTCTGAGCTAGCTAAAACTTTGGCTTTCATCTCTTCAATCGACTCTGTTTGTATACTCTTGCATTCGACAATAAAGTATACCTTCCCACTATCATGATCAGACACGGCCTTTGTTGTAGCCAAAAAAGGTCGACCTAATATGATGGGGGTATCAGTCACGCACTTAGAGATCTCCATGTACAACATAACGAAGTCTTCAGCGAATTTCTGGCCATGAATGGTGACGACAACATCCCTTAGTAACCCCTTTATCCGCTGGACAGATCTATCTCCAAACTGAAGTACTTTCCTGCTCTATCAAAGAGGGCCAAACTGGAAGCGGTCAAGTAAGGCTGCCGGAAGTAAGTTAATTAAAGACACGTTGTCTAATAGAGTGTGGTCAAACCACTACTCATGAATATGGCATGTGACATATGGAGCCCCTACATCTGGTCTCTTAGCTGTTAAGCGGTTCTAAATAGCGAAGCATGTGGCACGGGTGAGCACATGGATCTCTGCACTATAGTTTTGCCTCTTCGTCCTACTAATTATGGTCTTCTCTCTAAGATTCTTCTAGAAGAGAGGAATGTGCTCTAATGCCTCTTAAAGAGTCAACTTGATATGAAATCTATCTATAATCTGCTCGTTGAACTCTAGATGTTGCTTGATTGAAGGGGATAGAGGGACCCACCTCTTGAACTAGAGGGTCCAGAGTAGGAAAAGGTCTCTGAATATGCGAATGACTAGAATCCATATAATCATCATCAATCTCAACAGATGAATCAGGAGAAGATATAGAAACCTTTCCTTTATTCATATTTTTGTTTTTCAAGATTTTTCCATTTTTGTGTTTTTCTAAGAGAATCATCCTCATGTACAAAAGTATGAGTCAAAACAACTAGAGTATTTGTACATAGACTCTTGGTGGCATTATTAGCACCGACAACATCTGACGTAGCGGCATCATTGTCGCACTCTTTCCCCTCTATGAAATATTGGTTGCATCAACACCACAATGTGCAACATCGGGAGGAGGGACGACATTAATACCGTCGATCGGATCACCCTCAAAAGGGGTGGCATCGACACCACTATAAACATCAACGGAATCATGACTTCTCTCTCACTCATCTGGCGCTCTGGATCCTGCATCTGGATGTCGCCTAGATGAGTCGCCGTCAGCTGGCTTCCTACCGATTCTCAGTGTAGCAAAATCATCATCAAATAAACAATGCATGTCATCAATTACCTCACTAGGAGTGTAGGACTCTGTAGACGATACCTACTCAGACTTTCAAACAAATTATTCTGGTTGGGCTCTATCTGTGCAGGTATGGCAACCTTGCCCTTGATGATCTCTCTCATCTCCTATCTACACTCATCCATCTCTCACCCGAAAATGGTTTGTTGCTCTATAAGCATACGGGAGAGATCCTCTAAAGTTGGGTTCGCATACGATGGCGCATGAAAATCGGATGGGTTGCCTCTCTGAATGTGCTGAGGCTGGCCATGTTGCTACTGGTAAGAGGGAGGCGGAGGCTGGTGAAACTGAGAATGAGGTTGTTGTTGCCTCCACTTTTGACCTTGGTACTTGGGTCATGGAACGGTGTGCTGGGAGTACTAGGGTTGCTGTTGCTGGGTACCCTGCCCATACTGTGCAGGAGTCTATTGTTGGGACTGAACACCTCCAGTGGACCATCTAAAACGTAGGTGATAACGGTGGATGTTTGGCTGCAGCCGGTACTGGCCATACTAAATTGTGTTGACTTCCACCAATGGCTCTGTTTGCTCATGTGAAAGTGGGGGGAGAGATGATAATGGTTGATCACTTTGATAGACCACCATCTGTGTGTCTGGTGCAGGTGGTGGTGGCAACTGGTAATGTGGGGTCGGTTGAATGTGCTCCACCTGAATACGGTGAACTTGTCTATATAAGGCAGATGGTTGTGATGATCGGCTCCCCTAATCAGCATGTCACCTAGACTGTGGCATAGAAGCCATCTGTGCCTCTTGGAGGCACATGATTTGTGTCTTGAGGTAAGTTAAAGTTTGGGCCAGGTTGTCAACCTTGTTGAGCTTCTTTAGGACTTGGCATGTCTTCTTCTCTATAATCTCCATACGATCCAACTTCTGGCTAATGATGCCCAAGTCTGCTGCTGATGACTCTGCTAATGCTATGGTTATAGAAGATGAAGATGGAGTTGCCTCAATGTGTGCAACTCCGTGGTGAGATAATGCCTGGGGGGAGGCTTCCCAAGAGTGTATACTCGGGCATGGGCCATCGGTGTATAGTTTTCAACCATCTCTTCATAGATGGCTAGACTTAGTCCTCATCCTTGGAAAAAAAGGACCCTACGCATTAGGCATTGACTAGCCCCTGCAGCTCATGTGTCAGCCCACAAAAGAAGCTCTTGACTAAATTGGCTTGTTAATGTCGTGATGTGGACACCTTTCAATGAGCTCTCTAAACTGATCCCAAGTCTCATGGAATTGTTCATTCTGGATCATGGTGAAGTTACTGATCATTGCTCATGCTGCATTCGTCCGACCAAGTGGATAATACTTGTTGAGGTACTCGGTCCTCAACTGCTCCTAGGTGGTGACAGGCCTCCCCAAGTGTTTCAGCCATAGGCTGCTATGTCAAACAAGGAAAATGGGAAGGTGATAACCAAGGTTTTTGCATGGGTCAAAATATGTCTCACATAAGGCGGAGACACAGTGGTTGTGGCGGCCCACGAAAAACCTCAATTAATCAACAATTAACCAACAATATAAATAAAGCAACGAATAGGGGTTAAATTTTCTTATAACTCAACAACAAATGTGTATAGGTGTAAGCATGTGTAGAGGTCGAACTAAGGGAGCAAACGATAAATTATGTGAATTGATACGCATAAGTTATTCTTTATACTCTTATCCCTTTTATTGTTTTTGTGGGTTTTTGTTTTTTTATTATTTTTATATATTTTTCTTATTTTCTTTGAAATTTTATATTTTTTATATTTTTCTTTTTATATTTTTAGATTTTTAGATTTCTTTTTCTTTCTAATTAATAACATATATAATATATCTAAGGCTATATATGCCATACAGGATAATATAATTATAAATATTAACAAAAATAAATAAAATACAGAAATTAGATTTTTTTAGTTTTATATATTTTTATAACGTTTTTATAATTTTTCTTGAATTATACTAGTTTTATGGACTTTTAAAGCCAATAGTATCACAAATCAAGGATTAAATAAATAAATGAAACTAAATTGGATATTAAAAATAGCAAATTAAGTCCAAAATTATCCAAATCAATTTTAATAGATAAATATTTATATAAAGAAATTATAAAATAGAAATACTTATTTTTGGGATTTTTGGGAATTTTATACATTTTTATCATGTTTTTTGGGGTTTTTCAATTTTAAGGAGTTTTCATTTTTCTATATTTAAAGATTTTTGGTCTGAAGTCTAAAAATACGAAAATAGCGAGGCATGGTTCACAAATTACCCCATTTGAGCACGGGATCAGATGGTACACCACAACTCACTTACTACGCGTCGCGCTCACGTGTGGCGATAATGTTTCAGCCTCCAACGACCAGGATCAGATCAAGAGGGTGTCATCGATGGTGGAGGCGAGTGCAGATTGAACGATGTCTTTACATTCTGGTGAGAGAAGGCGATCGGACGACTGCGAAGATGCTCGGAAGAACATGGAAGAACTCATGTTCCTTCGAGCTTTGATCGGCTACGATGAGACTCTCCGATCTCCTTCTTCTCTATAGTCAGAGTAAAACAACTCTAGGGACCTTCGTCTATCAGTTGAGGAGCTCGAACGGACCTAGGACCGCCACATCTCTCCAACAAGGTCGTAGTAGCTAAGTGACGAGTCCGATATTCGCTTCGTTAAAAAGATGTTTGTTATTTGTGATCATGCATAAAAATAATATGTTGATGAAATGATTTGTTCGTTGTAGGCGGCAATCAGAATCGGTCAAGAAAATAACCACACAAAATATTCGTCAATTTAATCAATGCGGTTTTATGTTTATTTTACTTGGGCAAGTCCCAAGGTTGAACACAAGGAGGCAAAGGAACAACCTAGAATTATGTCTATCAAAATTCGTGTGCGGTTTTCGAGACGGTCTTTTTTTGTAAATTTTAATGCAATAAAGGGTGCAAAATGAAAATTCGAGCTATTTTAGGGACTAAAATATAAAAGTCAATCAAACGATGTTCGAATAATATGAAACTTGTTCACGATGCAAAATATGACGAAATGAATGCACTGTAATTTTTTTTCGAATTTTTGGATGCAATATGAATTTTTTATGAATTTTCAAATGCAAACAGAATGAATTTCAATATTTAATCATAATAAATATTAAAACTACTTATTTTCAAGGAATAAAATCATTTAAGATATATTACTAGGTAATGGACCTCAGAAAATCCTAAACATCGAAAATGTGAGAACTAATACCTATTAAAAAGCAAACACTGAAATATGCAAAATGATTTTTACAAGGCAATCTATGCATGCAAATGAAATTCTTTTTCGGCACAATGTCAAGCACAATTAATTCTTCAATAGGTGATTTTTCGGGAATTTTTAGACCAATGGTTAATCAAATACAAATTTCAGAGCACAAACTGTGTAAAATATGCAATTTTCCACAAAAAATTTAATTATTAATTAACCATCAATCACAAAAATGTCCACAATATGTCAGAATGTAGAGAATTAAGTGAGAAACAAAATGCCATTTTTTGATAAATAAAAAAGTGTCATGGAGATGTCTAAAATGAAGGAGAAAGACAGGGGTACAGATGCAATAAGATAAATATAGATAAAATGTGCAGGGGGAGACCTAGTTGTAATTTCCTAAACCCTTGGGGGTTTACTGCAAAAATCCCAGAGGGGCACATGCATGGCACGCGCCCTCTGGTCGGTGGGGGGGTCTGGCACAATGTGGAGGAGTTCAGGGTCTTCTTCTGCAATTTATCCCAGCATCACGTGACCCTCACGTGATAAGGTGGCTCGGCTGGAGACTCGAGGCGAGGGCTCTACATGGTGCCACTTGAGTGCTTCGAGCGGCTCGAGGCACCTGGCGTGGATAGTGGTTCGGAGCGAGGTTCGAAAATGATCTGGACCGCCGATGAAGGTTGAATCCAACGCTCTGGATCACCGATGTAGTGAACGGACATGATCTGAGGGTCCTCGTGATTAGACGTCAGGCGTTTGGCCGACACACGGCTGGCGGTCATCAGAGGGAAAGCGGAGCAGCCGGATGTCGACGAAGATATTGACGTTGATCGAAGTGGCCGGAGCAGTCGATGTGGATGACGCGGTGCCGTCTTCACAGCGTAGTGACCATAGTTGGATGTGCCTGGCGGTGGTGTAGGTCGGAGTCATTTTTGACGTTGGTGAAGACGAGGTCCTTCGTTGAAGAAGGTGGCTTGCTGGAGGAGCTCGATGGTGGTATATGGGAGCGGAGGTGTTTGATGAACTGAAGATGGGGTCGGGGAGTAGAACGGAGTGGGATCGAGACAACGATGACGGGAAGAAGAAGAGGTGAAAAGGAGGCGGAGGATGGGTACCTGACGGTGTAGGGGCTCGACGGTGGGGGACCCGGAGCAAGGCAGGTGCGGGGCATCTGCGACGAAGGATGGAGCCTTCAGATGACGTCGATGAAGGAAAGCACCGGGCTGTCACCACCGGAGAAGGGACCTTTGGGGTTAAGCGGCAGATGCTTTGGGCGAGGGCGATGATGGACTTTGAATAGGGCTGCGAGGGGTAGGCCAGAGATGGCAGTTCATGAGAGGAGAGATCTGAGGGAGATTTAATGTGGAAGGCGGCGTGAGATATGCAGAGGAGGCGGCGGTTGACGAGATTTGAGGTGAAATCGCGGAGGCAGGTGGCGGTGCTTGCGAGATCTCCGATGAAAAAATCGTGGTGGAGGTTCCTAGGGGGAAGGGGGATCTGAAGAAGAAGATGGGTTCTCGGTTGTTCAATCGGCCGAGATTGGGAGGCTGAGAGGAGGACGCGTGGCGCATGAGGGTGAGAGGGAGTGAAGGGCACGTGCGCGGCATGTGCGCTGGAGGCACGTGCCCCGCACGTGCGGTGTTTTATTTTTATTATTATTATTTTATAAAAACGATATAATAATATATATACAAAAAAAGGCTAACACGTGGCGGCTCAAGGAGCTGTGACATGTCAGCACCAGAAAATTCAAAAAATAAAGATTTTATAAAATGCAAAATAAATAGCAAACGACCTCAGATCGAAAAAGTTTCTTCACGAAAAATGCTCGTCTCAATGAGATCTACAACTTTCATAGATACCAAAGCCAAAATCGATCAAATGCACAAAGTGATATTTTTGGGGTATCCCATGTACATAGAATACCTTGATTTTTGGGTTTTGTAATTTTTTTGTCATTTTTAAACCAGATAAAAATCTGGAAAAATGATGATAAAATCACAGATAAATATTTACACATTAATCCATTTTTTATTTTTATTAGTTAAGAAAAAGGGGAAATAAAATAAAATATGAAAAAGACTCATTTTGTACAGTTGGTTAATGAAGACTCAGACTCAATTTGTTTCTTTGATTTCAAGCTTAATTTAAATTTGGATTTTTACGCATTTTAATAAAACTTTCATAAAAGAAGACAAATGAAAAAAAATAATATAAAATAGGTTAAACATGTACATCAAATTATAGATCAAAAACCACTAAAATACAAAATGTACAAAAGAGGCCCAAAACCCAACTTTCACATATGAGCTCCGAATCACTTGAACTTGTTCTTGTTTTGAAGGTAATTGAATGTACATTAGTTCAAAGTAAGTAGAATTCAAACGGACATTGGATGAGGAATATATGAGGTTTTTAGTCCGGAAATCCTGAAACTAGGGTTTGGGTTTTTAGTCCACTTATTTAGGTTAGTGATTTTTTTGTATTTTTCATTTATTCTTGTTAGTGATATGTACACAATGGAGGCTATTTACAGGTCACTTTTGGCTTGGATTTTTGGCTTCTTATTTTGTGCAGAAATTAGTGCTCAAATGCAATTCTTACGAAAACATGCATGAATGGTAATTATGTTGAATAGATGCAGAAATGCTATTGATTTTGATATATTTGAGCTTAATAAATGAGATTTAGAGTGATGAATCCGAGATTCATCATCCCCCTATACTTAAACCATGCTCGTCCCTGAGCATCAAAAAGAAATTCCATGAGGTGAAATGAGTTTGGGTTCCATACCAAGACCATGAACTTAAGGTGAAAGTGAAACTAAACTCAACCTTTGGATTATTTATGTGTCGGAACTTCTGTGAGACTTAGAATTTTAAAATCAACAGCCCTCGAGTTCTACACATCATTGCTACAGTTTCGGCTCAGAAGTCATCTTAGATCAATCCTCTTCTCAAAGTATACCCTATGAACATTGAACAATCGACTCATGTGTGTGAAAGGTTTTAGCTCTTCCCATCCAGAATGCTGGACTACCATTCTCCTCTCCTCTCCAATAACTCGTCCTCGGGGAGTCAGGTATTTCCTTCTAAGGTCTGTTATGCTGTGTTCACAATCGAATTGGGGGGAGAAGATAGAAGAAGGGGAAAAGAACTGGAGGGTGGCCAGTGTAGTCACCTCTCCTTGTGAATATGGCCAGTGTAGCCGAGTCTCCACCAAGATCTGCAGGTTTCTTGAAGCTTGGACCATTTTAGTCAGATTTTATTTGGTAGTTGCTTCTTTCTATTTGAATTTTTTGGTGGTTCTGCTTGGATCTTGTTGTGCCCCTACGGATATAGAATCCTTTTGTTTCCATACATTTTTTGGGGTCTTAGAAAAAATTGTGTCCAGCCGACCATCCCTTTTCCGAAGCTTTATTTCAACATATACTCCGGTCTTTAGATTTCCACGTTACCAAAAAGAAACTCACACAGTCTTCCAACATCTCATCTCAGTTGAGCTAAGTGCATAGTGTAAGAGTACAAATTAATTCCCTGTTCCAGAGTTGTACCCATAATGAAGATACCAAGTTAGACACTAAGAGTCAAACGTCGCACATTGTCATGTAGAACTTAAAGAATTAAGTCAAAGACCTGAAGCTTTTAAAATCCTATTTCTCGGTGAAGTTCCTCTGAAAATTAGGTGGATAAAGGTCAAGTCCAGACCATTCTCGGTTTCTGCTCACAACTCGATTCAGAACCCAATGACTTTTCACATATGCAAATGAATGTGATGCTGGATGAAGTGCAGGTGTGAGAAATGCAGACTTTTTTTTGTTTTTTTGTTTTTTTTTTATTTTTTTATGCAAGGGATTTTTTGTTTTTTTAATGCAAAAATGAATAAGAAGCCATTTTTTTCAAAAATTTTGTGTTGGACACAGTTATTGTTAATAGCAAAACTCTCTTTTTTTGTTGTTTGTTGTTTGTTTTTGTTTTTGTTTCAAGTTAGTTACCCATCCTGTAAATACATATAGACTTACGCGAAAGTACAAGATATGGTTAAAATGTATACATCGTATATATACAGACCCCCTATACATAGCAAGTGTTGTGTCCTCAGAGCACAAGAAGCGTAAAGAAGACATAGCTCGGGCTAAGCATAAGAGAGTAAAAAGGAAAAGACAAAGAACAAGATATACAGGTCCGCCTCCTATACTTAGACTGTTAACAGTCTAAGTATAGAAGAAAAGCAGAAAAAATGAAGCGGTTGGGGTATGTGAGTGAGGAGAGTATATACAGGTGGATGTCGGTTCCCCCTATATTTAGGCTCTTGTCAGCCTAAGTATAAGAGAAGGGTGGAAATGGAGCGATCGGGAGATAGGAGTGTGATGCGGGGAAATGGTATATACAGATGGCATCGGTCCCCCCCAATACTTAGGCCTTGTCCTAAGTAGAGGAAGAAGCTGTACAAGGGGACCGATGTGGTTGGGAGGGAGGGTGGGTAGCCGATGATTTAAGGCGGTTTTCGGCTGATCTTTTTGTGAGCCTGCGATGGGAGATCATAATGTCGAGATGGAGATGAAGCATATGATTTCCAACTATTATGAGTGTCATCCTCAGAAAAATCATGATGGATAGTGGATGAAGTGTTTGAGTCAGATGAAAGATATCCATCATCAGAATTATCCTCAGAAGAATAGTATTTGAAAGTGGACACACTCCAGATATTCATGACTTTTTGTTTCTACAGTTGTTTCTCAGAATTCATTCCTTCTTGGGGTCAAGCGGTTTGTCCTCAGATGAATACTCAAAAGCACCGGTCCCAGTCATCTCATAAGAAATAATTCCAGTGTACTTGAAGAGGGCAGGAGCATCAAGTTTGGATGAATAGTAGTTAGGCACGGGAGTTGTCCAACGAGAATCAAATTTTGGATCCTTGCGAAGATATGGCTTTAGAGCTGCCAAACATACTTCACTCATGTAGACTACCTTTTCCGGACCTGATGAGGGATCATCAGCTGATTCCTCTTCCGAAAGGTCAAAGGTGACTCTCTTTTTCTTGTTTCGTGAAGTTGTCGGTTCACTTGAGTATCCAAATTAGTAGCAATTGGAATTCTTCTTCTTGGTCGGCATTCAGCCTGTGTGTTTGTTCTTAGTCTCCTGAGTGTTAGTGTACCCTCGATTTGGGATGATTTAATCAAGGTATTCAGAGAAGGTTGCTCCAGGGTGCGACCATGCATATGTCTCAGGATCGTAGTAGAAGGATTTGTCTATTTTGAGATCCACGGGAATTGAAATACTGGGGAGAGTTTCTGCATGTTCATTCTTAATTGATTCGATGTTGGAGCATTCCTGTGTCGAGTTGATGTAATCCATGTAGTCAGAGTTGGTTAAACCAGGGTGTGCCCATGCATAAGTCTCCAGATCATATGATTCATATACATGATTCTCCATGGTGAGAGCGGCTGGGAATGGAGCAGGTGGGAGATTCTCAAAACCAATAGTCTCATCAACAACCGCGATCTCAGGTGTAGCAGCGGGGTAGGGCTCTTCTACCGCTTCATGGTTACGGTTGTCGTGGACTTCGTGGGTTGCCTCAGAAAATCATAGTTCCTCAAAGACTGGGTCAGATCGAAGTTCTTCCAATGCTTTAAAATTGATTTCCCTAGTCTCACAATCGATAATTGACTTTAACAATGCTAAGAATGGTTTTCCAAGAATAATTGGAGACTGGGTGGATTCTCCTTGATGCTCAATATCAATGATCGTGAATTCTACTTTGAGTGGAGCACCTTGGAATATCATGATGACAGAAATGATTCCTCTCGGTCGTTTTATCGATCGGTCCTCCAATTGTACAATCTCTCGTATCTTCCTGATCGGTACGGGTTTGAGTTCGTGAAATACAGAGGTCGGGAGGATATTGATTGGTGAATCATCATCAATCCGAGCATGGGTGAAAATTGTTTCTTTGGTTTCACAGTCAAATCTGGGCAACCGCTTCACTATGCGGCTTTTGGTTTTTCTCCTCAACACCAAGGAGGAGGCCATTGACAAGATATATCTTTCAGTCTTTGTCCGTATCCTGCCTGACTTTTTGATCATTAATTTGTCCATTACAAATCCTTTAAGGTTGGGGAAGTGTTCAATGGCCTTTAGAAAGTGAAGTTCAAAAATTAATTTCTTCTCCAATGCTTCTCGTACAGCAGGATCCAAATTCCTCAGATCTTCTTCAGTCTCAATTTTATGAAATTATCTGGATTTTCGATTTTTTGGTGTTTTTGAATATTCCCATTTTTTGGTATTTTCTGTGTGGTGTGGTGATGTGGTGTGTTCCTCAGATGAGCAGGGGTTCTGATGTTCAGAGTGGGAGTCATAGGCATAGTCATTTCTAGGGGAATAATATGCAGAAGTGCTGCTGTCAGAATCGTACCTAGGTTCCTGAATATCCTCAAAATTTTCAATCTTAGATCCAATCAATTCCTCATTCATTTTTATATCCGAGCTACCAGAGATGACATTAATCGATCGACAAATTCTCGAAATCTATCCTCCATTAAATCAAATTTCTTATTCATCCTCAAAATATCCTCCAAAATCTTTTCATGACCAATCATGGGAGCAATTAGGGTGTGTTTTTGTAATTGAATTTCCTCTTCCATTTTTCTATATGTACTAGGAGAGGATTCTCTTGAAATATCTGATATATGATTATCATTATCTGAAAATATCTCCTCAATAATTATGGAAGGCAGATTCTCATATGGTCTAGGTACGTGGAGTTGGTCCGAGTAGAGTTCAATCCTTTGATTATGAGTGGTCGGACCTTGATATTGTGGAGTTAGGATACGGGGTTGATGTGTTTCTATGTTATCTGTCCAATCCTCTGTATCATGTCTGAAGAGGGGGTTGTCATGGTCAATCCAAGATGATGATTGTTCAGTGATGTTCCAGGGTAGGGTCGATGGAAGAGGTGAAGAAGTGCTCAATTCGATCATGTGGTTATCATCTCCCATGAATGATGTATTGACATTTACCGAATATGAAGGATGAATTGTATGATCGGAGTAGAGTGGATTGATGTATGAAGAAGTGGAGTCCTCAGTTGGTTTGCCTGGTCCCAATACAAAGGATTGTCATTCATGAAGCAGATCGGATTTGTAGAGAGAGTTGGTGGTTGAGAGTCTCTTGTGGAAGTTGGAGGAGGTGTTTTGGGTCTAACCGATACGAATTCATTTTCATAGTATAGCACTGATGGATTCTCGGATAATTGTTCGGTCATTTTTGAAAGAGCTGAAAGGAATGAGGGTTAGGTCTGCAACGATTTTTATGATCTGGAAAAAGTTCCATTATCAAGAAAGGAGAGAGATGATTGCACGGGATAATCAAAAGAAATTGTATCAAATGTGTGGCTATTGATCTTCGAAATCAGCTCACGCAAACCAATGCAAACACAAATCAAACCCTGAGTTCACCAACTCACACAATAAAGCCATAAGAGTTCGGCAATTTTCTTTTCAATTTTAGTTGGTGATAAATCAATCTTGGCAAAAAATTAGCGAGATGTTAGGTGCCAAAATTTTCGTAATGACTGACCCAAATTCTTACAACTAGTTGCACCTACTTTCAGCCAGTATGGGAGTAAGTACGGATCATAGAACGGCTACCCGTTACTTGAGGACGGAGCCTTACGTAGTGTCCTCTAAATCACGTACTCTACTAAGGAAATCCAGACCGTTTACCGGCTACCCGTAGATCCTCACTGAGAAGTAGCTAATCGTTTTTTGCAGAATCAGTATTCAAGATGAAAATCTGGATTTGGGATCTAGCCTTAAGTGTCATCTCTCGCTCACTCAGAAAAAAAAATAAAATAATCCAAGGTCGGGGTTGCTCTCCCGCAGAAATTCTTGATTTTATGGGTTAATTTAAAATCAGCTATATTTAGCAGTCCCAATTTTAATTAGGCAATCACTGAAGAATTAAGTGAGCGAAAATATACGTCTATCGTCCAGTCCCAATTTCCTTTAAAATTATGTTGCAAAATAAGAGGGAGAAATTCTAGAAAAGGTGATGCACGCGGAAAACTATGATGTATGTTCAGTTAGAAGACTTACAGTGGATTCTCGCAATCTCTATGTGGGATGCTAGACAGATACTGAAAATTTATTCTAAATGAATGCAAGCCGATGAAAAACCGCACCTAGCAGAAAGTTCTATTAGCGGGAAGAATTGAGTTGAATTTGCCTAAGTTTGAACGATCTATGTGCGACTCGATTAATTGTGAAGTGTGGCTTAATTCCTACGAGCACAATTAAAAATTAAAATGCTCTGAGAGCCGTATGTGCAGGTCTATCCTAATCATCACTCAAGTCGGGCCCCACCCTCACCGGAGAGTGAAACAGGCCACGACACACCATAAAAGAAAGTTAGAGGTCTTTTACACACGTGAGAGTCCAAACGGACACCGCTATAAATGACCAATTAATTACAAAAATTGAAATTGCATAAATTAAAAACTTAGACTCTACACTCTCACGATTCGACTCGATCTTAAGTTAATTGCGGCTTTTTTCGGATGTCGGTGAAGATGCTTCGGTTCTTGAAAAACCGCTCCACGTATGCTCGGTACTTCGCAAGAAAAATAAGAGAGAGAATGTAAGAGAGTGACTCGAAAAATAAATAAAAAATAAAATAAGAGAAATAAATGCTGAAATAAAATAAATGTAGAAAAAAAATAGATTTACAATGAGAAATTCGGGGGTCCGACTACCCGAATGAGGAAAACCGAACGAAAATTTTCAAGACAAAAGTCTAAGCCGTTTGCATCCCCGGCAACGGCGCCATCTGACGAGTTCGATATTCGCTTTGTTAAAAGATGTTTGTTATTTGTGATCGCGTGTAAAAATAATATGTTGATGAAACTATTTGTTCGTTGTAGGCGGCAATCGGAATCGGTCAAGAAAATATCCACACAAAATATTCGTCAATTTAATCAATGCGGTTTTATGTTTATTTTACTTAGGCAAGTCCCAAGGTCGAACAAAAGGAGGCAAAGGAACAACCTAGAATTATGTCTATCAAAATTTGTACGCGGTTTTCGAGATGTTCTTTTTTTTGTAAATTTTAATGCAATAAAGGGTGCAAAATGCAAATTCGGCCTATTTTAGGGACTAAAATATAAAAGTCAATCAAACTATGTCCGAAAAATATAAAACTAGGCCACGATGCAAAATATGATGAAATAAATGCATTGTATTTTTTTTTGGAATTTTTGGATGCAATATGAACTTTTTATGAATTTTCAAATGCAAACAGAATGAATTTCAATATTTAATTATAATAAATTTTAAACCTATTTGTTTCAAGGAATAAAATTATCTAAGATCTATTACTAGGTAATGGACCTCAGAAAAATCCTAAAACTTGAAAATGTGAGATCTAATACCTATTAAAAATGAAACACGGAAATAAGCAAAATAATTTTTATAGGGCAATCTATGCATGCAAATGTAATACGTTTTGGGCACAATGTCAAGCACAATTAATTCTTCAATTGGTGATTTTTCGGGAATTTTTAGAGCAATGGTTAATCAAATACAAATTTCAGAGCACAAATTGGGTAATATATGCAATTTTCCACAAAATTATTAATTATTAATTAACCATCAATCACAAAAATATCCACAATATGTCAAAATGTAGAGAATTAAGTGAGAAACAAAATGCCAATTTTTGATAAAAAAAAGTGTCATGGAGATGTCTAAAATGAAGGAGAAAGATAGGGGTACAGATGCAATAAGATAAATATAGATAAAATATGCAGGGGGAGACCTCGTTGTAATTACCTAAACCCTTAGGGGTTTACTACAAAAATCCCAGAGAGGCGCGTGCCTGGCACGCACCCTCTGGTCGGCAGGGGGTCTGACGTAATGTGGATGAGTTCAGGGTCTTCTTCTGCAATTTATCCCAGCGTCACGTGACCCTCACGTGATAAGGTGGCTCGACTGAGGCTCGGGGAGAGGGTTCCACGTGGTGCCGCTTGAGTGCTTCGGGCGGCCCGAGGCACCTGGTGTGGATAGTGGTTCAGAGCGAGGTTTGGAAATGATCTGGACCGCCGATGAAGGTTAAATCCAACGCTCTGGATAGCCGATGTAGTGAATGGACAGGATCTGGGGGTCCTCGTGATCAGACGTCAGGCGTTTGGCCGACACATGGCCGGCGGTCGTCGGAGCGGAAGCGGAGCAGCCTAATGTCGATGAAGATATTGACGTTGATTGAAGTGGCCGGAGCAGTCGATGTGGATGACGCGGTGTCGTCTTCACGATGTAGGTCAGAGTCGTTGTCGACGTTGGTGAAGACGAGGTCCTTTGTCAAAGAAGGTGGCTTGCTGGAGGAGCTCGACGACGGTATATGGGAGCAGAGGTGGTTGATGAATTGAAGATGGGGGTAGGGGAGTTAAAAGGAGTGGGATCGAGACAACGATGATGGGAAGAAGAAGAAGAGGTGAAGCGGAGGCAGAGGACATGTACCTAAAGGTGTAAGGGCTCGACGGTGGGGGAGCCGGAACAAGGCAGGCGCGGGGCGTCTGCGACGAAGGACAGATCCTTCGGATCTCGCTGATGAAGGAGCGCACCGGGCTGTCACCACCGGAGAAGGGACCTTTGGGGTTAAGCGGCGGATGCTTTGGGTGAGGGCGACGATGGCCTTTAAATAGGCTGCGAGGGGTAGGCCGGAGATGGCAGTTCACGGGAGGAGAGATCTAAAGGAGATTTGATGTGGAAGGCACGCGAGATATGCAGAGGAGGCGGCGGTGATTGGGAGATCTCCGGCGAAAAAATCGCGGCGGAGGTTCCCAGGGGGAAGGGGGATCTAACGAAGATGATGGGTTCTCGGCCGTCCGATCGACCGAGATCGGGCGGTTGAGAGGAGGATGCATGGTGCATGAGGGTGAGAGGGAGTAAAGGGCACGTGCGCGGCACGTGCCCGCACGTGCGGTGTTTTATTATTGTTATTATTATTTTATAAAAATGATATAATAATATATACAAAAAAGGATGCCACGTATTAGCACCAGAAAATTCGAAAAATAAAGATTTTGTAAAATGCAAACTAAATAGCAAACGACCTCAGATCAAAAAAGTTTCTTCACGAAAATTGCTCGTCTCAATGAGATCTACAACTTTCATGAAGACATCAAAATCAAAATCGATAAAATGCATAAAGTGATATTTTTGGGGTATCTCATGTACATAGAATACCTTGATTTTAGGGTTTTGTAATTTTCTGTCATTTTTAAATCAGATAAAAATCCAGAAAAAATATGATAAAATCAAATATAAATATTTACATATTAAACCAATCTTTTGATTTATATTAAATAAGAAAAAGGGGAAATAAATAAAAATATGAAAAAGACTTATTTTGTAGAGTTAGTTAATGAAGACTCGAGCTCAATTTGTTTCTTTGATTTCAAGCTTAATTTAGATTTGTATATTTGTGCAATTTAATAAAACTTTCATCAAATAAGACAAATGAAAAAGAAATAATCTAAAATAGGTTAAATATGTACATAAAATAACAGGTCAAAAACCGCTAAAATACAAAATGTACAAAAGAGGCCCAAAACCCAACTTGCACGTATGAGCTCTGAATCACTTGAAATTGGTCTTGTTTTGAAGGTAATTTAATGTACATTAGTTCAAAAGTGAGTAGGATTTAAACAGATATTGGATGAGGAAGATATAAGGTTTTTAGTCCGGAAATCTTGAAACTAGGGTTTGGGTTTTTGGTCCACTTATTTAGGTTAGTGATTTTTTTTGTATTTTCATTTATTCTTGTTAGTGATATGTACACAATGGAGGTGGTTTGGGTCATTCGGAGTTAGCAAGAAAGTGTTAAAAATCCGAGAAGTTAGGCTATTTACAGGTCACTTTTGGCTTGGATTTTTGGCTTCTTATTTTGTGCAGAAATTAGTGCTCAAATGCAATTCTTACGAAAACATGCATGAATGGTAATTATGTTGAATAGATGCAGAAATGTTGTTGATTTTGAGAGATTTGAACTTAATAAATGAGATTTAGAGTGATGAATCTGAGATACATCACTAAGCGGCTCCGGGTACCTCACATGCGATCCTAAATCGACCCATGCGGGTCCTCTTAGCCACCAGCACCTGCAGAAAAGTCAAAAGCAAAGAAGCGACAGGTCCGGGGCTTTATTTGTCATGGGTGGACTGAAGGTGGGGGGTGGCAGAGAGTTCTGGCAGAGGGCGACGGAGTTGGACCTCATTCTCCAGATCCGTGAGGGATCTGGTAGAGCGAATGTGCGTGAGTGTACAAGAAGCGGTAGGGAAGGTTGTGGAGGTGGTTGATGGGTCGACTGACGTGGTGAATCACAGTGGGGACATGGTCGCAGCTCAAGAGCTCCAGTGAGGGGACCAAATTAATCCAACCTATAATCCAAACTAAAACACAAAATAAATTGCACGAATCAAACCAAGGGACTAATTTTAACCTAGATAAAGTTAAATGGCATAGCTCATACCCGGGATTTGACCAGGGAGTAGAGGTGGTCAGCGACGACCGCCTGGGTGCATCTCCTCCCACCGTCGTAGAAGCTCAGGGGACTCCCCCAACCAAGGGTATACGCTCTAGGCCGAGACCACGTGGTTTTAAGGTTTGGAAGATGACCAAAAAGCAAGAGGAAGATAGGAGATTTTATTTATTGACATGTGTAGGCATCCTTATTGATTGGTGGATTTGAAAGCATATGAGCTATGCACAACCAATCTACAGGGCTGATGTAGATCTAGGAAGAACAATGATGATATCTCATGAAGGGCCCGAGGATGATGGATGGATGACGTGGCGGGGGAAATGGCGAGAAGGCGGGCCGCTCGAGGTTCTGACAAGAGTCAGAGGACCTGGAGAGGGAGTTGACTAGAGGTCAATGAAGGTCGCTCTCTGATTGGCTAGATCAGACCGCTAGAAGACAAAGTTTCCATTATTATTAGAATTTAATTAATTAAAAATAATATTTGATTTTATTAATTTTTTAGTATAAAATAAATTTTGTTTATTATTTAACGTAGTATTTTATTATGATTTTTATTTTTTTGAGGTTATTTATTAGTAGTTAATTTTTAAGGGTATATTTATAGGTGTATTAATCTATGTTTTGATTATTTTATTTTTATTTTGTATATTTTATTTTATTATTTTATTCCTTTATTTTGTATATTTGTAAATTATTTTTAGGTACATAAATATATTTTTATTATACTTTTATAATGTTATTTGTGTACTTAAATAAATAGGTATATATATTACATAGGTATAAATACATGTATTTCATCTATGTATTTGGTTATTATTTTATTTTTATGTATTTTAGCTTTATACTTATAATATAATATACATAATATTTACAAGAGTGTAAAAATACAAGAGGGTAAAAGAATAAAAGAATTGGTTTCCCTTTTATTTATGTACAAGTATTAACATAGGTATTTTACCTATGTTTCTATATAGACCTATTTTATTTTGTGTTTTCTTTTATTATTTTATTTTAGTTAAATATATACTAAGTTATAAATAATATTCAAAAAATAAAAATATAAAATTGTAAAAATAATAAAGAATGACTAGGGTGTATTATACAATGAGGGTCCAAAACCTAACTTTCACACCTTAGCTACAAAAAATATGAAACCACCTTCATTAAATAGCTTATTAAAAGTTATATACAATTAGAGGTGATTTTGATATATTTTGAGTTTTATTTAGAAGATATAAGCTTGTGATGTTAGGATTTTGGCTTTTTATTTTGTGTAAAAAATGAACATTGTATCTTATTTTTGTACAAACTCAATTTTGTATTTTTTATTTACATTATTATCTACAACTTTCATGTACAAAGTTTCTGTATTTGATGAATAAATAATAAAGAATAAAATAGGTGTCATAGGTGAATTATTGAGGAATAAATAATGTGATTTTTTATAGTATTTTTGGCCCTTATCTCCCCCTACTTTATTCCTTGTCGACCTAGTCATCAAGATGCCTAGGTCTCGGGGTTTAGGACCATAAAATACCTTTGGCATTTTATTCTTTTTCTTTTCTTCTCTTTATTCTGTAATTATGGCATTAAAAACAGTATTATTTACACTATAAATACAATAAATAATGAATGTTTTTTGAACAAATTAATGTTATTTTCTTGCATTATCTAGGGTTTTTAAGGCTAAAATGATAGAATAAAGGTGATGAAATGGAGATTCAACGCCCCCCTATACTTGACTTTGCTAGTCCCTAGCAAACACATATGAAATAAGTACAAAAAGAATGAAGAAAAGAAAAAGAAAAAATAGATAGAATTGAGTTTAGTTTTCAAACTTGTCTTTACAAAATCAACGTTTAGAGCTCAGGTCAAACCTTGGTGTGAGAATGTGTGTGGTAACTGGTCGGGAACCAAAATTTAAAACACAATAGCATTCGAGACTTACATAAGTCAGTTCAAACCACCTCAAAAGCCAGATCAGAACCAGCATACATCTTACGCAAACCCTTATGACTATGAAGCTAACTTGTACGGTGTAAGTGATAGTGACTCTCCCCAACTGAAATAACAAAAGAATTGACTTCTTCAGAATGACAACCCAATGATTCCCTAATTTAGCAAATCTTTCCTCGAGGAGCGGGGTATTCCCTTCTAAGTTCAAGTGACAACCAGCTCAAGAGGAGGGGGTGAAGAGAAGAATGGATGGTAGTCGGTATAGCTATCTATCATGGGATGCATGACCAGTGTAGTCAAGTCATCCAGCTGCAGGCTCACATAATATGACTTCGAAACTCAAGCTTGCTTATTGGCTATACAATATATGTACACTCCGACAGACATTTTATTTTCCATCAGGCCTATCCACTTTTTTGGAGTTTTTTTGGAAATACTAAATATAGCAGCATTTACATAAGTAGTTTTTCCTCTTGAGTTAAAAGAATATCCCTCTTTTGAAGCATTATTGCAACCCACACTCTCCTGTTGTTTGACCTCATGGCTACTGGACTGGGTTGGGGTGCATTTCCCTCCCTAAACGAGGATGAATGTTTCCACTCGTGTGGGTCTCACACCAGAAAATCCAATCCCGCCACCATTCCAACTGAGTTGAGCCAAGTGAAAGGTGCAAGTATCCAAGTTAGGTCATGGCCGACAAGAGTCATGTGTGTGTCTCGAAAAGTTACAATTAGTTAGTTGAGGTACCTTGAACCCAGTCTTGAGTCTCAAAGAATTAAGTCTGAATAGACCTGATATACCTTAAATCTAGTTCACATAAAGTTCCAATGAAGTTAGGTGCAGTAAGGTCCAACCAATCTCTAATCTTTGACTTTATTTAGACTAGTTCAATTATCAAGCTCAATCCGAAAAATGCAAGTGCTATGCTATCTATAATGCAACTTTTCAATAAGGTTTCAAATAATTTTGAAAAATAAAAATACTTTTGTCACAAAAATATAAAATTTGTACAACTATTTACATGGGTGTGCCTCTTTTTATTTATTTACGAGACTGGAAAGTTTTTAAAGAATTTACATGTTATTATTATTTACAGCTGTATATGTACAAGTGGGAAAGAATTTTATTTTTTCGAGCCAATGCCAAACCGCCATTAACGCCTTCGAAATACGCTCCGCCTACTCCGCCTCATCTTCACCGAGCGATCCACCTTTACCGACAAATGCCAACATTATCTTCGTTGTTCTCCACCGACGTCATCGACCTCGCCTACGACTCCGGTCTTCTCAGACGACCTCCAGCTTTTTCAACGACGACCGCCATCGACTTCCCCCTCGACTCCGCTGTCTCCGCCATCGCCTCCAATGACGTCGCCTTCTCCTCTAGCACCGCCTGAGCTCCTCCACAAGACAACGCTTCACCGACTTCACCTCTCCACCAGGGCCAAGCCTCCAACGCCAGAGGCCCTCCGCCTTGCTCGCCACCACCGTACGCCGGGGCTCAGACCCGAGACCCCCCACGCACGTGCGAGGCACGTGCGTCCGAAGGTACGTCAGCACACGACAGCTCGGGGTCACGTGCTGTGCACGTGACCTGTGGGTAAATTGCAGCAGCCCTCCTGGAGGATTTCCATATTACGCATCCACCCCCGCCGCCCAAGGGTCACGTGCCCCGCACGTGTCCCCTTGGGAATTTCGCATCTGCTCCCCCAGATTTGTCGGTAATTGCATTTAACTCCACTGCATTTATTTTACATTTTATTTATTGTATTATTTATTGCATTTATACCCATGTGTTCCTCAGTAGTTTTAGACCTCTTCTCTACATTATTTTATTAATTCAAAAATTGCATAATGTTCCTCACTTAACTCTCTACATTTTGACATATTGTGGATATTTTGTGGCTAGTGGTTGATTAATAATTAATTATTCTGTGGAAATTTTTATACTTTGCTCAGTCCGTGCTCTTAATTTTGTAGTTGATTAACCATTGCTCTTAAAATCCCCGAAAAATCACATATTATAGAGTTAATTGTGTTTGATATTGTGGCCAAAAAGATTTGCATTTGTATACATAATTTTCCCTGTAAAAATCATTTTGCATATTTTAGTATTTATTTATTAATAGGTATTAAACCCCACATTTTCGAGGTTTGGGATTTTTCTGAGATCCACCACCTAGTGATAGATCTTAGATAATTTTATTTCTTGAAAATAAGTAGGTTTAATATTTATTATAATTAAATATTGAAAATCATTCTGTTTTCATTTAAAAATTCATAAAAAAATATATATTGCATCCAAAAATTCCAAAAAAATACATTGCATTTATTTTGTCATATTTTGCGTTGTGGCCAAGTTTCGTATTTTTCAGACAATGTTTGAATGTAATTTACATTTTAATCCCTAAAATAGGCCAAAATTGCATCCTGCTTCCCTTATTTGCATTAAAAATTCAAAAAAAAAAGACCGCCTCGAAAATCATGCACGAATCTTGAAAGACATGAATCTAGGTTGTTCCTTTGCCTCCTTGTGATCGACCTTGGGACTTGCCCAAGTAAAATAAACAAAAAACACTTGATAAAAAAATTGAATAATAATTGTGTTTATTTCTTGACCGATTCCGATCGCCGCCTACAACGAACGACAAACCATTACTTTTTGGCATGACAGATAAAAACATCTCCTTAAAGCCGCGGGCATCGGGATCGTCATTGAGCACATAAGTTATGTGCTCTCAGAAGACAAGCATGAAAACCCTAAATCAAAGGAAGAAAAAGCATACAATGACAAGTATGATGAAGATCATGGCTTGGCTAGATGCTATATCTTGGGTTCTCTCTCCAATGTTCTTCAGAAACAACATGTGCAGATGAGTACTTGCCAGGAGATAATGCAGAATCTGAAAGATATGTTTGGTGACATTAATCGCACTCAGCGATACAACGTTATGAAAGAACACGTTCGCTGCAAGATGCAGGAAGGAACTTCGGTCCGTGAACATGTACTCAAAATGTTTGGGTATTTGTCGGAGCTGGAGACTCTTGGGGTAACCATGGATGCAGACATGCAATCTGATTTCATTCTGTTGTCGTTGCCCAAGTCTTTCAATAACTTTGTGGTTTCATTCCACATGAACAAGCTGGAATTGACAAAAGCTGGCTTCTTGCTGCATTAAAGTCTGCAGAAGACGTAATGAAGAAAGATGGTCCTGCTGGCAGTGCAATGGTTGCACAGGTCAGAGGGAAGTGTGGTCGGAATCAAGGTTCTCGGAAGGGCCCGACCCAGAAGAGAAAGAAGAAGGGACAAGGTGTTGGCTCTTCTTCCAATACATCCACTCTAATGCGCCGAAGAAAACCGACGTCTGTCACAACTACAAGAAGCCGGGGCACTGGAGGCATAACTGCCCGGATTACCTGAAGTCGGTCGACAAAGGTAAAGCCCCAGTAGGTATGAAATCTACTTTTATCATTGAAACCAGTTTTCTCGTTGAACGAGAAGGAAGTTGGGTTGTTGATTCCGGTGCTTCTATTCATGTATGCAATTTGTTGCATTTGTTTCAGAAAACTAGAAAACTTGAAGAAGGGGAGATAGTCATCCAGATGGGATCTGATGCAAGTGTTGCAGCAGTCGCCGTCGGGACTTGTCGGCTATCATTATCTAGTGGTAGAGTCCTAGTACTTAAAAAGTGTCTTTATGTACCTGAAGTCAGGAGGAATTTGATATATGTATCTAAGCTAGTTAGAAGTGGATATTCATTCCTTTTATGTAATAAATTAGTCATAGATCATTATGATAAATATACTGCATATGGTATTTTGACTTTTAGTGGACTCTATGAATTGTGCATTAATGAGCATGTCATGAATGTTACAACCACTAATAAAAACCCTAAAAGATCCAGGGAGAATAAAAATCATTCAAATATGATTTGGCATCAAAGGCTTGTTCATTTATCTGTTGATAGGATCAATAGATTGATAGAGGATGGACCTTTGGATTTTCTACAGGTTCAATCTTTACCTACCTGTGAACAATGTATTCGAGGTTAAATGACTAGGATGTCTTTTCGTAACAAGGTTACAAGATGCAAAGGTATTATTGATCTAATACATACCAATGTATGTGGTCCTTCAGTACCGCGACTCGAAATGGATATCGATATTATTTGACGTTTATAGATAACCATTTGCGATACGGGTTTGTCTTCCTATTACATCATAAATCTGAAACCTTTGAAAAGTTCAAAGAATTCAAGGATTTGGTTGAGAACCAAACTGATAGGAATATTAAACGAATTCGATCTGATCGAGGTGGCGAGTGCCTCTCAGATGAATTCAAGGAATACCTTAAAGAGAATGGAATTGTCTCCAATCTCACTACTCCTGGAACTCCCCAACTTAATGGTGTTGCTGAAAGATGCAATAGGACCATCATGGATATGGTCCGTTCAATGATGAGCAAAGCACATTTACCACTTAGTTTCTGGGGATATGCAGTAGAGACTGCAATATATATCATGAATAAGATTCCTAGCAATTCTATACCTAAGACTCCTCATGAGCTCTAGTATGGAACCAAACCTAGTGTTAATCACTTGAGGGTTTGGTGTTGCTTGGTTCATGCGAAGAACGTGGACGCAAGTAAGCTAGAATCTCGCACTCGTGAGTGTTACTTCATTGGGTATGTTAAAGATGGTATTAGATACCAGCTCTATGACCCTGAGACCCAAAAGGTTTTTGTCTCTAGAGATGTGAAATTTCTGGAGGATGATTTCCTTAAAGTCAAGACAAAAGTGAAGTAGAGAAACTCATGGAATCCCCTGAGGATTCTGAGCCTCCTAGACCAGAAACTGAAGAAGTAAATACAGATGAAACACCCATACCTCTTTGAAGGAGTTCGAGGATGGTTGCACCACCTAAAAGGTATGGATTCCATGTGTCAAGTGAAACTGACAATGATCCTACTTCATTTGATGAAGCACTCGCGGATCATGACATGGATAGATGGATGCTAGCAATGAAGTCAGAAATTGACTCCATGCATAAGAATGGTGTATGGACTCTAGTGGATCCACCTAAAGGGGTAAACCCATTGGGTGTAAGTGGATCTTCAAGAGAAAGAGAGGACCTGATGGGAAAGTAGAGACTTTCAAGGCATGGCTCGTAGCCAAGGGCTACACACAGAGAGAAGGCATCGACTACGATGAGACATTCTCTCATATGGTTATGCTTAAATCCATCAGGACACTGCTAGCTATAGCTACATATCTTAACTACGACATCTGGCAGATGGACGTCAAGACGGCTTTTCTCAAGGGATACCTCGAGGAGGATATCTATATGGAGCAGCCCCAAGGCTTCATAAATGAGGATGGCAAAGTATGCAAGCTGAAGAAATCCATCTATGGGCTCAAGCAAGCTTCTCGTAGCTGGAACATCAGATTTGACGAAACCAAAAAGAGTTATGATTTTGTGTAGAATCCTGATGAACCTTGTGTGTACAAGAAGCTTAGTGGGAGCGCCATTGTGTTCATCGTGCTTTATGTAGATGATATCCTTATCATTGGGAATGGTATAGGGATGATGACCAGTGTGAAGATTTGGCTATCCCATACCATTGAGATGAAAGATCTTGGAGAAGCCTCTTATATCTTGGGTCTGAAGTTGTTCACCGAAATAAGAGGATATTGGGATTGTCACAACATGGATACATTAAGAAGATTCTTGAACGATTTTGTATGGATAGTTCCAAGAAAGGATTCCTACCCTTAAGACATGGTATCCACCTGTCTAAAGGAATGGCTTCTTAAAATGTTGAGGAAAAGAAAGCCATGGCTGGATGCTCTTATGCATCAACTGTAGGAAGCTTAATGTATGCTATGATGTGTACTAGGCCAGATATCTGGCATGCAGTGGGAGTGGTAAGTCGTTACCAATCCTGCTATGGAGAACAACACTGGAATGCAGTAAAGAACATATTCAAATATCTAAGACGGACGCAAAATTACACCTTGGTCTATGGAGATGGTGATCTCCAAGTCTTGGGATATACAGATTCTGACTTCCAATCGGATATTGATGATCGAAAGTCAACATCAGGGTTTGTATTCCTGTTGATAGGTGGTGATGTGAGCTGGAGAAGCAAGAAGCAGGACACTACAGCAGATTCAACAACAGAAGCCGAATACATTGCCGCATCGGATGCTGCAAAGGAGGTGGTGTGGTTGCGCAAGTTCGTCTTAGAGCTTGGCGTAGTTTCCTCTGATACTCCCATCCCGCTACTCTATGATAACACAGGAGCCATTGCCCAGGCGAAGGAACCCAGATGGCATCAGAAGAGCAAGCACGTGGAAAGGAAATACCACATCATTCAGGAGATTGATCAAAAGCGTGGTGACATCATCATGACCAAGGTGGCCTCTGCCGACAACATTGTTGATCCTCTTACCAAACCTCTGACACAGAAGGTTTTTGACCAGCATGTAATGAGTATGGGTTTAAGGATTGTTCCTGAATGGTTCTGAGGGCTAGTGGGAGATTGTTAGCAATGTGAGCCCGAGGCGAACCATTCCTACGATAAATGTTATTGTAATAAATGATTTATCAATAAAAGTTATTGATTATGTTTCACTCCCTTTCTGAAATTGATTGAATGAATGCGCTATAAGGTCCCTCTGTACAATAAGGGTTATGTACCATGGCCAACTTGATAATCATACAGCTGTTGATTCATTGATGGAATCATAGAGGCTGATGCTTGGATGGATATCTAAGGAGTTAGATAGAGGACTCATCAAGCATCATCAAATGATTGTCAAAGTGATGATATCCAGCATGAGTAGGAGATGGCAATCCTTTCTCATTAGGCTGATATCTGATCGACCTCTTGATGAAGATCCTCTGCATGGGAATAGTGATTCGGAGGTATCAGATTGGTTGAGTCAATGGGTTGACTTAACGAGATCGAGATAAGCAAAGACCTATGTTGAATACTGTCACAACATAGGCAAACATCCTCTGACCAGAGATAGATGTATTGCTATATATCTGAGTGTGTACATTTGGCAGACCAATAGGTTGATGACCTAACCAAGGTCTATATACCGGCGAGCTGGTGTACATGTAAGGACATATGAGTAATACGATCTCTCAAAGGGATCATACAGGTTCACTTATGAACCGGGAGACATGAGCTCACTCATGAGGTATTGGGACTGATCAAATTCCATGCATGGTCGTCATGCTTTGGAAGCATGACATGAATTTGAAGGTAAGATCTATGCTTTGTGAAAGCATATGATCTGTACCAAATCCCAAGGACCAAGATTGAGAAACTTAGTGATCAAACCATGAAGATCACAGTGTAAAATTGATCTATATCTTCAGGATGATCATAAGTCTCCCAATATGCAGGATGTACAGGTATTAGGAATACCTGAGGGTGATTTGATCATAAACGATTGTATAACCATGACGCTTCCATTCCGACGGAGTGATGAAACAGGTCTGGATTTTAGTGACTCCTCTCAGTAGAGAAGTAACCTAATCTTAGTCCATGTATTGGACATTGATCTGAATGAGATTCAGATGCAGTGAGAAGATTAGGTTTACGGTCTTGATTTAATCAAGCATCTATGAGAGGTCCATGGGATCTGGATTTGAGATGTGATCTCAATATCCAAGTCACTATACGTGGAATAATACAATCGTCCTATCCTTATCTCCAAGTATCTGAGGAGAAATCGCATTATTCGTGAAGGGTTCAAGAATAATTCTATAGATCTAAGCATTGAGAAGTTGATAATTAAATGTGATTTAATTATCGTGATGTTTGTGGAATTATCCAATATAGTTAAATGTGATTTAATTATTGTGGATAAGAATAATGTGGATAGCAATATCCAATTATTCATAATATATTATAAATGTGATTTTTAATGTATTAGAGAGAGCTAATTATAATTTATGTTTGTTGATTAATTATTAATGTGTATTGGATACACATTGTTTAATTAATTGAAAATGTATATTATATTTTGTTTTGGGTTGTGAATGTGATTCACAATTTTCCAATGGCAAGATTGCAATATTCTCAAAATTAATTATGAATTATTTTTGGAGAATAAATCACAACAAAAGTTGTTGAATTAAATAATGGAGAATTTCATGGAGATATTCAATATCATGATATTTCATGAGATTGCCCTACTTGGAAATAAGTGGCCGTCCACTATATTCCATTGGGATTGAGATATCCATGGAATTTGCCTCCTTATTTGATTGGTTTAATTTTAGGATTGATGTATATTTGATTTGTCAAATATATTTGATCTAAATTAAATCATAAGTTGTTGGCTTTTACCAACAACAATCTTGACCATTGGATTCATCATAAATCAATCTCAACCATTGATTTTATGAGTCCCATGGATTAAGATCCATGGATCCCAAAACCTTAAAAATAGAGAGGCACACCATGCTCTCTAGGGCTAAGCTTTTGAAGCACTTCTCTCTCCTTTCTTCTCTCCACACATCACCCCTCTCTCCCTCTTCTTGGTGGCTGTCCACCATACCCTAGTGGGAGATAGCCGCCGTCTCCTCCGCCACCGCATTGTCGCTTCGACGTTCTATGGTTCTCCGTCTTCTTGGAGTGCTACCCTCGTGAAGGAGACGATTGATCTCGTACGACGAGATCAGGAGTTCACCGTGCTTGGATCAACTTGTTGGATTGCGAGGATCACGTGACTCATCTCCGTGCTCGCAAGCTTCTTCTCCGAGGATCGGACTTGAGACAGGAGGTCTCTTTTCGTAGAGACTCGATCAACCATGCTTCAAGAGGTATTCCTTTATACTTGTTGTGGTTATAGATGAAACGATCCGAGAATCGTTCTTGGGTCATGTGGTTTCATCGCATGAAATTTTTTAAATTCCGCTGCACCGAACAACTAGTATGACAAGTCGTTCTTCGTCGTATTCGATATAACACTCATGCTTCCGTGATGCGCTTGAGGATTTTTTCCATATCCTTCATTGATTTCACCTCCATATATGAAACTTCAGCCATGTCGTTCGTCTGTGGGTGATAAGGAGAAGCTACTCTGTGATCAATGTCGTATTGCTTCACTAGCTTTTTGACCTCCTTATTAATGAAATGGCTACCCCCATCAGAAATAAGAATACATGGAATCCCGAAGCATGAAATAATGTGTTCCCTTAGGAACTTGCAAACTATCTTACTGTCTGTGATTCGTGCAGGTATAGCCTCCACCCATCTACTAACATAATCCACAGCGAGAAGAATGTACTCAAAGCCGCTGCCGGAAGGGAACGATCCCATGAAATCTATGCCCCATGCGTCAAAGATATCGCAAATAATGACGGGTCACATCTGCATTGCACCTCTAGCACTGACTGTCCCTACTGCTATCTGACAATCTGGGCAACTCTTCACAAATGTGCAGGCATCTCTAGTAAGAGTCGGCCTCCATAATCCGATATGAAGTATCTTCTGCGCTGTCCTCTTCCCTGAGTGACGTCCCCCTGCCTCTAAAGAATGCCACAAAGTGAGGACACTATTGTATTCCTTATGAGGAATACAACGCTTGTAATCACTGTCTGGTCCTTCACATAAAAGAAGCAGATCCTCCCAATGGTAATGTCGTGCCTCGGAAACTAGTCTATCAACTCGATTCTTTAGCCAACCCTGAGGACTTTTCTGCGTAACCAGAAAATTCACTATATCTGCATACCATGGAAGTTCGGTAATTGCAAAGATGCTCTTGTCGGGAAATCTCTCTGCAATCTCTGGTGTGTACTCATCTGAAGGCTTCTCTATCTGTAATCGGGAGAGGTGATCACTACCACATTCTTTACTCCAGGTTTGTCTTTAATATCCAAATCGAATTCCTAAAGTAAAAGAATCCATCGAAGAAGGCATGCCTTGGCATCCTTCTTTTCCATCAAAAATAGAATAGTTGAATGACCTGTATAAATTGTGATTTTAGAGTCAAGAAGATAAGATATGAATTTATCTAATGCAAACACTACTTCCAACATCTCCTTTTCTGTCACTGTGTAATTACATTGAGCATCATCTAAGGTTCTGTTGGCATAGTGGATGACAACATGAAGTCCATTCCTCCTCTGTCCTAATACAGCTCCGACCGTAAAATCTGAAGCATCCGTCATGATCTCGAAGGGTAGAGACCAATCAGGCGGTTGTAGGATAGGAACACTGATAATCATCTCCTTTAATGCAAGGAAGGCATTAAAACATTTATCATCTAACAAGAATTCGATGTCTTTGCCTAATAATTCAGTTAACGATCGGGCAATTTTAGAAAAATCCTGAATAAACCGTCGGTAAAAACCAACATGCCTCAGAAATGATTATAACTGCTTAATGTTGGATGGTGGTTCGAGGCGCTTGATGACATCCACCTTGGCAAGGTCAACCCCCATGCCTCGATGGGAGATGACGTGCCCCAACACGATCCTGTGTGTAATCATAAAATGGCTCTTTTCTCAAGATAGAATGAGATCTACCTCACAATATTTTTGAAGAACCTGGTCTAGGTGCCCTAAACAATCATCAAAGGACTCACCATAGATCGAAAAATCATCCATAAAAACCTCTAGAAAATCACCGACCATGTCGCAAAAATAGCAAGCATACACCTTTGGAAAGTAGCAGGGGCGTTGCACAATCTAAAGGATATCCGTCTAAAGGCATACGTGCCGAACGGACATGTGAAGGTGGTTTTCTCCTGGTCTTCAGGAGCAATGGTTACCTGGTTGTATCCGGAATAACCATCAAGGAAACATAAGTATTCTTTCCCTGCCAACCTTTCGATGAACTGGTCTATAAAAGGCAAAGGAAAGTGGTCTTTCTTCGTCGCGACGTTCAATTTTCTGTAATCAACACACACACACACACCACGACGTGGTTACTCTCTTTGGAATATCCTCTCCACTCTCATTCTCAACCATCTGAATTCCCGATTTCTTTGGGACAACATGTAATGGGCTACCCATTCAGAGTTGGAGATGGGATAAATGAACCCTGCGTCACACCATTTCATAATATCTTTCTTGACAACCTCTCGTAAAATCGGATTCAGCCTACGCTGAAATTCTTTGGAAGGTTTGCTGTCATGATCGAGATATATATGATGAGAACACAAAGCATGATTAATCCTGTAGAGATCGGATACAGTCCACCCAATAGCCTTGCGGTTTCTTTCAAGAACCTCCATCAAACGAGATTCTTGTTCTTAGGTCAAAGATGAACTGATAATGACTGGAAACTGTCGATGTGGACCCGCAAGGAAAGCGTACTTCATATTCGGTGGCAACTACTTCAGTTCAGGTAAGGTAGATTCTGGCTCTGCTGAAACCTCATCTATACGTGTATTGGGATTTGTATCGGTTGTGGATTTGTCGGTAATCTGGTTATCCACCATATCAATATGCTCTGGAGTCGGACTACAGAAGATGTTTAAAACATCATCGAACTCACTATAATGCTCATCCTCAGAATGATCAGAGGAAAACAATTCAGCTAAATGGAGCTCTATCTCTAGATCATCTGAACTGGAGGAATTGTGTAAAGATTTTGACTCTAAAAGATCTACATAAAACTCTTCATAAGTCTGACCCCTCTTCTTCTCGTCATCCATACTGAAATATAAGGTACCGTCTGAAGAACTACCAACTGTGGTCTCGGACCCATCCTCTGCTAGGAAATCTTGGGTCTCTACTCGATACCTCTCAAGGTCGTCAAGACGAACCTCATCCATATAATCGCAGGTGGCTAAAGAACTCAAGAAATCGGAAGATGCATCACTGGATGTGTTTGAATCTCTCGCCATCTCTATATGTACCTTCTCGCCCTCGGCGTGAAAAGATACCTTCCATGTATCATAGTCAAAGAGAGCCTTTGCTGTCTCTAAGAAAGGTCTCCCAAGAATGATTGGGGTAAGGTGTAACTGTATAGGGCAATCCATGTCCAGGACCGTAAAGTCCACTGGGAATTGCAGACCCTGCATGGTTACGATAACATTCCTTAATATGCCCCTAGGTCTCTTTACGGATCTATCAACAAACTGAAGGATCACGCGGGATTTGTAAAGAGGACCTAACTCGAGCTTGCCGAGTAAAGAAGATGGTATCAAATTGATCGAGGAACCATTATCTAAGAGAGTACGATCGAATTCAACATTTGCGATCTCGCATCTGACATAATGTGCACTCGAGTCCTTATTCTTCTTCGGTAACTTATTCTGAATAGCACAAGATGTGGCCTTGGTCAAAACATGTATCTCTGTACGTGATCTCTTTTTCCTATGCGTAGTACATCTATTTTTCAGTTGATTCTTAAGCGTAGGAAAATGATCCAAGGCATCGTGAAGCGGAATCTTCAGAAAGATGTGATCTTTTAGTAATCGCTCGGTCTTTGGAGTGACAACATTCTTTTTGGAATTTTTCTTTCCTTTTCCAAACAAAGCGTCGGGAAAGGGAACAATTTCATGAATGAGAAAATCAAACTTTTTATTCAATTTAGAATCAACATGTACATGAGAGTTTCAGAATTATGTACAAAACTCTCTAAAACAGGGGAAGACATGTTTTTGTCGGGAGTATCTGCATGGTCTGTCGTGATATCATCATCTGAATCGCTAGTGTCCATGTCAACTATATCAGCATCACTCCCTTCTCTTGGATCTTCAAGGTGGTCCTCATCATTGTGTTGATTCTCCTCCTCAGTATCAGAATTTGGTTGTTCATGGATTTGTTCCTGCTCCTAATTAAGTTCCCTCTCCTCTATTCCAGCATGTGCTCGTGGTGATCTACCGCTCCTGAGACGAATGAAGTTATATAAAAATTCAGGAAACGAGATCATACCTGTAGTGTTGTCTACCTGATCTGGATGCCTCCTCTTATTGTTCGGATTCATCTGAGGCTGGGCTGGGAGAGTGGTCTTCGGTGCAGTTAACTCGTCCAGACGACAGTTAATTTGCTCCATCTCTGTCTTATGCGCAATCTGGAGCGTACGCAGCATATCCATGATTTGATTTAGTGCTCGGGCCTGTGAAGACATCTCATGTTCGGTGTAGTGGCCATGGCTCTCTATTCTCTCCCACCTTGGCGTATAATGTTGTGAGGTGGAAGGCTGGGAGGATCTCTATGGTGTAAAGGAAGACTGTTGCTGCTGCTGATAGTGATGCGACTGTAAATGGTGAGCAAGATACTGGTATGAATGCAGTCTCTGATAAGCATGCTGGTGAGACTGTTGCTGCGTGAAATTTTGTCGGTGCTGAAAGTGTGGACGTCCATGCTGCGGTTGGCTGTATGGCTACTGCTGCTGATGTGGTATACTCGGTTGCCGAATCAGAGTATACCAAATTTCGTTGATCTCAAGAGTGGCTTGAGTCTCAACATCCATGTCTGCAGCACTGGTGATCTGGCCGGGATTGGCATGAGACTGATCCTCATGCTAATCAATCTGCGGAGTCTCGGGCTCGCTCTGTACAAAATGAAACTGTCGGGTGGGTGGAGCGGGTAAAGTCCTCTGTTCTGGTTGTGCGGTCGAAGAAGATTGGGTCTGCTGGTACTGAAGTTGGAGCTCTGTAACCTTCTTCGTAAGATCACTCAGCTGCTGAGGCAGAGATGAAAGTTTCTCTAACTCTCGCAACGGCTGTAAGTCCTGAACTTGCTTTTGAATCACATCCACCAACGTTTATTTCTCGCTAATGAAGCCCATGTTGGTGTTGGATTCAGATTCTGAAATATTAGCCACCTTATGATGCTCTCGGTGATGTGGTGGCTGAGGGGTTCTCTGAAATGCCCGAGTAGAGTCGACGACTCTTGAGTTCTCTGCCATCCCTTCGAAGATGGACCAGACTGACTCGACATCCTTATTCAAATAGCTGTCGCCACATGCGACAGTCACTAACCCCTGAATGTCCGGCTGGAGTCCTCCGAAATAGTTCGGTACTAGCACCTTCATTGGTATCTCATGATGCGGGCATCTCTCCGTAAGATCTTTGAATCTATCCCATGCCTCATGGAAAGATTCATTCGGAAGCTGCATGAAATTGGAGATCTGACTCCTCATCATGTTCGTCCTCCCCAGAGGAAAATATTTACGTAGGAATGTGGACTTCAGAACGTCCCATGTAGAAACTTCCCTTCCCAGGTGGCTCAACTAATAAAGTGCCTTATCGGCTAAGGCAAAGGGAAAGGCTTTGAGGCGAAGAACCTCCTGCGTAGCTCCTGGATAATTAGTCGTACCGCAAATCATTTTGAACTATTGCAAAAAGGTAAACGGCTCCTTTGTAGCATTCCCGTAAAACTTGGGAAGCAGTGAGATGAAGGACGACCTCAATCCGTATGACCCTTGATTCATCGGTAGCCGAATCCAATGATGGAGCGTTCTCGCGCTCGGGTCATACTCAGCTCGTAACATGGTGGGAACTACTGCAGGCGGTAAAGGGTTCTCGGCCCCTGCTCGCAGCACGGCTATCTCAGCTTGCAACTCGTTCTGAGTTCTAAATTGCGCTCGAATATGTAAATTAATCTGCTGTATTGTGTCGAGAATTCCGGTTGTTATATCTGCGGCTTAGTCTGATCTTCTGTCATGGTGATCCTCTGCTGGTGGCCTCTCCTCTGCTGGTCCTTTACCATGAGCCATGTATCGCATATCTGCTGTGAAAGAAAAAGTTTTGTAAGAACTCAGCAAAAATTCAGCTGGAAATGATGATGTATTGAGACAAGGGTCTGTCTCAATAGTCTGGCCAGGAGGTGAGGGAGTCTGAGTCTGACTCTCCTTGAGATTAGATGGGACCAACACGGGAAGAGGGTCATCCCGAGCTTGTGAAGATATACGACGGACGGTGAACGGTCGAGAGCTCACGGAGTCTGAGTGACGAGCCGCAGACCTACCCTTTTGATGTCGTATAATTGACGTTTCGTTGCAGTCGGATAGATGCGCGTCGATCAAAAATTACCGCACAAATCGAATAATTAATGAATGAATGTACGTGCAGTTTTATGTTTATTTAGCCTAGGCAAGCCCCAGGGTCGACTCAAGGAGGCAAAGGAACAATTCCGGATCAAGTTAGAGGTATTAGATTATGGTCTTCATACAGGGATTTTTTTATTTTTTTATGCAGTAAAATGCCAAATGCAATGATGTGAATGCACTAGGTTATTAAGAAAATCAACAACTTAGCCTAATTTAATTTAAATATGAAATTAATCCAAATTGGTCAAGTTATATTTTTCCTATAAACCTAATACAATAATAGATGCAAAATGGATTTTTTTAG
Organism: Ottelia alismoides; assembly: GCA_037367405.1. NCBI lineage: Eukaryota > Viridiplantae > Streptophyta > Magnoliopsida > Alismatales > Hydrocharitaceae > Ottelia > Ottelia alismoides. The sequence goes on along the minus strand of JAZKJV010002216.1, from coordinate 194,722 downwards.
AATTTTTGGGTTTAAGATGCACAAATGAAAAATGCAAACTTTTTTGGGGTTTTTATGCAATTTTTCGTGCAACTGATATGCAAAAATTATGAAAATTTTACTGTAAGTTAAATATGATGAAATGAAGCCACATTAATTGTTTTAGAGCTTTTTGACACTTTGTGATTTTTATGAATTTTTTACTGAAAATAAAGCGACTGTGGGTATTTAATTTCTAATAAACCTGCAAAATTAAATTATCTAGAGAGCTATTTATCTCAAATAGATATTTTAATCAGAAGCCAAGAGGAAGTGAAATTTCACAAAAATCTTATTCGTGGAATTAATTAAAAATCAATTACAGATATCACTCTACAATTTATTTTATGCACAAGACAACTCCTAATTGGACGAAATTTGAAATATAGTTAAAGCACACTTACTGACATCATCTTTAATTTTTTCGCAATTTTTGGAACAATAAATAGATCTGTGCGAATTTCAGAACTTAAATGGGTAAAATATCACTCAATTTAAATATCTGATTTTTAATAAAATGTCAAATGCTCACAAAAATGTAAATAAATAACCACAAGATAAATAATGAGTTGCTCTACAAAATGCTATTTTTTGATGAAAATGAGGTAGAAATACTGCCCAAATTGACGCTCAAAGTCAGGGGTCTTTTTGCAAATACTAAAAATGAAGGAGCTTGGAGGCGGCGCACGCACGCGATGGCGACACGGCGGAGCACACGCGCGCGGTGCGCGTAGACGGGCTTCGGTCGCGCGGGTTGGCGGCGTCGAGGGCTGCACGAGGCGGTGATGCGCACGGGGGGTCGCGATGGGGCGGTGGCGCACGACCGCCGGGTCGAGCGCTCCACGGAGGCGAGGTGGCGGGGCGCGGAGTAGCGGGCGGGGCGCGACAATCGGGTGCACGAAGATGCTGAGCCGTGGCACTCCGTGGCGATGGCGAGTGGGCGGCGACCTGGGGCCACGCACGGCTGAGGTTGGTGGAGCTTTGGAGGCCGCACGACCTAGCGGTGGTCGGAGGGGGCTTGCTAGAGCGGTCGGCGGCAGACGAGGGCGCGCACGTCGTGCGCTTGGGCGGCGACGGCGGAGGTGGGGCCTCGAGGATGGAGTAGTGCAAGGGTTGCGTGCGGTCGCTCACGGAGGGGCCGCGCGAGGGCTAGAGGCCACACGGGCAGTGGGGGCCGGTGCGCGAGGCGGCCGCGGCTGATTGCGGAAGGGTCACGCGGAGCCGCAGATGTGGCATGCCTGGAGGTGGGCGGCGGGGTGTGCGGCAGAGCAGGACGGCATCGCAGTTGGTGGCAGCTACAGGGACGATTGGTGGCTGGCCGGAGGGGTGGCCGCGCGGACGGCGGCTGCCGGAGCAGAGCCGCGGCGCACGGCAGGCTGGATGGTCGCTCGTACGGGAGGAACCTGCAGTTTATTTTTTTTTGCAATTTTTTGTATTTTTTAACAGGGAATGGATATGTGAAGAAGCGAAGATGACGAAGAATAATGCTTCTAATGGTGATGTGTTTTTGTGTGATGATTTGTGGTGATGAATGAAGATGATGAATGATGGTGGTGGTATGTGATGATGGTGTGATTTATGGTGGTGTGTGTGAATTTTTTTGGTGATGAACAATAAGAAAGAATTTTGTTAGATAAAATAAAATCACAAGATGAAGATAGAATATACTTACCTGTGGTTCGTCGAAAATGAGCCGCAGTGTGTGGCTCTCGTCATGGCCCTGATCCGGTTCGATGAAAAATCGGTGAAGCTTTGCGATCTTGATGGAAAGTTCGCTACACGGATATTAACCGCGGATCTCGCCTGCAGGTCATCATCGCTCAACGTCTAAGGGGGAGCTGTTAACTCTCGACTTAAACGGGGCTCGAACCTCTCTCACTGGTAGAATGGCGGATGAAGAAAAATGGAGGAGGGGAGGTGAATATAAAGAGGAGGAAAGGGAAGTTGAAGAAGGATGGAGAGAGTGGAGTGGTGGAGAAGGTGGAGGCTTGGAGTGGAAGGCAAGTAAAGAAGTGGTAAAAGGGAGATAAATAATAATATAATAATAATATAGTATAAGTATAATAAGCAGGCTACGAAAAATAACAAAAATTAAAATAAGATTAATTAAAATAATAAAATCCGAAAATAATAAAAAATAAATCCGAAAATAAAAAAATTGGGGTGACATGTGGCGGCTCCAGGAGCTGCCACATGTCGCTCCTAAAAATTCAGGAATTAAATATAATGAAAAATATAAAGAAATAACAAAAGGGATTAAATAAAAAAGTGACCAAAACGAAAGTTGCTCGTCTCGACGAGATCTACAACTTTCGTGAAGAGCCGAAATTCAAAAGAAGTCATATGTACAAACTGTATTTTTGGGTGGTACCTTATATATATATAAAATACCGCAATTTATCTTTTGTAATTTTTTTGTCATTTTTAAAAGAGAGAAAAATCAAAATAAAAATAGAGAAAATATAAAAAGAATATTTACAATTTAATCTAATTTTGGATTTTTAATAATTAAGAAAATAAAAGGCTAAAATGCAAGGGCATTTTGGTCAATATGTGCAACATACAAAAGGGACCCAAAACTCAAGTTTTGCATACGAGCTCTGATTTTAATGAAATTGGTCTTGTTTCGAAGGTCTTTGAATGTATTTTACTTTAAAAGTGAGTAGACCTAATTTAGAGGTTGTATGAGAGAGATATGTGCGTTTTAGGGCTCCTAGTCTCAAACTTGGATTGGGGTTTTATTGGTAAATTTAAAAGTTAATATTTTTTTGATATTTTTATTTTATTAGTGTTATTAATATATACACTATAGAGTTAGTTTTATTGGATTCGGAGTTAGTATAAAATGTATACAAATAGAGTATTTTAGCTAATATACAGATGAATATTTACAAGTGAATTTGGCTTCTTATTTTATGCAAATATGAATGCTAAAATGCAGATATATGCTTGCATGCATGAATGCTAATTTTGCAAGATAAGGGGAAATATGTTGCTATTTACTCGGGAACAAGACTCTATTTTCAACTTTTAGAGTGATGAATCACGGATTCATCAACCCCCTATACTTAAACCTTGCTCGTCCCCGAGCAACTAAAATGAAATGCAAGAGTGAAATGATTTTGGGTTCCATACCAAGGTCATGAACAAAATTTGAAAATGGAGCTTGAATCGACCTTTGGATTAATTGTGTGGCAGAACCTTATTGGGATCTGAATTTAAGACCTAACAGACTTCAAGTTCCACAAGTCTTCTATTCAAGACGCCTCAACAGTCAGGTCAGAACAAATCCTCAAACGCAAATTTCTGATGACTATGATTCTTACTTGTACAATGTAAGTGTAAAATAGCTCTCCACATCAGAAATGGCTCAGAAACAACCTCCTCTAACAAGGTAACTCTAATTACCCGATCTAGTAACTCTTTCCTCGAGGAGCGGGGTATTCCCTTCTAAGTTCAAGTGCGACCAGCTCAAGAGGAGGGGGTGGAGAAAAGAATGGACGGTAGCCAGTGTAGCTACCTATCCCGGGATGCCTGACCAGTGTAGCCAAGTCATCCTGCTGCATTTTCTTTACTAATATACATACTCCGACAGGTATTTTATTTTTTTGGACCTGTCTGATTTTTTTGGAGTTTTTGCATTTTTTTTCTTCTTCTTTTTTTTAAATCTTTTTTTTTGAACTATATACAAGGTGCAGCATGTACATTAGGAGTTTTTCCTCTTGAGCCAGTAGACTATCCCTCTTTTGAAGCATTATTGCAACCCACAGCGTCCCGTCTTTAGACGTCAACACTACCAGACTAGGTTGAGATGCACTACCCTCCCTAGAGGAGGACGGATGTTTCCATCCGTGTGCTACTCCAAGCTAAAGGATTCTACCTCTTCACCACCTCATCAATGAAGAGCTACGTGCATTGTGCTTGTCCAAGTTAGGTCATTATCTAAAAGAATCATGCGTGTGCACGAGATATTCTACTTAGACTAATCAAGATGACATGTGAAAATAGACTTGCGAACTCAAAGAATTAAGTCACTTGGCCTGAGAAATCTTAACTCCAGCTCTTATAAGGTTCCTGTGAAATTAGGTGGATTAAGGTCAAATCAAGTCCATCCTCAATATCTACTCATAACTTGGTTCAGAACCCACTAGCTTTTCACTTTGCATATGCAATATATGCAGATGAGATGCGGATGACATGCTATGTAGATGAATGTAAATGCAAGACTCTTTTTCTTCTTTTTTTTTAATGCAAGGATGATATGCTAGAGTAGATAAGAAGCCTATTTTCTTTTGTTTTTTTTGTGTTTTTTTGTGTGTTTTTTTTTTCAAAACTTTGGTATATCTTTTATGTTACAACAATTTACAAGAGTTTATAAGTATTATACAGATTATACAAGTGTTCTACAATATACAAGTATACACATTTTTTTTCAATTTTACAAAAGTTACAAGTATTATACAACAAGTATACAAATTTTTTCTCTCCAAAATTTACCCACCCGTAATTATTGCAAAGTATATACAAAACTACGTGAAAATACGTGAAAGTACGAGCTATGGGTAAAGTATATATGTAATATATACACACCCCCCTATACTTAGCATGTGTTATGTCCTCAGAGCACGAAAAGCGAGGAAAAAGACATAGCTCGTGCTAAGCGTAGGAGAGCTAAAATAACAAAAAGTAAAGAAGTCGCTCCGCCCCCCTATACTTAGGCTCTAGCAGCCAAAGTGTAGAAGAAGATCAAAAATGGGGCGAGCGAGGTTAAGAGGGGAAATGGAGGAGTATATACTACGGGCATCGTTCCCCCTATACTTAGGCTCTGGTCAGCCTAAGTATAGGACAGGAGTGAGTGTGAGAACCGATGAGATCTAGAGAATATACAGAGAATGGTGAAGAGACTCGGGTCACTCTCCTCCCTATACTTAGGATCTTATCATCCTAAGTATAGCAATAAAATGAAATGATATGGAGCCGGGGCGAGTGATTCGAATCCCTGGAGAGGGAGGGAAAGAAAATATATACAAGGAGGATTGAGAATATACATGAATCAAGAAGGTTTGTGACAAACCTTCTTGCAGGAGCGAGGAGGTGGGTAATATACAAGTGTGTCGCTGTCGGAATCGTCCTCAGATGAATAGTAGTGCGTAGAAGGGATCGTCCAACGAGGGTCGACACACGGCTGCTTGCTTAGATACAACTTAAGAATAGCCGAACTGAGCTCACTCATACAAATCACCTTATCTGGACCCGATGAGGATTCCTCTGAAACTTTCTTCTCCGGAATGTTGAAGGAAATTTTCTTAGTCAGTTTTCTAGAACCCGAATCATTGAGAGGGAGATGAGAGCGACGCGCCTGGAGAGGTTAGGGGGAACATCTCGAGGAATCAATTCTCGATTTCCTCTCACTAGATAGCCGACTAGAAGAGGGAGCAACCATGTTTTTATGTGGAGTCAATTTATTCTTGGTTGTTTCCTTTGAAGGTCCAGGATGTGGTGCGGTGCTAACCATGGGTTCCTCATCAGACGAGTCACCATATAGATTAGTATATTCCTAAAGGGTCAGCACGCATCTGGAGAAGGTGTCAGTGATCTCAGTTGGATTGACATTATTGGGCTCTTGTGTCGGATCATCAAAATGATCAACTCAATCCACAAAGGTCATGTCCGACTCAATGATAGCTTCTGGTCGTGAGTCCTCCTTAGAAGCTGTCACTATGGTGGTGCAAGCAGTTGATGAAGTGGTGGTGTGGGAAGTCTCTGATCCAATGATCGTCCGGACAGTCGGTCTCTCAAGTGTAGTATAGAGGTGGGATTCATCTTCCTCTCGATGGTCACGACTGTCAACGGATGTGCGGGTCACTTTAGAGTAAAGTTTATCAAAGAATGGATGAGGTCGAAGGGTCTCAATGCTGTAAAATCGATCGACTTCCCGAGTCTCGCTATAGTCGCCTTAGCCAAGGCTAAGAACGTCTTCCCGAGAATAATCGGAGACTGGGAAAACTCTCCTCGATGCTCGATGTCAATGATCGTGAAGTCCACCTGGAGTAGAGCACCTTGGAAAGTAACGATGACTTAAATGTTTCCTCTAGATTGTTTGATGGATCGATCAGCCAGCTGAACGATCTCTCTTGACTTTCTGATTGGTCTGAGTTTGAGCTTGTCAAACACAGAGGTCGGGAGGATATTTATCGGTGAGTCATCATCAATTATTGCATGGGTAAAGATGGTGTGTTTGATTTCACACTCAACTCGGGGCAACCGCTTCACTCTGCGTCTGTTGGTCTAGGTGGCCATAGTCACTATGTGTCTTTCAGTCCTTGTCCTCTTATTACCGACCTCTTGGGCATCAATTTACTTCTTACAAATCGTTTGAGGTCGGGAAAGTGATATATGACCTTTATTAAGGGAAGATTAAAAATCAATTCTTCATCGAGTGCTTCCCTTAGGACAGGATCCATTTTTTTAAATCATTTTCATTTTCATTTTCAATTTTTATGTAATTTTTTTGGTTTTTCAAATTTTTTGGTGTTTTGGGTGGATGCATGATCAGACTCAAGATTGAAAGGAAAGGGATTAGTAGAAGAGGGAGATAGAATGTACTCCAGCTTTACAAAAGATGTGGGTTCCCTAATGCTCGCTTGGTTTTCAACATCAGATCTACTTACTTCCTTTTCCACTGTCATTCCCAAGCTGGAAGAAATTGAGTGCAATATGTCCATGACATCTCTCAACTCGTTACCAAATGATTTATTTTTCTTAATAAGTCTAGAGATGTCATCCTCCACAAAATTCTCATGACAAATCATGGGAGAGTGATGCTCAATTGGAGGATACTGCTGAGACATTGAGGTCTCATACTCAACATGCCTAGACTCTGGCATGTAATGCTGGGTCGAGTATGGACTATCTGAATGGCAGACATTGGTCGGAGCCTCATATGATGGAGTCAATGAACAAGAGACTGGTAAGTCTAGCTCATGAGTCCACTCCTATAAATGTATAGGCTCTCCGAATGAAAGCTGATTAATGGAATCTTGATCACTAAAGTCAATCAAGTCTGGGAAATCATGGTGTGCTTGCCTCTCCATTTGGTATGTTCGATCGACCATGTTATGCTCTAAGCTCAGGTTGGGATGTGTATATGTAAATTGTGATCTGGTCCCTACTTGAGGTGAGAATGGGGGCATATAATTTTTCCAATCATCTGTCTCAGCAGTGGCTTGCTCTTCATTCGATTCTTTAATTCCTGCAAGCTCTCGAGAGTAAGGACAGTCAGCCCAAGAGGGAAGTGGATCTGGAGTGTTAGAATATGGAGTAGGTGAGAAATGCGAAGAAGTTGAGAAGTCAGTCGAAGTTCTGACTTCATAATCGGGTTGAGGTGGAGCCGACCACGGGTAAGGGTCTCCCGTGGTTGGCGGAGGATACATGGAAGAATAAGAAGGTGAAGATGATCGGTATATGGTCGATGAGGATTGACCAGAGGTCACAGGGTATGGGGACCAATATCCTGACATTTTGAAGAGGAAAGGATGAGTGTAAGCAGATTGAGGTAGAAGATGTGCAATTACACAGGATAACGCACATGGACAGACACAAAGACAAACGCAAGAGCAAACCCCGAGTTCACACTCAACACGGTGAAGGACTCGAAACCGAGTCCGATTGATCTGGTTGATTTTAAGTGTGAGTTTATCAGACAAGATAGCAAAGGTTACGCATCCTAGAGGGGAGTCGGTAAAAAGCCGGATGCGTCTCCCCTATTTAACCTATTGCCTAAGATACTGCCGGTCCTTCCTCTCTTTGCTCCTATCCCAAGTTGATGGATTCAAAGACCTGCCCCTATCTACCTGCAAGCAGGCGGAGGCTGACAAGGTCGGAACTTCACCCCGGGGGTTACTGGCAACTTGTCGTGAAGTACCACAATTTCGCCCCTATCTACCTGAACAAGCGGAGGCTACTTGGTATTAGTCAGTGAACCTTAATAATTCAACTTGTGATATTTACTAGGATCAGCCAGAACGTGATATGGAAGGTGGGGATTTGGGCTCTGCCTTAAGGTGTTCACACACTCAAGTAGCCTCACTCAGCCTGAAAATAAGGTCGGGGTTAATCTCCCGCAAACAAGGGATAATTTTAGTCAATTTTTTTGGTCCAAATCAATTAGCAATCCCGATTTTAAAGATTAGTTGTCACTAATATTAATCCACACAAGCAATCACGTCTACCGTCCAATCCCAATTCCTTTATCCTAGGTTTAGAAAACTGAGAGAGAGAGAGAGAATAGGAAAAAACCAATGCAATCAAGAAAATGATGATGAATGCTCGAGTAAGAATACTTACAGTACCTCCAGCTCTCTACAATGCGGGATGCAAGACTGAATTGAATTTTTACACTAAATGGAATGCAAGCGATGAAAAGCCGCTCCTAGACAGGCAGTTCTATTAGTGAGTGAAGCACATGTTTGTTTTGACTAGATCTGCGGTCTAAGTGTGTCTTTTAAGTGCAATGTGTGGTCCTAAAGAATTACGAGCACAAGCAAATCCTAGAGTGGCTCGAGGAGCCGCTAGTGTAAGCCTAGTCTAAAATTCAATCCACACAGCACACAGGGGACACAGTTCCACTATGTTTACACACGCGAGAACCCAAATGGGAACCGCTGGAAATGCAGACACCTTTTTACAAGTTAATAAAAAATAGAAAAATCCTTTTGGCGTCTCATAGCCGACTTGATCCACGAATCGTCGGCCTCCGATGCACTTCGAGATGCGTCGACTTCAAGAAAGTCACTCCAAGTTCACCGGGCCCTCACACAAAAAGATAAAAAATAATGTCAGAGAAAGAAAAATAAATAAAAAAATAATAATTTGAAAAATGGATTAATTACAAGGTGGTTCGGGGATAAGACTACCCGAGTGACCGGAAAACCTAAATCTAGTTTTCTAACGTGATCCTAAGTCGTTTGCATCCCCCGCAACGACGCCATTTGACGAATCCGAAATCTACCCTTTTAATATTGTCGGATTGACGGTTTCGTTGCAGTCGGATAGATCCGCATCGATCAAAAATTAACAGCACAAATCGAATAGTTAATGAATAAATGTATGCGCGGTTTTATGTTTATTTAGCCTGGGCAAGCCCCAGGGACGACTCAAGGAGGAAAAGGAACAACTCAGGATCAAAATAGATGGATTAGATCATTGTTTTCCAAGTGGTATTTTTTGGTATTTTTTTAACAGGGAATGGATATGTGAAGAAGATAAGATAATGAAGAATAATGCTTGTAATTGTGATGTGTTTTTGTGTGATGATTTGTGGTGATGAATGAAGATGATGAATGATGATGGTGGTATGTGATGATGGTGTAATTTATGGTGGTGTGTGTGAAATTTTTTGGTGATGAACAATAAGAAAGAAATTTGTTAGATAAAATAAAATCACAAGATGAAGATAGAATATACTTACCTGTGGTTCGTCGAAAATGAGCCGCGGTGTGCGGCTCTCGTCATGGCCTCGATCCGGTTCGACGAAAAATCGGAGAAGCTTTGCGATCTTGATGGGAAGTTCGCTACGTGGATATTAACCACGGATCTCTCCTGGAGGTCGTCATCGCTCAACGTCTAAGGGGGAGTTGTCACCTCTCGACTTAAACGGGGCTCGAACCTCTCTCACTGGTAGAATGGCGGATGAAGAACAATGGAGGAGGGGAGGTGAATATAAAGAGGAGGAAAGAGAAGTTAAAGAAGGATGGAGAGAGTGGAGTGGTGGAGAAGGTGGAGGCTTGGAGTGGAAGGCAAGTAAAGAAGCGGTAAAAGGGAGATAAATAATAATATAATAATAATATAATATAAGTATAATAAGTAGGCTACTAAAAATAACAATATATAAAATAATAATAATTAAAATAATAAAATCCAAAAATAATAAAAAATAAATCCGAAAATAAAAAAATTGGGGTGACATGTGGCGGCTCTAGGAGCTGCCACATGTCGCTCCTAAAAATTCAAGAATTAAATGTAAAGAAAAATCAAAAGAAATAATAAAAGGGATTAAATCAAAAAGTGGCCAACACAAAAGTTGCTCGTCTCGACAAGATCTACAACTTTCGTGAAGAGCCGAAAATCAAAATGAGTCATATGTACAAACTGTATTTTTGGGTGGTACCTTATAGATATAAAATACCGCATTTTATCTTTTGTAATTTTTTTGTCATTTTTAAAAGAGAGAAAAATCAAAGAAAAAATAGAGAAAATATAAAAAGAATATTTACAATTTAATCTAATTTTGGATTTTTAATAATTAAGAAAATAAAAGGTTAAAATGCAAGGGCATTTTGGTCAATATGTACAATATACAAAAGGGGCCCAAAACCCAAGTTTTGCATACGAGCTCCGATTTTAATGAAATTGGTCTTGTTTTGAAGGTATTTGAATGTATTTTACTTTAAAAGTGAGTAGACCTAATTCAGAGGTTGTATGAGAGAGATATGTGCGTTTTAAGGCTCCTAGTCTCAAACTTAGATTGGGGTTTTATTGGTCAATTTTACAAGTTAATATTTTTTTGATATTTTTCTATTATTAGTGTTAGTAATATATACACTATAGAGTTGGTTTTATTGGATTAGAAGTTAGTATAAAATATATACAAATAGAGTATTTTAGCTAATATACAGGTGAATATTTACAAGTGAATTTGGCTTCTTATTTTATGCAAATATGAATGCTAAAATGCAGATATTTCGCTTGCATGCATGAATGCTAATTTTGCAAGATAAGGGGAAATATGCTGCTATTTACTCGGGAACACGACTCTATTTTCAACTTTTAGAGTGATGAATCATGGATTCATCACTGAGCAGAAAAGCCGCCGAGTCGTCATCTTTGATGCCAAAAGAATGATCGGGAGAGCACGAATGTCGATTCAAGAAAGATGGGAAAATACGAAAAGCCGCGGTAACTCACGCCCTGCAAACAAACACAAAGCAAACCCCATTTTCACCAACACAACTCGATGATGACCGTAAGAGTTCGGTCTTTTATCTTGTCGGTTTTAGGGTTGTATTAGCAAACAAATATATTGTCGGTTATGCGAGCTGATAGGTGCTTGATATTTTCCCTGAAACACTGGCCCAAGTCTCTACAGAAAACCACTTGCTCTCAGCCTATATGGGAGTAAGTGTGGAATGTTTCCGGCTACTCGTGTTACTTGAGGACGGAGCCTTACACAGGGTCCTCTAAACCTCCCACTCTGCTAAGTATACCCAAACCGTTTCCATCTACCCGAGCGTACCCACTGAGGAGCAGTGACTAGGTGCATAGATAAGTAGTATTTCATGAGAAATACGGGTTTGTGGCTCTAACCTTACGGGTCGTCTCTCACTCACGCACTCTGAGAAAATGTGCGGGGATTACTCTACAAAATCAGATGAATCTTACGTTTATTTTAGATCAGGTACGTTAGCAGTCCTGATTTTATTTTGGAGTTTTATATTTTTTTGAGTTTTTTCAAACAAACATCTATTTTTTATTATTTTTTTATAAAAATCCTAAAATCATGCACCTAGGTTGTGATTCCTAAGACTAACTACGTAAGCACAATCGAATAGAATAAAAGAAAACTCCTAAGCAAGCATCTATCCTCGAAAAAGCCCCGGAAAAACCGTCGATACGAAAAAACCACGATGGGTGCCATGATCCCCCGACTACACGGTACTCGATGAATCAGACCCCTGAAAAAAATGGGGGGAAAGTACAAGTCGGGATGTCCTTAGTGGACCCCTTCTACTAAAGTTCAATGCAGCTTTCTCTCTCTTTCTCTCTTCACAAAATTACACTAATCAATCTTTCCCTCTGCAGTTGACTCGTAAAGAAGAAATCGACCTTTGCTCTCTCAACTGACCCGGTTTCCTAAGAACTCGGCTGATCCTGCAGGCCCTGCAACAATTGGTTAGCAGCTAAAGACGATCAATAAAAGGCTCGAGAAAAAGCCGTAAGAAAAACCAAGTAAAAGCTACGAAAGAGAAAAAAAGAAGAAGAGAGAAAATAAAATCAAAAAATATGTAAAAAATCAAAATAACAATAACGCCTCCCCGGCAACGGTGCCATTTTGATGCGGCTCGGGTCTGATTGCGGTTTTAAGTGATTGGGTTGTCGGTGTAGAGAACCGCAAAGAGACCCGAGCTTTTACATCAAACAAAGATCAGTTTTTAAAAAAAAAACCTTACACTATTTATTTAGCAAGGTAAGTGTGCCTGGGTCGAACACAATGAGGCAGAATAGTATACTTTGATTTTTTTAAGTGAAAATATATTTGTGTGATTATTTTATCTCTTCTTAAAGTGATCGAAGAAACACGATTTTTTTATTGAATTTTGATTTTTAAAATTTTATTTGATTTTATATTTTCCAATTTTTTTTTATTTTTCAAAATGATATTTTTCAAATAATTTACCTACAATATAATATGTGAAGAATAGGTGGAATATAGGTGATATTATATAGTAGGTAAATGGATCGAGCAACGAGCTCGAAGAACACTCGAAATCAAATCAAAACGGAGTCAATTTGCGACAAATCAAAACATGATGAAGAAGCGACGAAAATGCACAAGAAATACTGAACAATCTCGCTGGGGTAGTTGCGTAACTACCCTAAAAAAATCTACGGAAAACAATGTCAAGAATGCATCCAAAGTCCCCCTACAGCACATGGGTGGAAATGCAAGAAAATGTATAAAAGTTATGCAAAATAGTCCTCTGTCAGGAGCTGTTCTGTAAAGAAAATATGAAGTATTACATTTAGGTCCCTACGCGGGGACCTAAATATAATTTCCGGAAAACTTGGAGGCACTTTGCACTTTCTGGAGATCTGCTGGGTTTAAGGTGCAATTATCACACCCCTTCGCGAACGGCCAGGATCATAACGTCAGAAGTGATCTGGATCGTCCACTACTCCCACGTGTTGACAGCCTATACACCGGGCTATTCTTGGAGTTCTTCAGGCGGCTGAGTGAATGACGACGGCCGCTTCTTCTCCAAATTATCGTCGTCGACTGGAGTGCCACTTGGGCCTCCTGTAGGACCAGAGGGGTGGCTCCTCCACCCCTCGAGCTCGCCTACGGTTGAGTGCGGATGGAGAGGGTGGCGAACGGTAAGGGATTGTCGAGGAAGTTGACGGTCCACTATTCATGGCATTGATGGAGTTTGTTACACCTTCTTTGATCTAGAATCGCGGGATGATTAGAAGTTCCAAATACCTTGAAATTGCCCCAGATTCAAGTAAGTCCTGCAAAGAACAAATGTGTATGCTCGATTCGCAAAAAATCAGCCGAATGATTAAAGTTTTTTGCAAGATCAAAATGTGCTTCCAGAATAGATGAAATGTGCGTGAGATACAACGAGAAAGGAGACACGAATTGGTTTGGATATGAAACGAGTTTTGAAGTGAATTTTATTGTCTGTTTTAAAAGAATGATTAAGATTCCTAATGACGTGCTTAACTACGCTAACCGTGGCACGAATAGGGATGAGCATTGGCCTGGGACGGCCCAGCCCGGCCCGAAGCCCGGCTCGCATAGCTCGGCCTGGCCCGAACCCGAATTATTTATGGGCTGGGCTTGGGCCAAAGATAGAGGCCCATTTAATAATTGGGCCAGGCTCAGGCTTAGCCCGGCCCAGCCTGTTAGGCCCATAGCCCGGCCCACATAAAAGCCCAAAATTAGGCCTGTTAGGCCCGATAGCCTGGCCCACATAGAGCCCATATGTGTCTAGACTTTGATCTCTTACTTTTATATATTCATCTGAATTTAATGAGGGAGTTGACGACGTCGATAGATTAATCCACTTGAGGTACATTTTCAATCTGTTTGTTTAAAATTATTTGCAATCTTTCTATAATATCTCTACGAAACTCTTTCCATTAGATACTGTAGAATCATAGATATAACCAAATCCGTGCAAAACTGTAGGATAACTAAATAATAAAGACTTAAATAACTAATAAATACTTAACGAAGATTACAATCAAAATAACCAAATGAGGGTGTGCCAAGTTTATGGGCCCACCAAGTCTAGACTCATAAGTTTTGGGTCGGTCCAAGCCTAATTGATTTTTGAGAGATTATGGGCCGGCCTGGCCCAGGCCTGACCCATAATAATTGGGTTGGGCTTGGACCTGGGCCTTGAAAAAAAAATTTAGTGGTCCTAGGCCCGGCCCAAAGCCCACAAACATAAATGGGCTTGGGCCTGGGCCCTGTAGGGCCCAACCCAGGCCCGGCCCATGCTCATCCCTAGGCACGAATGTCGAGAAAGAAAATCGCAAAGATGGATGAGTTACCTATGAAGTGCAGGGTGTAAGACCTCCGCTGATCATCGCTCGACGGGTCGGCTTCCCGGAGCTCCACGTGCATGCAGCAGCGATGCAAGGCGGAGTGAACGCCTTGGAACTCCTCCCCGATGAACCTTCTTCCACGCGGGCACCTTTGGCCGGGGTTGTCACCTCCTAAGCGAGCGGAGCGAGGCGGGGAAGAGAGGGATCAGCCACTGGATTTTGAGCTTCAGGTGGTTAAGAGAAAGTTGTTGAAAAACCGCCAACTTTGGGGGTTTTTATATAGAGATTTCGTGGGCCTCAAGTTTAATCTAAGGGTGGCCGAGTATCTTGGTTGTTAGGAGAGGGGATTCAATGGCTTGGATTGAGTGAAATATATTTAGTGTGCGCGGGAAAATTTGGTGAAGAAGGTCGCTTAGAACAGAAACGGTACCAGCTTCTTGGAGAGAAGCACCAGTTGCTGACACGTGTCAGCACCTGGGTGGCCAGATGCATAAATACATTATATATTATATAATAAATAGTAAATAGCGTTATTTTAAGTAGGTATATAAACAAGAAATGTAAAAAATTAAATTATCTAAATTATAGAATAATTACTTTTTATAAATAATAACTATAATACGAAATATAAATATTATATTAATAAATAGGTATAGATAAATAGGTTTTGGATTTTTAATTTAATAAATAAATAATTAAATATTAATTTTGTATTTTCATAGTTATTAGAATAATAAATAAAGGTTATGTGATTTTTTAAGGATTTTAATTAATCTATTTACATATATTAATAAATACATGTATAAGTTAATCAGTTCATTTTTATCTATAAATTAGGGTTTTGGATTTTTATTAAAATAATAAATAAGCTCCAAAAAATCTGAAATAAGATATGACGAAAATATAATATCATGAAAATAATTACAAATAATAAAATTAATAAAATTAAAAATAATGTGTTCTAAATAAAATAAATAGCCCAGAAACCCCATTGTCATTTGGTCCCAAAATCGACTTTTTGCAAACGAACTCCGAATTCAATGAAACCACCTCTATTAATTAGAGAATATTATTTTATGAACTTTAAAGTGAGTAGAGTGAAAATGGAGTTCGTATGAAGAAGTTATGAGGTTCGGAATTTGAGAATTTAACAATTTAAAAGCTGGATTTCTGGGCATATATTCAGGATAATATTTTTAACTTATTTTTATATTTTTATATACATTTTTAGAAATAATTAGGAAAAGAGTTTGGAGAAAAATATGTATATATGAATCAATTAAAAATCAATGAAGTTTTACATTTATTTGATAAAATAGTGAACAATGTGTGAAGTGTGTCTTAATTTATTTTTATGGTTTTCTTTCCTTATCTCCCCCTACTTATTGGTTTTGTCGACTAATCCATCCTGACTTGGTCTCGGGGTTAGGTTATAAATATACCTTGCAGCTATATTTATATTTATAAGTCATATTGTACATATATACATATCTCCAATCTGCCTTATTTTATTTTCTTTATTCTTTCTTTATTTACATGTTTTTGATGCTTAAAAGTGGATATTTATTCATGAATGATGTTTTTATAAAAGATGCGAATTAATGTATATTTACATCTATTTGTTAAGGGTTTTAAGACAAAATGCGACAGAAAAGTTAATGAATCATGGATTCATCATTAGGTCATCAACCTATTGGTCTGCCAAATGTACATACTCAGACATATAGCACCGGTCAGAGCATGTGTGCCTATATCGCGATAGCATACGATATAGGACTTTGGTTATCTCGATCTCGCTAAGTCAACTCTTTGACCTAACTAATCCGACACCTCTGAATCTATATTCCTATTCAGAGGAACTGCATCAAGAGGTCGGTCAGATATCAACCCTTAGAGAAAGGATTCCCATCTCCTTCTCAAGATGGAGATCCTTTCTTAATAATCATTTGATGGTGCTTGATGAGTCCTCAATCTAACTATTTAGATGTTCATCCAAGCACCAGCCTCTATGATTCAATAATTGAATCAACAGCTGTATGATCATTAAGATGGCCATGAACCCTAATTGTACTAAGGGACCTATTATGCAAATTATTTATTCTTCATTTCAGATCAAGGAATGATATTAGCAATAACATTTATTGCATAATGGCTCGATGTGGACTTGCATGCCCAACAATCTCCCACTAGCCCAAAGAGCCAGTAATGGGCTAATCATTTAAACCCACTCTCATGTGACAATCATAGGCTGTTTAGAGAAATAGCTAGGTAAGCTGATTAGTCACTCTATTCCCGAGAGACTACACCAGTCCTTTTACGGAACTTGCATATCTCCTAGTAACAGTGCTCGCATGCAATGCGAATGTTGCATCTTATGCAACCAATACTCAATTTTGTTAGTCATAGTGTCCTTGATACTACAACACAATAGTTATTATTATAACCAGTTGTTCCATTATCCTTATAAGAATACCCTTGTTCTTGGAGGTCTTTATCTCCTAAGGTATCCGCAGTTAAGACCTTTTAGATCTCCATCTCTAAAGTCTTAATTTCTCGAAGATAAGACTTTGAGATAACTATCTTTAACTCTTGTCCTCTTTGAAGATATAGTTATTACTACAATCAATTATTTTATCTCCATAGCATGATTAGTAACAGTTTACTACTCCCACTACATGGCAGACATCTGACTTTTGTACACATTTAGCATACATCCGGCTTCTCATAAATGATGCATAAGGGCAAGCAGTTTTAGCATTCATTTCCTCAACTCTTTGAGATGCTATCCCTTTTTAGATAGGTCAGTACCATATCTTAAGGGAAAGATGCCTTTATTGGAATTTTCCAGAAAATGGAAATGTCCAAGGTGTACCACTAATGTGACGTCCCAATGCCCTCTTTCTTTGCTTCTGAACAACTTCAAAACTAAGATCTAAGAGGTGTCCTTGAGATCATATCTCAAGGTATGGAACAACCAGATTATAAAACACTTATTATCATCCTTATATCATTCCAAATGATTAGGATATCATCTACATTTAGCATGATGAACACAATGGCACTACCACTAAGCTTCACACAGTTTATCAAGATTCTATCTGAAATCATAACATTTATAATTTCATCAAATCCAATGTTCCAACAACAAGAAGCTTATTTGAGTCCATAGATGGAGTTCTTCAGCTTGCACACCTTGCTTTCCTCAACCATGAAGCCCTGGGGCTACTTCATGTGCATATCCTCAAAGAGGTATTCACGGAGGAATGCAATCTTAACTCACATCATGAAGATGTCATGTTCAAGTTGTGTAGCTATAATCAGCAATATTCTGATGGGTTCATGCATGGTCACTGAAGAGCAAGTCTCATCGCAAGCGATGTCTTCTCTTCGGTGTGTAGCTCATGGCTACGAACCGTGCTTGGAAGTTCTATACCTTCTCACCAGGTTCCCTCTTTCTCTAGAGGGTCCATTTACATCTAACATGTTTTACCCTTATAGGTGGATCCTCAAAGGGTCCATATACAATATTTGTATATGAAATCTACTTTATACTTTATTGCTAACATCCATCTTTCCATGTCATGATCTGCAGAAGCTTCATCACATGAAATAAGATCATTGTTAGATTTCTCTAACACATGGAATCCATCCTCAAACTCATTTGAAGAGGTATTAGTGTTTCATCATCTTTAATTGTCCTTTTAGTTTCCTATTTCAGGCACCTCATTATCTTGACAAGATTAAATGACTTTCTTTACTTCTTTTTCATCTTGATTCTCAAGTGTCTCATCCTCTAAGAATCATATCCGTAGAGATGAAATCTTTAAGAATCTCAAGGTCAAAAAGTAGCTATCCAGTACCATCCTTTATTTTTCCTAGTGAAGTAGCACTCTTTGGTGCTAGATTCGAGCTTACTTGCATGGAATCTTATTAAGGATATATATTGTAGTCTCTACCACATATATACCTTGGAAACTAAGAGGTAATTAGGCTAATATTCATCATTGATGAAATTATGTCACACAAGATCCAATTGTATCTCTCTACAACTCCATTGAGTTTAGGTACATTAGGAGGATTGAGACAAGAATGATATTCTTCTCCATAAGGTATTCCTTGAATTCATGTAATAGGTACTTGCTACCTAGGTTAGATCAAATCCATTTCATCTTCCTTCAAACTTTGGTTCTAAATCAAAATTATGAAATCTTTGAACATTTCAAAGGTTTCTAAGGTGAAGGGAAGAAATCTCATATCACAAATAATCATCTCATGATATCAGATATCATTAATGTTCATTATGATATAGATGATCCAAATACATCATTATGTATGAGATCGTAAATACCTTGCCATCTAACACCATTCCCAGAGAAGGGTACATTGGACATTTTCTACTTTGAATACAATATTCAAAAGCATGTAAGATTTGAAATTTCAGACAATCTAAAGTTTCATCTCTTACTAGTCTATTGATCTCATCAATAGACAAATGTCCAAGTCTTGATGCCAGATCATTGTCAAATGATCTTCATCCTCCTATTTATCTTTTAAGATTTAATGTCAGTATTAGAAATATTAATGAACCATTCATTAATTTTCTAATTTAGTAGAGTCCACTAGATATTAGATTACTATCTGAAATATATCCATAATAACTCTTTATGATAGATCTATTCCAGAATTCATGTTTATTCCCAACATTTAGAAATAAACAATGAGTGTGTTCTAGTATCTAGTCATAAAGACTAAGGGCTCTCCCACTGAAATTATGAAGTTTATCTATCCAATAGAGTTTGTTACAACAATTGCATCAACATCCATGTGGATGACTATTAAACCTTAAGATCAATTTTTCTAGTCTTCTAAAACATATGCAACCAATTGCAAATGTTAGTAGAAGAATGAGACACAATTATTAGACTTTATCTTATCCAATAAGAAAGTCAATATCAATGATTATATGTCGATTATTCTGATGCATTATCGGAGTCCTTCTCTAAGGATCCAACATAGTCTAGATAGTCATACTATCATAACATCGACTTATTGCAGTATTGGAATTCATCCAACTCTTTGGATGTCATAAGGAAGACACAGAAGCACAATCAACTCTTTGACTTTCCTTCTTACTTGGGTCCGACCCATGCTTCCATTACGCTCCTTTCATCTATAAACAACCATTGCTTAAGACAAAGGATATCTTATGTTGAATTCAAAAGATTTCAATATAAGAGTACTTCAACATTTTTACATGCTTCATTCAAATCATACAATATGAATATTCTGAAGCTTCATGAATGACTTAAGTATAGATAGTCGAATGATGACACTCATCAAATCTGAAGGATATGGGAAGATCCTTAAGCAAATCATGGAAGCGTGAGGATCACATCGTATGCGATCGGGAGAGACTAGTCATACTAGTTGCTCAATGCAGCGGAATTTAAAAAAAATTAATGTGATGAAACCACATGATCCAAGAACATTTCTCAGACCGTTTCATCTAAACTACAATTAGGTGTAAGGTTTACCTCTTAAAGTGTGGTTACGATCGAGTCTTTAAATGAAGAGACCTCATGTCTCAAGTCTGATCCAACGGAGGAGACGCTTGCGAGCGTGTTGATGAGACATGTCCTTCTCGCAATCCAAGTTGATGATCCAAGCGACAAATCTCCTGATCTCGTCATACAAGATTCGTCATCTTCTTCACGAGCGAGGCGCATTGAAGAAGATGGAGATCCACATGCAAATACTCCGGCAGCATAATAACGATGTTGCAGCGATGGCGACTCTCTCTTTGGCTCCATGGTGGATGGTCATAACAGAGAGAGGGAGAGAGTCTTGGTGTGCAGAGAGAGAGAGAGGGAGAGAGCATTAGTTTACGTGTAAACGTGTCATCCAAAGAGCAAGGGGTGGCTCTTCTTATACAGGGTTTTGGGAGTTAATGGATCTTAATCCATGGACAGCACACAATCAATGGATGAGATTGAATTGTGTTTGTTTCAATGGCCATGATGTCATTGTAAAAAACACAACAACAATTGATTTAATTTAAATTAATATGTATTGATAAATCAATATAAATCAATTCAAAATTAAATCACTTTGTCTAGTCTTGGAGATAATGAGGAGATTGACCATATCCCCTAATGGGGAGGGGGACGGCTACTCCTTTGAGATGGAATGGGTCTATCTCCTCAAAATCTCATGAGATCTCATTATCTCATGAGATCTCCAAGATTTACAACATTTGTTGTAAATTATTTCACAAAAATAATTCATAATTATCTTGTGAACATTGCTATCATGCCATTGGAAAAAAATGTGAATCACATTCACATCCCAAAACAAAATGTAAATTCTATTATCAATTAATCATCCAATGTAAATCCAATTCACATCAATAATTAATTAACAAATATAAATCACAATATGCTCTCTTTAATATATTATAAATCACATTTATAGTATACATGAATAATATGGATAGTGCTATCCACATTATTCTTATCCATGATAATTACACATTTAATCTTCTTGGATTTCTTTTCTCGTGTACCCAAATAACATGAATCACATTCACATTATTCACTCTTTGATAATTAAATCACATTTAATTATCTTAGATAACTCTCCCAATAATATGAATTAAATTCATATTATTCATGATATTTAAATCACATTTACTTATCCACTTTCTCAATGCTCGGATACATATATCAACAATGAAATTATCCATGAACTCTTTCAAGGATAATGTGCTTTCTCTATGGATACTTGGAGATAAGGACAGAGCGATTGTATTGTTCCACGTATAGTGACTTGGATATTGAGATCATATCTCAAATCTAGATCTTGCGGATCTCCATAGATGCTTGATTAAATAAAGTATGCAAATCTAATCTTCTCATTACATCTGAATCACATTCAAATCAATGTCCAAGATTTGGGCTAATATAAGATTATTGCTCTATGAGAGGAGTCACTAAAATCCAGACCCGTTTCATCACTCCTTCGAAATGGAAGTATCATGGTTATATAATTGTTTATGATCACATCACCCTCCGGCATTCCTAATACCTATACATCCTACATACTGGAAGATCCAGAATAAACCCGAAGTTTTGGATCACTTTTAGACTATCTCCTTCGGGGTTTTATCATTAAGTTTCTCATTTGACTATTGAGAGTTGGTATCGATCATATACTTTCCAAAAGCATATATCATACCCAAGTGTTGATCATATACTTTCCAAAAGTATATATAAAACCTACAAATTCAGTCAAGCTTCCAAAGTAAGACGACCGTGCACGGAATTTGATTCTTTCCAATATTTCATGAGTGAGCTCATGTCTTCTGGTTCAGTAATGAACCTGTATGATCCCTTTGAGAGATTGTATCACTCATATGCCCTTGCATGCACACCAGTACGCTAGTGTATAGACCTTGGTTAGGTCATCAACCTATTGGTCTGTCAAATGTACATACTCAGACATATATTAACACATCTGCCTCCGATCAGAGGATGCATGCCTATATCGTGACAGCATACAACATAGGTCGTTGGTTATCTCAATCTCGTTAAGTCAACTCTTTGACCTAACTAATCTGACACCTCTGAATCTCTATTCCCATGCAGAGGACCTGCATCAAGAGGTTGATCATATATCAACCAAGTGAGAAAGGATTACCATCTCCTACTCAGGCTGGAGATACTCTCTTAATAATCATTTGACGGTACTTGATGAGTTCTCAATCTAACTTTTTAGATATTCATCCAAGCACCGGCCTCTATGATTCAATAATTGAATCAACAACTGTATGATCATTAAGATGGCCATGGTACATAACCCAAATTGTATTAAGGGTCCTATTATGCAAATTAGTTATTCTTCATTTCAGATCAGGGAATGATATTCTCATGGGCTCGCATGTCCAACAATTTCCCACTAGCCCAAAGACCAATTAATGGGCTAATCATTTAAACCTACACTCATGTGAGAATCATAGGCTATTTAGGAAAATAGCTTGGTAAGTTGATCAGTCACTCTGTTCCTGAGATACTATGCCAGGTCCTTTTACAACACTTGCATATGCCTTAGTAACAGTGCTCGAATCCAATGCGAATGTTGCATCATATGCAACCAATACTCAATTTTGTCAGCTATAGTGTCCTTGACACTACATTTCAATAATTATTATAACTAGTATGTCCATAATCCTTATCAGAATACCCTTCTGTCTGTAGATCTCTATCTCCTAAGGTATCCACAGTTAAGACCTTTTAGATCACTATCTATAAAGTCTTAAGTTCTTGAAGATAAGATTTTGAGATCACTATCTCAAAAAACTTTTCATCTTTGAAGATATTGTTATTACTGCAATCAAGTGTTTCTTCTCCTTAATAGGATTCGTAACATTTACTGCTCCCACTACATGGCGGATATCTAACTTTTGTATACATCTAGCATACACTCGGCTTCTCGTAACTGATGCACAAAGGGCAACTAGTTCTAGCATTCACTTCCTCAACTCTTTGAGGTGCTATCCCTTTAGATAGGTCAGTACCATATCTTAAGGGAAGGAAGCATTTCTTGGAATTTTCTAGAAAATGGAACATGTCCAACATGTACTACTAATGTGACGGTCCCAATACCCTCTTCTCTTTGCTTTTGAACATCTTCAGAACTTAGATCTAAGAGGTATCCTTGAGATCATATCTCAAGGTATGGAATAGCCAGTCTATAAAACACTTATTATTATCCTTATATCATTACAAATGATTAGGGTATCATCTACATTTAGCACGATGAATACAATGACACTCCCACTAAGCTTCACATGGTACATCAAGATTCTATCTGAAATCATAACATTTATAATTTCATCAAATCTTATATTCCAATCATCAAATCTTATATTCCAACTACAAGAATCTTATTTTGAGTCCACAGATGGAGTTTCTTTAGCTTGCACACCTTGCTTTCCTAAACCATGAAGCCCTAGGGCTACTTCATGTGAATATCCTCGGAGAGATATTCGTTGAGGAATGCAATCTTGACTTCCATCTTGAAGATGTCAAAGTCAAGTTTTGTAGCTATAGTTAGCAATAATCTGATGAGTTTAAGCATGGTCACTGGAGAGCAAGTCTCATCGCAAATGATGTCTTTTATTCAGGGTGTAGCTCATGGCTATGAGCCGTGCTTTGAAGGTATGTACCTTCTCATCAGGTTCCCTCTTTCTCTTGAAGATCCATTTACACCTTAACGGGTCTTACCCATATAGGTGGATCCTCGAGGGACCATATACAACACTTGTATATGAAGTCTACTATAGACTTTATTGCTAAAATCCATCTTTCCATGTCATGATCTTTAGAAGATTCATCACATAAAGTAAGATCATTTAACTGACACATGGAATCCATACTCAAACTCATTGAAAGAGGTATTAGTGTTTCATTTTAATTGTCCTTTTAGTTTCCCATTTCAGGAGCCTCATTATATTCTCAAGATTAAATGAGTTCCTTCATTTCATTTTCATCTTGATTCTTAAGAGAGTCATCCTCTAAGAATCATATCCTTAGAGATGAGATCTTTTAAGAACATCAAGGTCATAAAGTAGGTATCCAATACCATCCTTTATTTTCCTAATGAAGTAGCACTCTACGGTGCATGATTCCAGCATACTAGCATGGAACCTTTTTAAGGATATATATTGTAGTCTCTACCACATATATAACTTGGAAACTAAGGGGTAATTATGCTAATATTCATCATTGATCAAATCATGTCACACATGATCCAATTGTATCTCCATACAACTCTATTGAGTTAAGGTACATTAGGAGGAGTGACATAGGAATGATATTCCTTTCTCCATAAGGTATTCTTAGAATTCATCTAATCGGTACTTGCTACCTAAGTTAGATAAAATTCATTTCATCTTCCTTCAAACTTTGGTTCTAAACCAACATTGTGAAATCTTTGAACATTTCAAAGGTTTCTAAGGTGAAGGGAAGAAATCTCATATCACAAATAATCATCAAATGATATCACATATCATCAATGTTTATCATGACATAGATGATCCACATACACAATATGTATGAGATCTTGAATACCTTGACATCTTACACCATTCCCACACCATTCCCAGAGAAGGGTGCATTGGATGTTTTTTCTACTTTGAATACAATATTCATAAGTATGTAATATTTGAAATTTCAGACATTCTAAAGTTCATCTCTTACTAGTCTTTTGATCTCATCAACAGACATATGTCCAAGGTTTGATGCCATATAATTGTTAAATGATCTTCATCCTCCTATTGATCTTATAAGGTTTAATTTTCAGCATTAGAAATGTTAATGAACCATTCATTAATTTTCTAATTTAATAGAGTCCTCCAGATATCAGAATACTATCTGATATATATCCATCATAACTCTTTATGATATGTCTTTCAAGAATTCATGTCTATTTCCAACATTTAGAAATAAACTATGAGTGTTTTCTAATATCTAGGCAGTAGAGACATTATCTAAGACTAAGGGCTCTCTCACTGAAAATATGAAGTCTATCTATCCAACAGAGATTATTGCAACAATTGCATCAATACCCATGTTCATGACTATTAAATCTTAAGATAAAATTTTCGAGTCTTCTAAAACATATACAACCAACTGCAAGTGTTATTAGAAGAATGATATACAATTATTAGACTTTGATCTTGTCCAATAAGCAAGTCAATACTAATGATTATATGTAGATTATTTCGATGCACTATCCGAGTCCTTATCTAAGGATCCGAGATAGTCTAGATAGTCATACTTGTAGTATTGGCGTTTATCCAACTATTTGGATGTCATATGGAAGTCACAGAAGTACAATCAACTCTTTGACTTTCCTTCTTACTTGAGTTTGATCCATGCTTCCAGTGCGCTCTCTTCATCTATAAACAATCATTGCTTAAGACAAAGGATCTCTTATGTTGAATTCAAAAGAGTATTTCAACATTTATATATGCTTCATTCAATTCATATAATATGAATAGTATGAAGCTTCATGAATGACTTGACTATAGACATTAGAATGATGACACTCATCATATCTACATACATCTTAACACTTAAAGACTTAGGTTCAGGTAGGTACTCAAACATTTTGAATACATCATCTCTTATAGAGCTACCATCCTGCATGATGCAGTGAACCATGTCATTCATGATTAAATGTCGAGAGCACACATGTATGCCATAACATCTTCTAAGATTTTTATAAGGATTATTTGACAATTACGATCATCATTGACATGTCACTTCCAAAGTACATTCGATGAAAGATCAAGACTATAGAGACATACAAACCCTAGGGTTGTAGACCTATGGTCTATTCAATTGTCATTCCTCATTATTACGAGGAAACTTGCACATTGCAACCACATACATTATGTGTCTAGATGCAAGTACAATATCTTGATCATGGATCCAATCCATGATATTTTACTGGTTATTATTGAGTATAGTACTGAGTGGGTTTAATGAGGATTATCTGAAATAAGAAATTTGCATAAATATAAATAAATATATATACACATTTTACTTTGATTTATGAATTTTATATCAAAGTTGTCTTGCCTTGTCAACACTGAAAGTTCATTCTCTTAATCAGTTTCAATGTAAGTGATATACTTACCATTATATCTCAAGCAAGATCTGGGATCTTCTTTCTTATCATTGTCACATCCCAATAATATGAGAACTTGCAACTCGGATAAAAGAAGTGGGAACACATTCCGCCTTGTAAGTCCAACTTGCATTCCCAATTCGGTCTTTAACACCCGAGCCCACCAACCCTAAGGTGATGTTGACCCATCATTAATTGAACCAACCGTCAATAGGAATAGAACTCGCTATGCGCAATCCAATATGGCCCCAATAATATGATGACTCCATATTGGGGTCACTACGCATACGTCCTTACTCTTTCAAAAAGCAAAGAGCTCGGTCCAAATGGCTTGTATGCAGGAGCTGTTACTTCAAACATGCATCTCCTACATACAATCTTTAGCGACGGAACTCTTTGCCTTGACAGGAGACCATTGATGTCACTTATGTGATCCTCCAAATCATGTTCAAATTCTAATTAATTATTGTGAATCATATTCACATAATTAATTCTTCCATGGGAAATAACAACTCTATTTAAGATAGAGTGTTTTAATTTTAATTAGATTCCAATTAATCTAATCAAATTAAATTAATGATTCAATTAATATCCAATAAACATTCTTTATTGTTTCTTGAAATATGGTTCTATCTCAAATACGTATTATTTCGAATTTTAATAATTAGAAAAATACAACATGATTTCTCAAGCATTATCCGTTCCCTACCTGTTGTCATGGCCAGTACCGACGGGAGTGGGACTGACTGTACACGGTTCAACCTG
Organism: Ottelia alismoides; assembly: GCA_037367405.1. Lineage (NCBI taxonomy): Eukaryota > Viridiplantae > Streptophyta > Magnoliopsida > Alismatales > Hydrocharitaceae > Ottelia > Ottelia alismoides. The sequence continues at coordinate 167,917 of JAZKJV010002216.1, read as the reverse complement.
TACCCCAACACTCCCCGACTAGATACCATAAAGCCAAGTCGATCACTTTATACTTAAGATGATAATCGTTTTTTCAACCGAGGTTATACCATATAATAATAATCAAAACCATTTTGATTAACATTATAAGAGATTTCCTAAACGAATTTCCAATCATGTTCAAGCAACTTGTTTGTTGGAAAGTGTATGAAGCAACCAATTTGTGATCTAGATAATATATAATCAATTATTGGTTAAGGAAATATCATTTAATGAAATATTTATCATATTTAAATATTTCACAAATATTTATCAATAATTATGTCAAGAAATTAACAATTAATTTCTATAAAAATAAAATAACAATCACGTGGTTCATGATCACGTATGCAATTTCCAGCAGTGACCCCTACTTACTAAAATTAACATGTCTCAATCATTTTAAATACAAATTAAGCAAAATACGTTTCCAAAGTTATTTGTTTTATAACAGAACCCAAGTGATAATCACTCATTTCTAGCCATTTTAAAAAAGTAAATAACTCTTTAATTACATCATGATTCACCATCCCCAAAACAGTGGATATATGTTCATTAAAATGATCATATCTTGAGTTATCGGATTCCAAATCATGCAAAATCAAATCCCACAGTTTCCTTAATTAATAAGGAATCTTATCCAAGAGATAGTTTTGTGTTTAAACATTTTAAGCAGGGTCGAAATTAATCACAAAATAGGGCTGCGAAAATTGAAATGCGATACAAATTTTCACGAACCCTAATGAGCCCAAATCTTCTTAGGTTAATGGATCATATCTAAAACCTCCAACCTGGCTCTGATACCACTTGATGGATATCCTTAAGGGTATCACATAAGCATGAGGATCGCATCATATGTGATCGGGAGCGACTAGTCATACTAGTTGCTCAATGCAGCGGAATTTAAAAATATTAATGTGATACATGATCCAAGAACATTTCTCGGATCATTTCATCTAAATCATATTTAGGTATAAGGTTTACCACTTGAAGCGTGGTTGCGATCGAGTCTTAAACGAAGAGACCTCCTGTCTCAAGTCTGATCCGATAGAGGAGACGCTTGCGAGCGCGTTGATGAGACGCGTCCTTCTCGCAATCCAAGTTGATGATCCAAGCCGCGAATCTCCTGATCTCGTCACACAAGATCCGACGTCTTCTTCATGAGCGACGCACATTGAAGGAGACAGAGATCCTCGAGCAAATACTCCGGCAGCATAACAACGATGTTGCGAAGATGGCGACTCTCTCTTTGGCTCCGTGGTGGACAACCATAAGAGAGAGAGGGAAAGAGTCTTGGCGTGTAGAGAGAGTGAAGGAAAGAGCATTAGTTTACGTTGTAAACATCTCACGCGAAGAGCAAGGGTGCCTCTTCTTATATAGGGTTTTGGGAGTCCATGGATCTTAATCCATGGACAACACACAATCAATGGATGAGATTGATTTGTGTTTCTTTCGATGACCATGATGTTGTTGTAAAAAACACAACAACAATTGATTTAATTTAAATTAATATATATATTGATAAATCAATATAAATCAATTCAAAATTAAATCACTTTGACTAGTCTTGGAGATAATGAGGAGATTGACCATATCCCGTAAAAAGGGGGGGACGACCACTCCTTTGAGATGGAATGGGTCTATCTCCTCAAAATCTCATGAGATCTCATTATCTCATGAGATCTCCAAGATTTATAACCACATTTGTTGTAAATTATTTCACAAAAATAATTCATAATTATCTTATGAACATTACAATCATGCCATTGGAAATAATATGAATCACATTCACATCCCAAAACAAAATGTAAATTATATTTTCAATTAATCATCCAATGTGAATCCAATTCATATCAATAATTAATTAACAAATATAAATCACAATATGCTCATTTAATATATTATAAATCACATTTATAACATACATGAATAATATGGATAGTGATATCCACATTATTCTTATCCATGATAATTAAATCACATTTAAACATCTTGGATCTCTTTTCTCATGTACCCAAATAACATGAATCACATTCACATTATTCACATCTTTGATAATTAAATCACATTTAATTATCTCAGATAACTCTCCCAATAATATAAATCAAATTCATATTATTCATGATAATTAAATCACATTTACTTATCCACTTTCTCAATGCTCGGATACATATATCAACAATGAAATTATCCATGAACTCTTTCAAGGATAATGCGCTTTCTCCGTGGATACCTGAAGATAAGGATATGGCGATTGTATTGTTCCACGTATAGTGACTTGGATATTGAGATTATATCTCAAATCCAGATCTTGCGGACCTCCCATAAATGCTTGATTAAATCAAGCCCATAAATCTAATCTTATCATTACATCTGAATCACATTTAGATCAATGTCCAACATTTGGACTAAGATCGGATTACTTCTCTATGAGAGGAGTCACTAAAATCCATACTTGTTTCATCACTCCCTCGGAATGGAAGTGTCATGGTTATACAATCGTTTATGATCACATCACCCTCCGGCATTCCTAATACCTGTACATCCTACATATTAGAAGATCCAGAATAAACCCGAAGTTTTAGATCTCTTTTAGACTATCTCCTTCAATTTTTATCATTAAGTTTCTCATTTTGACTATTGGGAGTTGGTATCGATCATATACTTTTCAAAAGCATATATCACACCCAAGTGTTGATCATATACTTTCCAAAAGTATATATCAAACCAACAAATTCAGTCAAGCTTCCGAAGAGAGACGATTGTGCACGGAATTTGATTCTTCCCAATATCTCATGAGTGAGCTCATGTCTTCCGGTTCAGCAATGAACCTGTATGATCCCTTTGAGAGATCGTATCACTTATATGCCCTTGCATGCACACCAGTGCGCCGATGTATAGACCTTGGTTATTTGTCTGCCAAATATACATACTCAGACATATAGTAACACATCTGTCTCCGATCGGAGGATGCATGCCTATATCGTGACAGCATACGACATAGGTCTTTGGTTATCTCGATCTCGTTAAGTAAACTCTTTGACCTAACTAATCTGACACCTCTGAATCTCTATTCCCATGCAGAGGACCTGCATCAAGAGGTCGGTCAAATATTAGCCAAGTGAGAAAGAATTGCCATCACCTACTCAGGCTGGAGATCCTCTCTTAATAATCATTTGACGGTACTTGATGAGTCCTCAATCTAACTCTTTATATATTCATCCATGCACAAGCCTCTATGATTCAATAATTGCATCAACAATTGTATGATCAACAAGATGGCCATGGTACATAACCCTAATTGTACTAAGGGACCTATTATGCAAATTAGTTATTCTTCATTTCAAATCAGGGAATGATATTTGCAATAACATTTATAGCAGGATGGCTCATCGTGGGCTCACATGTCCAACAATATCTACATACATCTTAATTCTTAAAGACTTTTGGTTTAGGAGGGTACTCAAACAATTTTAATACATCATCTCTTATAGGGCCATCATTCTGCATGATATAGTGAACCATGTCATTCATGATTAAATGTCAAGAGCACATATGTATTCCAGAACATCTTCTAAGATTTTATAACGATTATTTGACAATTACAATCATCATGGACATGTCACTTACAAAGTACATTCGATGAGATATCAAGACTATAACAACATACAAACACTAGGGTTGTAGTCCTATTGTCTATTTAATTGTCATTCCTCATTATTATGAGGAAACTTGCACATTGCAACCACATACATTATGTGTCCAACTGCAAGTACACGATCATGGATCCAATCAATGAGATTTTATCTGGTTATTATTGAGTATAATATTGAGTGGATTTAATGAAGGACTATCTGAAATAAGAAATTTGCAAAAAAAATATATAAATATATATATACACATTTTACTTTGATTTAGGAATTTTTATATCAAACTTGTCTTACCTTGTCAACACTGAAAGTTTATTCCCTCAATTACTTCCAATGTAAGAGATATACTTACCACTACATCTCAAGCAATATCTAGGATCTCCTTACTTATCTTTGTCACATCCCAATAATATGAGAAATTGTAACTCGGATAAAAATAAGCAGGAACACATTCCGCCTTGCAAGCCCAACTTGCATTTCCCAATTCGGTCTTTAATACCCGAGCCCACCACCCATAAGTTGATGTTCACCCGTAATTAATTGAACCAACCATCAACAAGAATACAACTCACTATTTGCAATACAATATCGCCCCAATAATATGAGGATATGATAGTGGGGTCGCTACGCATACGTCCTTACTCTTTCGAGAAGCAAAGAGTCCGATCAAGATGCACTTGTATGCAGGAGCTGTCACTTCGGACAAGCTTCTCCTACATACAATTTCTGATGATGGAACCCTTCGCCTTAATGGGAGACCATGGATGTCACTTATGTGATCATTCATATCATGTTCATGTTCTAATTAATCATTATGGATCATATTCATTACGATTAATTCTTCCAAGGGAATTACATATCTGTTCATAATAGAGTGTTTTAATTTTCATTGGATTCCAATTAATCTAATCATATTAAATTAATGATCCAACTAATATCCAACAAATAATTTTTAATTATTACTTGAAATATGATATTATCTCAAATACGTATTATTTCGAGTTTTAATAATTAGAAAATACATCTTGATCTCTCCAGCATTATCCCTTCCCTACCCTTTGTCATGGCCAGTACCAAAAGGAGTGGGACAGAACGCTCACGGTGCAACCTACCACCCCAACGCTCCTCGACTAGACACCATATCCTCCTCGGTTTAAGATAATGCCAAATTGATCATTATGTATTTGAGATGATAATCGGTTTCTCAACCGAAGTTATACCATATAGTAATAATCAAAACATTTTCTATTAACATTATTATGAGATTCGCTAAACAAATCTCCAATCCTATTCAAGCAACTATGTTTGATGGAAAGTCGATTGAATAACCAATTGTGATCTAGATCATATCTAATCAATTATTGGTTAAGGAAATGCTATTTAAGGAAATATTTATCATCAAATATTTCATAAATTTTTATCCATAATTATTTCAGGAAATTAAATCATTTAATTTCACTAATTGATTAAATGACAATCACAAGGTTCTTGATTGGGAAAATAATTTCTAGCCGTGACCCTCACTTACTAAAATTAGCATATCTCAATCAAATTAAATCCAAATCATGCAAAATAAGTTTCCAAAGTTTGCTAATTCGATTTAAAACAGAACCTAAGGGATTTGCACACATTTAAAGGTGTTTCATAACAGTAATTAACTCCTTAATTACATCAAGATTCGCAATCCCTGAAACAGTGGATACATGTTCACTAAAATGATCATAACTTGAGCAAACAGATTCCAAATCATGCAAACTCAAATCCCACGGTTTTCTTATTTAATGGGTACCAAATAACAAGTGATAATTTCGTGCTTAAACAATTTAAGCATGACCGAAATTATCCACTAAACATGATTGCGAGAATGAAATGCGATAAAATTTTCGCAAATCCTAATGAACCCAAGTCTTCCTAGGTTTATGGATCGTATACAAAACCTTCGACCTATGGCTCTGATATATGGTGAGATCCTTAAGTGTTTCACGAAAGCGTGATGATCACATCGCATGCGATCGAGTATGACTAGTCGCACTAGTTGCTCGAGGCAACGGAATTTTTTTTTTTTCATGCGATGAAACCACATGATCCAAGAACACTTCTCGAATCTCTTCATTAATCCACAAACACGTATTAGGGTTACCTCTTGAAGCGTGGTTGTGATCGAGACTCTAAAAGAAGAGACCTCCTGTCTCAAGTCTGATCCAACGGAGGAGATGCTTGCGAGCGTGTTGATGAAACATGTGCTTCTCACAATCCATGTTGATGATCGAAGCAACGAATCTCCTAAACTCATCACATGAGATCTGATGTCTTCTTCACGAGCGGGGTGCACTGAAGGAGATAGAGATCCACGAGCAAACAGTCCGGCAGCATAACGACATCGCTGTGGCGATGGGGACTCTCTCTAGGGCTACATGGTGGACGCCCACAATGAGAGAGAGAGGGCGTATAGAGAATGAGAGAGAGAAGTTGTTGTTCACGACTTGTATGTTGTTGTAACCAAGAATAGAAAGGGTTTCCTCTCCTTTTATAATATTTTGGGATCTATGGATCTCAATTCACGGACAACACAAATCCAATGGCTCACATTGATTTGTGTTTCTTTTAATGGCCATGATCTTGTTGCTAAAAAAACACAACAACAATCGATTTAATTAAGATTAAATATATATTGAAAAATTGATATAATTCAATCCCAAATTAAATCAATCAAGTATGGAGATTATGGAATGAAGATTGCCTCCTTCCATAATATGGGAGTTGGTGACAATCTCATGTAATCTCATGAGATTACATTATTCCATGGAAATCTCCAAGATTTACAACAACACTTGTTGTAAATTATTCAACAAAAATAATTCATAATTATTTTGTGAACATTTCCATCATGCCATTGGAAAATTGTGAATCACATTCACAACTCAAAATAAAATATAAATTACATTTTCAATTAATTGTCCAATGTGAATCCAATTCACATCAACATTTAATTAACAAATGTAAGTTACAAATAGCTCTCTCGTATATATTATAAATCATATTTATAATATATATGATTAATATGCATAATGTTATCCACATTATTCATATCCATGATAATTAAATCACATTTAATCATCTTGGATTTCTATTCTCATGTGCCCAAATAATATGAATCACATTCACATTGTTTACATCTTTGATAACTAAATCACATTTAATTATTTTATATAACTCATCATATAATATGAATCAAATTCATATTATTCATTAATTAAATCACACTTAATTATCTATTTTCTCAATGCTTGGATACATATATCAACAATGAAATTATCCTTAACTCTTTCAAGGATAATGCACTTTCTCCGCATATACTTGGAGATAAGGACAAGGGAGAATGTATTGTTCCACGTACAGTGACTTCGATATTGAGATCACATCTCAAATCCAGATCTTGTGGACCTCTCATAGATGCTTGAGTAAATCAAGACCGCAAATCTAATCTTCTCATTGCATCTGAATCACATTCAGATAAATGTCCAACATTTGGACCAAGATTAGATTACTTCTCTTTTGAGAGGAGTCACTAAAATCCAGACTCGTTTCATCACTCCCTAGGAATGGAAGCGTCATACTTATACAATTGTTTATGATCACATCACCCTTGGGTATTCCTAACACATGTACATCCTGCATACTTGGAAGACCTAGAATAAACCCGAAGTATAAGATCAATTTTACGTTGTCTACTTCACAGTTTATCATTAAACTTCTCTTTCAACTATTGGAAGTTGGTATCGATCATATACTTTCCAAAAGCATATATCATACCCAGGTGTTGACCATATACTTTCCAAAAGCATATATCAAACCAACAAATTCAGTCAAGCTTCTAAAGCGGGACGATCGTGCACAGAATTTGATCTTCCCAATATCTCATGAGTGAGCTCATGTTTTTCGGTTCAGTAATGAACATATATGATCCCATTGAGAGATCGTATTACTCATATGCCCTTACATGCACACCAGCACACCGATATATAGACCTTGGTTAGGTCATCATCCTATTGGTCTGCCAAATGTACATACTCAGACATATAGCAACACATCTGTCTCCGGTCAGAGGATGTGTGCCTATATCATGACAACATACGACATAGGACTTTGGTTATCTCGATCTCGTTAAGTCAACTCTTTGACCCGACACCTCCAAATCTCTATTTGTATGCAGAGGACCTGCTTCAAGAGGTCGGTCAGATATTAGCCCTTAGAGAAAGGATTGCCATCTCCTTCTCAAGATGGAGATCCTCTCTTAATAATCATTTGATGGTGCTTGATGAGTCCTCAATCTAACTCTTTGGATATTCATCCAAGCACCATCCTCTATAATTCAATAATTGAATCAACAGTTGTATGATCATTAAGATGGCCATAGTACATAATCCTAATTGTACTAAGGGACCTATTATGCAAATTATTTATTCTTCATTTCAGATCAGGGAATGATATTATCAATAACATTTATTGCATAATGGCTCTCCGTGGGCTCGCATGTCCAACAGACACAAATGTAAATATCAAACGATAGCATGCAGACTTCTTAACATACTAGCTAGGGTTTTGCGGACACTCAGGTTTCTTGAAGCCTTCATTAACTTTATCACATCCTCAAGCACCATTAAATGCTATCCTCAATTAATTCGTATCTCTTCACATTTGCACGCATGTGCCCAAATTCCATCTCATTTGCGCATATATCAAGGTCACAATAAATGAATGGTGATTCTAGTAATTAATTTTAATAAATACCAAATGTCAATATTTTCCAGAAATTAATTTATCTTAGATAGGTTTATGTGAGAGACATCTAGAATGATTTTTAATTCTTAAAAATACTAAGTGTGGAGTTAATTAAAAATCAATTATTAGAATCACCAATTTATTTATTGTGACCTCGATATGCATACAAATGAGATGAAATTTGGGTACACTATAAAACAACCTAAAATCTACCTATTATGATTTTTTTGGGATTTTTGAGATCAGTGAATAATTAAATATTAATTGCATAAATAGGGTAAACTATGCAAGTTTCCACCAAAATTATAATAAATAATCCACTAATCACGTAAATGTTAATAATTGCTCCTTAGATAGAAAATGAGTTGCCCTACAACATGCTATTTTTGGAGTAAAAAAATGATGTGAAATGTTTGTTCAAACAAATGTCCAAACACAATGATATACATGCAAAACATAAAATAAAATAAAAAAATAATGCATAAGAGCACTTCTTTAATTACCGGATCCTCTAGGGGCTTGCAGGCAATTTATCCAGTAAAGCACGTGCACCGCACGTGGGCATAACTGGAGGGGGTGGTGACATAAATCTCTAGAAGGTATGGGGGTTTGGTAAAAGATCTACACTAGGGCACGTGCAAAGCACATGCCTGCCTGAAAGGGGATTAGATGCGATTTCCCTAGAAGGCAGGGGGCTCTCATAATTTTTCCTGACCACATGTGTCGCGCACGTGAGGTGGCCTGGTAGTGGCCTGTAGATGCCTGGACTACTTATGGACGGTGGCGGTTCTTGCTTGTGGAGGAGCGGCGCTCCCAAGAGGGTGCGACGGTGCGGGGAAACGCTGGCTGCACGTCAGTGGAGGCATGGAAGCACGGCAGAGCTCTGCTCTGTGGAATTGCAGCTCAATGGGGATTAGCAAAGGTGGGGAGGCATCGGCTTCGGTCACACAACTTCTATAGAGCTGCAGGGCAGTCGCTTGGAGGAGGAGAAGTCGTGGGCGATGGTATTCACCTCCGTCGACACATGACTGGAGGTGGAGTGATGAGGCGGTGTGAGGGTCCGAGGCCGGTGGCAAGGGGAAAATGACGTTAGCGGTGACGAAGTATGCAGCTGCGCAAGCTCCTCGAGTCCGGTGGGGAATGTGGTTCTCCTTCCCGATGAAGGATCTGGAGGCGGTGATGGTTGGGCTAGAGGCTGATGGATGGTGGCAACGGTAGAGTTCTTTAATGGCGAAGGATGCGGTCGAGGAGTCACAGATGGTTGATGAGGCGCACAGATGCGAGGGTGCGTGAGGGTGATGGCAAAAGTGTGAGGGGATGATGATGTTCAGTTGGAGGTGGTGTCGAGTCGGATCAGGGATGAAGATGGATGTCGATGGAAGGAAGGCTATGGTGGCCATATGCACCCAAGGTGGAGATGAAAGATGGGGAGGAAGGAGTTTAAATGGGGGAATTAAAGAACAGAGGAACAAGAGAAAAATAGAGGATAGAGAGGAGAAGGGAGAAAGAGATGGAAAAAGAAAAATGCTTTACCTGAAGGTGTGGGCGGACATGCTTGGGAATGTCGAGGAATCTCGGAGGGCCTTTACTCTATTCTCGCCTCGAACTGTCGGCGTGTGGCAATGCTTTGCAAGCTTTGGAGCTTGCAACGTGGAGGATTTCTCCACAAATCTCGCCTGGAGTTGAACTCAGGCCATCGTCGCCTTCAAAGCAGCCCTGAGGTCTGTCACACTCGGGAGACCGAAGCTGGTGGCCTCTTCTCTAGGAGAATGGAGGATGAGATCGAATGTGGGTGGAGTCAGTGCTTTTAAAGGTGGTTGCGATGTAATGAGCGATGAGGGGAAGGTCGTGGGTAATGTGGGTGACGTCAATATGGGTGATGGAGGAGCAGGTGATAAACGTGGGGTAGTTAGATGAGTGGGAGAGGAGAGAGATGCATGGGCGAGAGGGAGTATTCGTGCTAGGCGTGGGGAGGAGATATTGCGCAGTTAAGTGGGAGATAAGGAAGGGGGAGGTTGCATGGAATGGCAGGGGAGAAGAGAGAGCCCAAGAGGGGAGAGAGGGTGCAGAGGCGTGGGACGAGCGGGTTGTGTGGGCCTACATGGGAGAGCATAGTAGAGAGAGTGTGTGAGGGAGAGTGGAAGACGTGAGGGAAATCATGGTTGCATGGGTAGTTAGAGAGAGAGGGAGAATGTCGAGGTAGAGAGAGAAGAGGAGAAGGCGGAGGAGAGAGGAAATGGAGATGGCTATATGGCGTGCAAGGGTGTCCCCACATAGGAGACGGTAAAAAATAAAATTAAAAATAAAAGTAATAATAATAAAGATAAATAAATAAGATAAAATATAAATAAAATAAAATAAATAAAAATAATTAAATGGAAATAAATAATAATAATAATAAACTAAAAAAATAATAATAACAAAAATAAAAATAATTTATTAAAGAACTAAATAAATTAGAAAATAATAATGTAATAAAATAAATAATTAAAAGAAAAACAAGGTGACACGTGGAGGCTCTAGGAGCGGCCACATGTCGCTCCTAAAAAAATCAAAAATTAAATCAAAAGAAAAATAAAAAAGAAAAAACCCAAGGGATCAAATCAAAATGTGGTAAACAGGAAAGTTGCTTGTCTTAACAAGATCTACAACTTTCGTGAAGGACCATAAATATAAAGAAGTCATCTGTACAGAAATTATTTTTGGGGGTACCTTGTAGATGTAAAATACCACATTTTTATCTTTTGGAAAATTTTTTATCATTTTTAAATAAGAGAAAAATCAAAATAAAATTGGAGAAAATATGAAATAAATATTTACAACTTGAACTATTTTTTTATATTTAATAAATTAAGAAGATTAAAAGATTAAATAAAGTGTTGTTTGGTTAAAATTTACAATATACAATAGGGACCCTAAACCCAAGTTTCACATACGAACTTCAATCCTTTTTAATTTGGTCATGTTTTAAAGGTAATTGAGCGTACATTAATTCAAAAGTAAGTAGAGGTCCATAGGAGACTATATGACAGAGATATTAGGGTTTGGGTTTTATTGGTCTATTTTACAAGTTAGTATTTTTTTTAAATTTTTCCTTATTAGTGTTAGTACTATATACAATATAGAGTTGATTTTCTTAAATTCTGAGTTATAGGAAGATAAATAAAATAGGAAAAATAAGGTGAATATACAAGTGATTATGTACACGGAATTTCAAGCTTCTTATTTATGCAAATATGAATGCTAAAATGCACATATTATTTACACATGCATGAATGCCAATTATGTAATATAAGTGATGAAATACCACTGAGATTAGATCTCCAGATCTGGTTGGACGGTGACTGGGCTGCACGATCCAGCGACAACTACTTGATCTGGACAACACCTCTAATCCAATGATGGGGAGGACGTCAAGAAAAACAGGGATGAAGCTCATTCTAGGAGAGCTTCTTCCAGCGAGATCTCCCACTTTGATGGTCTAGGATGCTATGGAAGGGGGCAAAACATTCGAGAAGGCATTGTGTAGATCCTGGGATGATCAAGCGAGGCCAGGAGTTCCACAGTGAGGCTCCCAATGTCGAGGAAGGTCCAGGGGATCTAACATATGTTCTTGGATCAAAATCAACAAGTCTTTTGACCACCTAGACCTACATAGTTAGCTTAGGCAAACAAAAAGGGGTGTCCAAGGGGTCTATCAAAGCTAAAATGGATGATGGTGCTACGTGGCGGAGACCTTCCGGCAGGCGACGAAGAAGGAGGAAGGTCAGATTCGTCGATCTGGAGAAGATCAAGTGGTATGGAGGTTCCTGAGCTGTCGCCAAAGCGAAGGGGGGAAGGATGGAGGCCAAAGGTGGGTCGGAGAACAAGTAAAGCACGGTGAAACGACAACTGGAGCTGGAAGTCCGGCGAACATTGAATGATTGATTTAACAAGTTTAAATGCGAAAATGACCGGAAATAAATGCTAAGTAGACTAAAGCTAACCCTAGGGATGAAAAGAAGCTAAAATCTATTGCTCTACCTCAGGGAAAAGGGTGTCGGACGTAGCTGCAACGACATGGCATGGCAAACTCGGATCTCTACCTCCATAACCTCTTCCTCCATGCCCAAATGGTCAGCGAACTTGCCGTTGTCACCAGCTATCCAAGGCACGAGAAATTAGGGGATTTCAAGGGGGAAAACATCATCAAGTTTGAATCGAAAGTGGAGGTGGGTATATGTACAAGGGGTTCTTGTATTGGGAAGAATGCCTGATTTAGAGATCTGTCGATCGAAGGGTCACTAGCATGCGAAAGAGTGATGATCGAGGATAAAAATCGATGGAGGAATCATGCCATGAAAATGCAAGGATCAGACATAGAAAATTACAGAAGATAGGAAGTCAACGGCTCTAACAAGGATAGAAGAGTAGGGTAACTGGCAGGTCAACCAAGGCTGGCCCCCTATGCATCCATGTTAACCACTACAAGACAAACCAGAAATAAAAGAAAAGAAAATTGAAAATTAAATAATAAATGATTTAACTAAATAAAACTCAAAACATAAAACTACTTTTTTTATCTTATGTAGTATTTTATTTCGATTTTTATTATGTTTTTTTATTTCATTTGTTGTATGTTAATTTTTACAAGTACATTTCTTTGTATATTACCTATATATAGTGTATTTTATTTTTATTTTCTATTTTCTATTTTGTAATTTTATATCCATAATGTATATACTTATAACTTATTTAAATTCATATAAATAAATTTAATTATATTTTTCTGAATATGACCTATAAAAATAGTTATTAGTTATATAGGGATATGTATGTATAATTCATCTCTATATTGGATTACACTTATTTATTTTAATTTATTTTAATTATTTTAGTCATGTTGATATATTATGAATATTATTTACAGAATTAAAGAAATATGAAATAGTGTGAAATATAAAGAATAAATAAATTGATTATTTGATATAGGTAAATTGCATAATAGGTGCCCAAAACCTAACTTTTGCATCTTAACTCCAAATTGAATGAAACCGCTTCATTAAATAGATAATTTAATTTTAGAAACAATAAAGGTGAGTTTGGTGAATTTTGAGTTCATATGAAGAAGATACATGTTTGAGAAGTTTTTTTATTTTGACTTTTTATCCAAAGTGTCTAGGGTATACAATGCAGTATTTTTAGATGAAATAAATTTTGTATTTTTCTTTGTATTTTTATCTACAAGTTTCATGTTCAAAGCTTATTGATTTGGGGTATAAATAATAAAGAATGACATAGGTACCCTATTTATTGGGGAATAAAAATTAGGGTTTTGAGGTTATTTTGGGCCCTTATCTCCCCCTACTTTATTCCTTGTTGACCTAGTCATCACGATGCCTAGGTCTCGCGTTTAAGGTCATTTAAAACCTATTGTATTTCATTTCTTTTTCTTTCCTTTTCTTTATTCTTTTATTTAGGCTTTTAATGAGGTATTTTATACAATATTTACAACATAATTAATATATGTTTTTATGCAAGATAATGCTATATACATGCATCTAAATAGGGATTAAAGGCCAAAATGAAAGAATAAAGATGATGAAATGGACATTCATTAATCACCCTTTAAAGCATGTGGAGGCACCAAATGATGTACATATTGACACTTTATATATGAAGAAAAAAAGTGTGGACTTAGTAAGCAACAGTTCTTCAAGCGTAAATGTGAAAACCCTTCATTATCTTGAGTTTAATCAATTTGGTCAAGTCATTGGAGAGAATTCATAATAATTATGTCATGCATGTGTGTATTATGCACGATGTTTTTGGTTGTAGCCTCATGATAAGAAGTGGAAATACATGCCCAAAAATGCATGGTTGGACACATGGGAGCTTTTAAAGTTGGTATTTGTTATTTATTTGCAATTTTTCTTGTAGTATATTGTAAATTTAAAACTAAAATCTTTAACAGGCTGATTTCAATTGGATGGCATTCAAATGCCTTCAATTTTATCCTTGAAATTTTCCATGATCGCCACAAATAATGGAAGAGTATAGTAAAGCTGATATAGATGACTCATGAAAATTAATCACATACTTTAAAAGATATACATTTAGAGGACCCTCGCATCGATGCGACTCAATTCGCAAATGCCGTTAGAGAATGGGCTACAGATGAATCTAAGGTATGGTTTATATTGGTATTATTTTAATGCTCTATTCTTATATATAGTATCTTTTTGTAGCTTCTTAGTTTAGGCCTTTTCTGGATCTACTTTCAAGTTTTTGGATATTGATTGAAGGGGAAACATGATGACGTCCACAATCACAAGAGTGCTTTGGGTATGTATTCGTATATAAATGAAATTTAGGTCGTATGCGAGATGTTCATGATCATAGAGATTGTGAGAGCACATGATGTTGGTGGGTATATATTACACTTATTTATGGTAAAGTTTGATGCAAGTTGAATATTACAAAATGTTTCCACAATAACAATATTTGGTTGAATAAGATATCCTAGTTTGGAACATTGTGAGAGACAAACAACTAAAATGACAAGACTTGGAAATTCATAGCCATGCCTACAACTGGACAACTGGTGTGCTGCTATCTTGTTTTATTGATACGATTACACAAACTGATGTTTGATTTAATTATGAGATGTAACATATACAAGCACTATTCAGCAAGACACATAATAAGTGACTAAAATATTTTGGAATAACAATTTGAATGCTAGGAATAAATGACTCAATCATGATAAGACTTTTGTGGTGGTTCTTGAAAGGGAATATATTGATTCGAGAGTGGATAGTCCTTAATAAAAAAACTCCGTGAATCTGACCATTTAGATAATATTATTTCTTTTTACCATCACATTAGCATTTTCATCAATTTGTGCAATTTTTAACCGTTTAGATGAATCTTGTTTTTGTATGTTGTATAATATTTTAGTGACACTTTCTCAAAATGAATTCTTGATCTAACTATGCATCATAATTAAAACTACTAATTTATTTTTGGTTTATTAGTCTTACGATTACAATTAACTCATGACTCCAAGCAAAAGCTTTGATTAGTAAAAGAATTTAAAAGGGAAGATCTTGCATCATAGATGTGTAAGATGTCCATTGGTTACTAAATGTCATGATTATGTAAGTTTTCATTGTAAAAATCATGGGATTTGAGTTGATATCTTCTACCTTCTCATTTCTTTAGGAAATGGAAAATCAAAGAGAACCTATAGATATTGAGATAGTGAAGATAATGTATCCTGGGGAGGAGAAAGTGGTAAAACTAGTATTTTTCTAATAATTATATTAATTATATAGCAACTTTTTTAAAAATTTTAACATGATGAAATAAAAGACAAATCCAAATGTCTTACCCAGATGATCCAGATTTTCCCATTGAAGATATAATGTCCAATGCTTATTCACTTGTTGTTGGTGGTGCAAAAAATAATCATGTTCATTTTCTTGGTCTAGGACATGAAAAATCACACAAGCGACTTGAGTATAAGAAGTTGTGAGCAACATTACAGAAAATCGAGATGAACATGTGATACAATCATTAATTTATTTTTCTATAAACAAAGCATGTATTTTTTAAATAAATATCTTATTTCAAGAAAATATCAAGGAACTTAAAGTGTTATTGCTTCATGATGTCTGAGGAATTCTAAGGGTTAATTATTTAATTAAGAAACAAGATCATGTCGTTGTTCACCCAAAGAAATCCCCAAAACAATCAAAAAATTATTTATCCAATGAAAAGAAATAAAAGGATGTGCTATTTATTAACATGGTATAGCTCCCAGGGACGAATAGAAGGAGGTGACAATTAAAAATAAGGGTTATTAGTTTTCTAGAAAATCAACAAAGGTCTCTTTTTCTTCTTTTGGTGTTTTTGTTGTTTTTATATCATTTTATATTTGTATATTTTTACGGAATGTTTAATCTTTACATTTTTTGTGTTTTCTGATTTTTAATTTTTTAACGATTTTTAGATTTTGCAAATTTTATATTTTTAGTTTTTAAAACAAAACAAATAAAGGAGTATGAAATAAAAGAAATAACACAATTAAAAGGTCTTTCAAATATGCTAAAAATATCAAGAAAATCCAAATAAAAATATTTTTGAGTTTCTGATAATTTTTATTATTTTTTGATTTTTGTAAGATTTTTAGTTTTTTAGTATTTTCAAATCAATTAAAAACATGAAATTTGCAAAACAAAAAATCAATGAAATGTTTTTTGGTTTTTTAAAATAGAAAATAAAAGTAAAAAAAGGAAAATATGCATAATCAGAAAGATGATTTTCAAGCTTTAATAAAATCTACATTATGCATTTTTTTTCTTTGATTTTAAATCATTTTTTGTGTTTTCTGTGTTTTGTAAAGAATTTGAAAATAAAATTTGTGCAGTAATTAAAATAAATCAAAATAAACAAACATGAATTTTTTGTAATTTATCAAATTAGAAACTACAAATAGGGAAAATTAATGTGGTTTTTGAATTTTTAAAAATAAAAAACTCAATTATTTTATAAACTAAAATTAGGAGTGATAAAGATTATCAGTAGTTATTAATGGACATTTTAGGGATTTTTTTAATGCAATTCGTTATTTACTAAGCTATATTACCATGCCATTAAAAATACTATGGAATATGGACTAAAGTGCAAAGAAAGTTTATTTCAAGCATTGACTGAAGAACGAAACAAATAATCTAGGGTTGGAACTACAATTTATCAAAAAGGGGCGCACACTGGCACACGTGAGCTGCATTGGCATGATCCTCGATGGAAATATTTAATTCTATGGAAGCTAACAGTAAAAGAAACATGGAGGATATTATTGATTATACCATAAAAGTGCTTGTAGAGTACGTGTTGCGATTCAAATAGGACCAGAAAATAAATAAAAGAAACAACAGGGGTGTATCTGCAATTACTCGCCACAACATAACATAACACGTCTCTAATAAAGGATTATTTCACAAAATAAGAAAATGGAAGGGGCTTTAGAGTAATTATTCATCACGCATGTGCATGTCACGTGCGAATCAAACGGTCCTTAGCAACTGAACTCAGATCTGATCGACGACTCTATTTTTGTGTTGTTTCAACAACACTGATGCGATCTGGAAGCTTCGTGTTTTTGATCTAATGGTGGCTGGCTCAACTTGAAGAACATGGATGTAGGTGGTTATAGCGAGCTTCAATCAAGCAGATATCATTCATCTCCACCCAAATCGAAGCCTGAAGGTCAATATGCACTCCTATCGCTCCTTCGCATCTCTAGGATGGCTCGATGAAGTTTGATGATGCCTGATCGAGGACTTGGACATCTAGGTAGTCAGCAGATGAAATTTGGTCTACAGGTCCTGAATCCAAGCTCAAGACATGTCCTAAGACCTACAAGTGGTTCTGTTACTCGGAGACGAGGCTCCGACCGACTTATTAGCTGGAAAAACAAGAAATGGTCGGTGGATGAGCATCTAAAGTGGGGATGATTGGAAAGGGAGACAGATTCTCAGATCTTGACTAGATCCGAGTGGTCAGGTATGGGAAGAAGGCAAAGAACATGTGGGCTAAGGTAACCGTAAGGTTGATGATGAAAATCTAATGGTGAAAAACTATGATCAAGCATATCGAAGGTGTTTCGGAGATGGATCCGATCTAGAAAATTTAATCAAAATTGCATAAAGTTGAGACTACCTGATAAAAGGAAGAAAAATCAACGGTGGATCTACAATGGAATGTAGGAGGTCGTCGCCTCAGCTCTAGATATGGGAGGCTGGAGAGGCTCAACGCAGTTGCGAAGCTCTAACCAGCATCAGATCATGTCGATTAGATCCCAATTCTCACACAAAACCCATGGCAATGGATCTTGTCACAAACTAAATCCTCAATTGAAAACTAGGTCGAAGATAAAACAAAGGGGGTGTTGGAGATCTGGAGCATGTTTACATGGCATGAGATGCGATGAATTCAAACACTAAACCATCGCGAACCGAGGCTGGAATCGAGAGTTATTAATTAGAAAAATCTGATTGTTGTTCGGGAAACAAAAGTGCAAGAGGAATCATGTGCTAATGCTCAGTAGGCGACTAGAAAAATTCGAAGAAAAATGGAACGGGTTTAATCGGGCGGAGATGGGATTGAAGAGTTGACCCAATCAATAGACTCGGGTCCACTCAACTAGGTGCGGGTCCGAATAGGAAAAATCCGCTAAAAGATAAACATAATATAGAATTAGAAAATAAATAAAAAAATAGAAAATGAAATTAAATAAAATAATTGTATAAAAAATGTTGATAAGTAATTAAACTTATTACAATTATTTTTAATAGTTTAAATAAATTAAATAATTTGATAAAAATAAGTATTTACCTTTATTCATAGGTATATATACCTATATATGCAATAAATGGATTTTAAATAATTCATTTTACAAATAAATATATAATTTATTAATTTACAACATTTTTTAAGGATTTTAAGCATATTTTTATTTTTACGAAATAACTTATTAGATTAAAAATAAATAGAGGTATTTACAATATAGATATGTGGTAAACATATAATATATACATGATTTTATTTTTGTGTATTTTTAATTTTGTGATTTTTATTTGTATTTTATAGACATCAAAAATAATATATACAAATATTTAAAAATATAATATATGCAATTATGTCCAAGAAAATAAATATATAATAAATAAAATATAGTACAATATAGGCACACTATACAATTGCACTCCAAAAAGCCACTTTTCACATCTTAACTTCGATTTTAATGAAACCACTTTCATTTTAAAGCTTATTTAATTTAAACTATAGTAAACGTAAGTTTTCTTTATTTTGAGTTTTTTTGTGGAGAAGATATTGATCTGACGATTTGGGCTTTGCAATTTTTTTTCAAGGTGTTGTTATTTTAACTATGTACAATGATTCTTCTTGCAATTATTTTTAATATTTACTAGTTATTTTTGTGTACAAGTTTCAAGAAGAAAAATATTTTTATTTGAGATGATTTTGGTGATAAACAAAAAAATAAGGAATATATATAATATATACAGTGATGTACAATGATGAATGTTCACATATGAAGATTATTTTCTGAGTTTTTTTTGGATGAAGGTCTTATATCCCCCTACTTTATTCCTTGTCTATCAGGTCAAGTCTTGACATGATCTCGGGGTTAGATTCAACCTTATTTATTTCATATATACACTCTTTATTTTATTTTCTTTTTTTCTTCTTTATTCTTTTATTTTGGTGTCAATAAGTGATAAATATATAATATTAACAAATAGATGATAAAAGATAGAACATGAGAATTATTGTTACTTACAGGTGTTTTGTAAAGGATTTTAAGCTGAAATAAAAGAATAAAGATGTTGAATCATGGATTCATCATGCCCCGATATTTTACCTTTGCCAGTTACTTAGCAATCACTTATTCTAAAAATAAATGAGATGCAAAAATAAGAAAAGAAAAAGGAAAGAACTTAGAATAATTGTGATTTTTAAACTTATCTTCATAAAATCAAAGTATGGAGCTCTGTCAGACCTTTGGATTATTTGTTTGACAGAATCTTATTGGGAATACGATTTAAGACTCAACAACTTTTAAGTTCCACAAGTCTCTATTTAGGCCGCTTCAACAGTCATGTCAGAACAAGTCCTCATATGCAAATTCGGGTGACTATGAATCTACTTGTACTGTGTAAGTGAAATATAGCTCTCCACACCAGAAGTGGCAAAGAACAACCTTATCTTAGTAAGGTGACCCTAATTCCCCGGTCTAGCTACTTTTTCCTTGAGGCATAGGGTATTTCCTTCTAAGTTCATGTACGTGTTATGTCTACGATTGAAGAGGGAAGAAGATAGAAGAATAAGAAGAGAACTGGAGTGTGGCCAGTGTAGCCACATCTCCTTGTGAAGCGGGCCAGTGTACCCAAGTCTTCACTAAGATCCGCAGTCTCTATGAAGCTGGACCATTGTGGTCAATATACTTTATTCCCCTCTTTTTTTTGGATATATCCGGCTTCTTTTTGGTAGAAAGAATTGTTGCACTGCATTGATCATATTGTGCCCCTAAATATATAGAATCTTTCTTCCTGCACAAGTTTTGGGATCTTAGAAAAAATTATGCTAGCAGATCATCCCTCATTAGAAGCTTTATTTCAACCCACAGCTTCCATCTTTAGACGTAGATGTCACTAGTCTAGGTTAGGGCACACTTGCCACTCTAAGTGACTGCATATGTTTCCATTCGCGTGAGTCTCTTACCAGATGATTCTACCCCTCACCATCATCAATGAAGAGCTACGTGCAAGGTGCTTGTCCAAGTTAGGTCACTGTCTAAAATAATTGTGCATGTGTATAAAATATTATACATAGACCAATCAAGATGACTTATGAACATAGTCTTGTGGACTCAAACAATTAAGCCGCTTGACCTAAAAAGCCTCAACTCCAGTTCCTATAAGGTTCCTCTAAAATTAAGTGGATTATGTTCTTAGCCAAGCTCCATTCTTCCATTTTATTCCAGACTAGTTCAAGCATCAATTTCATTTTGAAAAATGCAAATGCAAATGCAAGAAAAACAACACATTTTTTAAAGATAACAAATGAAAAGAAAAGAGAAGAATAAACTTTTTAAAATCTTTTCAGAGAATTTTGCAAATTTTTATGTATTTTATTTTTTTTAAAATTTTTATGATTTTCAATAGAGAATTATACATATTCACCAGAATGTAGAAGAATTTTATACATATTTACAAAGAATTTTATACAAAAACATATACAGGATTATACAAATTTTATACAAGATTCTACAAAAAGAATTTTCATTTACAAGTTTTATGCATGCATTTTACAAAGAATTTTATCTACAAAAGACTTTTACATACTAGTTTTAATTCTAAATTTTATTAAGATATTTTTTTAACAAAAAAATATTTACATATTTTACAAGGTTATTACAAGGAATATTTACAAACATTTTTACAACTATTATACACACATATTTACAAACATTTTTAAAACAAGTATACATACATATTTACAAACAAGTTATTTATATAAAATGTTACATAATAATTTTATAAAGTTGTTTACAAAAGTCTTTACAACCATTTTACAAAACCTTTACAAAATATTTTACAAAACATTTTACAAAATTTACAAAAACAATTTACAAATTGATTTTACAAACATTTACAAAATACAATTTACAAACTTTTAGAAACCTATTTTACCGAGATTTTATTTTCAAACATTCTACAAACATTTTTACAATTAAATAATTTTGATGCAAAGTAAATTATTACCTTTTACAAACAAAAATGATTTTACTAAAATTGTTACACAAGTAATTTTATAAAGGGTTTTTACGATGAATTTTTACAAAGATATTTACAAAGCATTTTGCAAAAGTATTTAAAAAAAATTTACAAAGAATTTACAAAATTATTTTACAAAATATTTACAAAATTTTTTTTCAAATAATTTTTTACAAATTTTTACAAATATTTTTATTCAAGTTTTATTATCCATATTATAAAACAAACAAAATGATGAGTTATGGCTAAAGTATATATACAATATATACGACACCCCTTATAATTTGCTCGAACTATGTCCTTATAATGACCAAGAAGCGACAAAGGAAGACATAATTCGTTCTAAGTATATAAAATTGAAAAGAATCCTATGTTACAATGACTCAAAGAATAAAGAATATAGAAGTCGATGATCCCCCCTATACTTAGGATCAAACAATACTAAGTATAGGTGATTGTACAAGCGAGGTAAATCGAGGAAGAGAATGTAAATGAAATCAACGACTCGACCTGTCCCCACTATACTTAAGGTAAAAGATCCCTAAGTATAGAAAAGAATATCAGCAGTTGATGGACAAGCAGGGGAATAATCAAAGAAATGAAAAACAAATATTACCTCCCCTATACTTAGGGTCGGATGTCCCTACATATAGGAAACAAAACAGAGGTAATAGAACAAACATATATATGAACAACAAAGGTTCAAGAACCCATATACTTAGGATAAAGTGCATCCTCAGTATAGCAAAAAATCCTAAGCGTGACCTAGGGTGTTAAACAAAAAATGGAAGAAAGAAAGAAAGAAAATAAAAGAAAATGCAGATATACAAAGAGGTGAACGGAAGAGTAAATCAAGCATGAGATGCAAAAGATGAGAATCAAAGGACATATCTCATACAAAATGGATCAGGACAACATCAAAGGTTAATGGTTCATGATCAACAAAAGGATTTAGGTGCTGACTTTTGACCCGAAAGGTGGAATCAGAAGACAACTCGGATATATCAATGCTAGTGTTGTCGTACACCTTTCTGACTATGTACGGGACTTTCCACTTGCTTTGTAACTTCGTTGGAAATAACTTTTGTCTCATATCAAATAGCCATATTCTCTTATTCAGTTCAAACCGTTTATGGATAATATGTGCATTATGCCATTCTTTCACTATATCCTCATAATATAGACTACTCAAAAAGTTGTATCACATAATCCTCCAGGGCTGCCAACTCTTCTCTCATATGATCTCCTACACTCTCTAGATCTATGAATATCTCTATAACTACCCACAATGACTTGTGCTTGATCTCAACAGGTAAGTGGCATATCTTGCCATAAGGGAGTCAAAAGGGAGATGCACCCAAAGGAGTCTTGAAGGATGTCTGATAAGCCCACATAGCCGAGTCCATAAGATGTGACCAATCCTTTCAGTCTGGGCGGACAACCTTTTGCAATATCATTTTGATCTCCCTTTTCAAGATATTAGCAAGACCATTCTTATATGGATGATATGGAGTAGCTATCTGATGGTCAATGCTGAACTCATTAGCAAGGGCTCGTACCTTGTCGTTGATGAAATGAGTACCCTAGTCAGAAATCAGAACTCTAGTCATCCCAAACTATGAAATGATAGTCTTCCTCAAAAATATGCAAACTATCTTTGCATAAGTGGTTCAGGCGGGGATGCCCTCGACCCAATGACTCGCATAATCTGTGGCCAATAGAATGTACTCATATCACTGACTCTTGGGGAATGTGCCCATAAAATTGATTCCCCAATCATAAAAAACCTCACATAAGTGAAATGATTGCATCATCATTATATCTCTATGTCCACAAGTACCCATCCTCTTATAGTCAGTACACATCTTCACGAATGCATCGCCATCTTTAAGAATGTAGGCCACCAAAGGCCTTATTAAAGCACCTTCTACACCATCCTCCTCCCAGGATGATGTCCTCCTATCTCCAGCTTGTGACAATAGGTGAGGACACTATGGTATTCATCTTGAGGAATACACCGACGCAAGACACTATCCCCCCCTTCATGGAAAAGAGTAGGATCCTCCCAATGGTATGACTTGGCCTTCGCAAGGAAGGTCTCAAGTCACTGCCTGGTCCAACATTTTGGAACTTTTTTACCAACAAGATAGTTCACAATGTCAGCATACCATGGAAGTGAGGTGACATTAAGAATTGCCTCGTCAGGAAAACTCTCAGTTAAGTGTCGTGAACTCAAAAGTCTCATGAAGCTCTAATCTAGAGAGGTGATCTGCCACAGCATTCTTTACTCCAGGCATATCCTTAATCTCATTATCAAACTCATGAAGTAGAAGGATCCATCTAGTAAAATGTGCCTTGCCATCCTTCTTATCTATTAAGTATATGATGGTTGTGTGGTCTATGAAAATGGTAATCTTTGATCCAATGATGTAAGATCTGAATTTGTCAAAAGCAAAGAATACGACTAGTATTTCGTTCTCTGTACGAGTGTGATTCTGGTGGGTAGAATCCAAAGTCCTGCTAGCGTAGTGAATGGCGTACTGAAGGCCACCTCCTCTATCCTAAAACAACCCCTATGGTAAAATCTGAGTCATCTGTCATGATCTCGAATGGGAGAGACCAATTAAATGGTTGAAGGACAAGTGTTTGAACAACCATATTCTTGAGAGTCTCAAATGATGAAAGACACTTATCATCTAAAAGGAACTCGATGTCTTTTGTGAGAAGATCAGTAAGCGATTGGGAAATTCGACTGAAGACCTGAATGAACTGTCGGTAGAAACTGACATGCCCTAGAAAAGATCGCAACTACTTCAAATTGGATGACGGATTAAGCTGCTTGATGATGTCCACCTTGGCTAGATCAACCTCCATGCTCCTGTTGGAGATTATATGACTAAGGACCGTCCCTTGAGTCATCATGAAATGAATCTTCTCCAAAGATAAAATAAGATTGACTTCTACACAACGTTGAAGCATGCAGTCTAATCTAGAAAGGCAAGCATCAAAATCATTGCCATATATCGAGAACTCATCCATGAAGAACTCCAAAAATTCACCCACAATGTCTAAGAAAATAAAAAGCATACACCTTTGGAATTTAGTCGGGACATTACATAAATAAAAGGACATCCATATAAAAGCATACGTTCCAAACAGACAGGTGAATGTCATTTTTTCCTAGTCTTCGTGCGTAATGGCCACCCGATTATATCCCGAGTATCCATCAAGAAAGTAGTAATCACTCTTCCCAACTAATCTCTCAATAATCTGGTCTATGAAGGGTAGTTGGAAGTGATCCTTCTTGGTCTCCTGATTCAATCATTTTAGTCCACGCAAACTCACCAAGAAGTTGCTACTTAGGCAACAATATCCTCTCCATCATCATTGAAAACTGTAGTGATATTTGTCTTCTTCGGTATCACATGAAGTGGATTGACCCATGTAGAATCGAAGATGGGATAGATAAAATCTCTGCTCTACCACTTGGAAATTTCCTTCATAACCATCTCGTGAAGATTAGGGTTCAACCTACGTTGAACTCACAAGATGGTTTGGCATCATCCTCTAAAATGATGGGGTGGGATCATAGGGCCGGACTAATCCCATGGAGATCTGCTACTGACCATCTGATCACCTTATGATTTCTTTCAAGAACCTCCATCAAGAGAGATTCTTGGTCATCAGTCAAATAAATAGAGATCATGACTAGAAACATGTTAGGCTTACCTGTAATGAATCGGTAGGTCATAGTCTGTGGTTACGGCTTCAACTCCGGGTTGGTGAGATTGGGTAAATCTGGCTTCCTAAGGGTCTGAGTGAATGCAACCAGATCTATATGTGAAAGATCTCTCTAATCATCTGAATCTGATGGAGACTGCCCAACTGATGACTTACATGACTGAACTAGCTCGGTCCCCATATTGACTAAAGGCTTTATAGAAGAGTTCGAAAGTGAAGAAGATGTATTGTCACGGCTCTACTGATCGACATGCTCACGATCTGACTGGGCGAGAGACTGATCATCAAACAACTAGAAGAATTGTTCTATAATGATCTCCATGCCTGATAATGGGTTGGTGGAAGTTAGGAACTCATTAAAATACTGCCAATCAATAATTATTTCTAACTTGAAGGGATCAATAGAATCGTCTCTAAATGTAACAGTTTCAGAATCTGCCTCCTCATCCATAAAAGTATCCTTCTCCAAAAGTGTGCTTTCTGAACTCTAATCAACTGGTGCCTAAAAATCCAATGAATCTAAAGTCATGATAAATGATCATGAAATCGGATCTGTCCATACTGCTTCATCATCTATAATCACAAAATCACACTCATGGTGGATGTTTGGCTCTGCATCTGATGTATGATCTGAGCTAGCTCTAGCATTGGAATCCTCGATCGTCTCTATTTGTATACTCTTACCCTTGACTCTAAAGTACACATTCCCACTACCATAATCAGACACTGCCTTTGCTGTCGCCAGAAAAGGTAATCCTAATATGATCGGGGTATCGGTTACACATTCAGGGATCTCCATGTCCAACACGATGAAATCCACTAGGAATTGCAAATCCTGAATGGTAATGATAACATCCTTGAGTAACCCCTCCGACCTCTTGACTGATCTATCAATAAACTTTAAGACCATCATGATTGATCTAAGAGGTCCAAACTCAAACTTGTCGAGCAAAGCATAAGGAAGAAGGCTAATCGAGGAACCAATGTCAAAATAGAGTATAATTAAATCTCTGCTCCTGAATATGACATCTGACATATGGAGGTCCTGTATCTGGTCTCTTGGCTAGGATACGGTTCTGGATGGAATAGCAAGTTGCCTTTGTGAGCACATGGATCTTTGAATAGTGGTTGTGCCTCTTCTTCCTAGGGACTATGGTCTTCTCTCTAAGGCTTTTCTAGAAGAGAGGGATATATGCCAAGGCCTCTAAAAGAGTCAGTTGGGATCTGGAATCTATTAATCATGCTCTCACTAAACTCCGTAAGTTGTCTCTTTTGTGTATTTTCTTTTTTTAACTTTCCTAAGCAGAGTGCTTGAGTAAAAGGAATAGATGGACCCTCCTCAGAAGTGCAAGGCTCAGAAAGAAGAGGTCTCCTCACATGTGTGTGACTAGCATTAATCAGATCATCACCATCACCCCAAAATGAACTAGTAGTATAAGAAGAAACATTTTTATTTTTTTTCGGAATTTCTATTTTATATATATATTTTTTTATTTTTCTATCTTCATCACTAAAAGCAAATGAAGGAAAATCAACATGTATATCTGTACAAGTAAACTTGGTGGCATTGGCACCCCCATCAACAACTGGAATAACAACATTGACACCACTCACTGTCTCAACAAGGTTGGTGGCAGCATAACCACCATTTGCAGCTAGAAGTATGATGACATTAACATCATCCTCCCGGTCGTTAGGGTCGGTGGCATTAGCACCGCCGTCAGCAACTGGTATAGCAGCATCTTCTCTACTCTTTTGCTCATATTTCTTGCCTGAATCTGCATGTGCATTCGCTCCTTGCCTAGATGAGGCACTAGCGGCTGGAACTCTACCACTCCTAATTATCACAAAAGCAACATCAAATAAAGAAGGAATATCATCAAATATCTCACTCTAGATGGTAGTTTTTGTCAATTGTACCTGCTCAGACTTGCTCTTAAGACTGTTCAGGTTGGGATCTATCTAAGCAGGAATGGCAGTCTTGCCCTTGACTATCTCAATTATCTTATGTCTAAACTCATCCATCTCTCACCTAAAAGTTGTCTGCTGCTCTGAAACCAAGCAAGCGAGATCCTCCAAAGACGGGTTCTCATAAGAAGAAAGATGAGACCCAAATGAGTTGCCTCTCTGGAATTGAGGGTGTTGGGAATAGGAGTGGGGTTGGTGCTGTGTAAGAATGTTGAGCTGGATATACACCCTGTCTTCATTGTGTGCTCTAGTATGGTGGATTATAAATCCCAGATTTATCAACTTAACTGATTATATTTATCTCTGTAACCTAAGTTAATCACATGATTCATTGACTAATTAACACTAATTGCTAATTCATGTGTTATATATAATTAACATGAGTTCCTATAAATTAATATAATCCTAGAATGGTGTAATATTTTATGTATTTATTCCTTATTTAAAAAATCAAATAAAAGTTAGAATAAATTTGTATATAAAATGAAATAGCATAAAACAAAACAAAAATCCAAAAAATAAGCAAAAGGAAAATAAAGAAAAGTGTTTTTAATAATATTTAATTTTACCTATATACAAATTACCTCTGATCTCTTTGACTTCTACATGAAAGTTGTAGATCACATCAAGATCTATAACTTTCATGTTTATCACTTTTCTAAATTCAGACTTTAACTAAATCTTTTTAAATTAATTCTGATTTTTCTAATTTCTCTAATTCTGATTGGACCACATGGCACCTTCAGATCGTGCCATGTGGCCCACTCCTGTGCCGCCAACCGTCTTGATCAGAATCATCCGATCTCCTCTTGATCAAACGAATCTTGACCGTCCTCTAACGCCTTGTCATCCACCGTCTGATATCTTTAATCAGAGGTAATCTTGGTCGTATGCCTCCGCCCTAATTCTAACCGTTGGATCATCAGATCCAACGGCCACTCCGTCATCCCAAACATCCAACCTCGTCTCCAAATGACGCAACTCTTCATTTCATTGCAACTTCCCCTAATTTTGTTATACTCCTTACACACCTTCTTCTCACGAAACCAACACTAAAACCTTCACCTTTCAACCCTAACTTCCGCCAACCACTGCTCTTATCCTAACGCTAACCACTCAATCATTGGTGGAGGTCGAAACTTCCATCAAAACCTATCAAAACCTCAGTCATCTCCTCTTTAAACACTCCTCCACCAGCCGCATTTGTCGGCTATCTGCCATTTCATGACTTGCACCCTAGCCTCTATAACTTCCAGTGACAGTGCAAAGATTAGATTAAGCACCAAGATGGCGTGCACCTCTGGCAAGATCATTGGCCGTATTGCCAAGTTACAGCCCAAATTCGAGGCTGTTAAAGCTGAGTTCCATAGCCAGTAATTTCATGCGAAGATCGTGAAGCTTTGAACTTCACATATCAGCTCAAGATTCAATTCCATTCACGTCATCATACATCTTCAAATCTCAGGTCTATATGTAATAGTTTTTGCAGTGTAGTTTCTAAGATTTTCTCATAAGTAGCTACACAGTATTTTACTTGCATGAACCCGTGTATATATTCACCTTTGATCAACCATTCACGCGTGCATTCCCAAGTTATCGATCCATTTCTCCATCGTTGTGATCGCTCGAATCTATTGTCACCTTCTTCATGGAGGTGACACCTCTTAAGGCTTAATCCTTTACCTCCGAATAGCCCTCCATTCACCTTCATCAACACTTCATTTTATTCACAGGATGCTTGTCTGTTGTCTGGACTAACATGGTAGGTATCTAAAACTTCAATGGTCGAAAAATGAGAACGATCTCCGATCTCATATTTATTCTCGGGTGACGCTTCATTGACCTCGTGTTTCTAGTATCTTCTCGTCTTCTCAAGACATCCATCATCCTCGTTGACATCCAACAGAGGTAAGCGGACCTTCAGACAGCCAGGAGAGATGCGGAGGAGCAAAGCTCCATTTGTCATAGCACAGTCCCGCCTCCGCCACACATGGCGGACTTCAAGAAAGTCGTGAAGCAGTTGCTGTTGATTTCCCTTATTTCGGTGAAATCCAACGGTCCTAGATCAACCACATCGCCCTTCGAAGCAACGGTTCAAACCTTAGGCTCGGTTGTCGAGTCTAACTCCGAGTCATAAGCGAAGCAGACGCATGGCTCGAGCCGTCTTATTTGACCCTAGGAGATCACGTGATCTGCACATATTCGTGAAAAAATTGCAGCACTAGTCATGAGGTTTTCAATCATTACAGATAAGTCCTCGTGTTTTGTTGTAATTTGCATATCAACCCCTACGGGTTTTCTTAATTGCATTTAAGTCCCTGTTTGTACGGTTTGCAAGAAAACTTGGAAGTTTTTATTACAATTATATCCCCGAAGTTACTGTTGAATATCTTTTCTCCCTGAAATCCGAATAATGTGATTTTGGTATTGTTTGAAAGCTTGTTTAACACTCTGTCTGGTAATAAGTTGAGTGGTTGATTTTGATTGAAAATTCACGCATTAATTGTTAATGTTAAAAGGACTTGAGTGATTGATGTATTTTATTTGAATTGAAATACTCTACATAAACATTTAGACCATTTAAGCATTTTAATTGAAAGATCTACTTTAATTGAAATTAAATCATCATTGGGTCGTTAAAAGATGTATGTGTTGATTAAATCAGTAGAGTGGAGATGAGATAGGCTTTTGGTACTGATTTATTTTTACTAAAGTGATGTCCTAAGGAATCAACACAGGGAATTTTCATTATTAATCCAAGTTACTTGTTTTGAGTTTTTAAGTGTTGTTTCCCTATCTGTATTATTTGTGCATATATGTTTGCATTTAATTTAGTGGCATAAAAAATGTGTTAAAAATTCTTTGTTGATTGTGTTGTGTACATCAGCTCGAAGTAATATCTCTTTATATTATTGTCTAAATTATTTGTTCTCTAAATTTAATCACTAAAGTGCTTGCATCTTTGTGTTCGATCCTAGACTTCCCAGGTTATAAATTAAAGTCGAGAACCTTGTAACAAAGTTTCATCTTGGTTTTGTATGAGATGCTAAGTGCTCATGCTACAATAGAAAAAAATTAATACATGCATTTAGCACTTCATCAGACGGTGTCGTTGCCAAGTATGTGACATATTTTGTGATTATTTTTAAGAGCACATATTTATTTTGGTTTATTCAGTAAGTTTTGGTTTAATTATTTCTGAGCTTGTTTTCCTATGTTGTGTTTTGTATTTGTGATTTCTTTTTAATTAATCTTTCTAAATCTCTCTTGAATTTTCTAATAAATCTATATTATTTCATGATAGTCCCGTAGAACCAACTATTTCTGAAGGATCGTGGAGGCTAAGAGCTTGGGGAAAATTGCTGGAGAGCCACGAGACATATAATTAAGTTGAGATATTAGTAGTTTAGCTAATTTATATTCCATTGCCATTTACATCGGTTCTTGATTGAGATCTTGCGTATGTAAACAAAGGCCTCTTAAAAACTTTATTTATTCTTATGTGTGGTTGTGTCAAGAGTGATTCTCGACTTGAATGGCGTTTTAGATTCAAGTTTACACCAAATAGAAAGATCGTAGGTCATTTCGTTGCTTGATCTATTTCGTGACTTAGGACACACTACACAAATCTCATAAGATTCACAAATGCAAAAATCTTAGGAGATTCATAGACGCACGTAACGTACGTTCTACTTAGCCAAATTAAATTGATTTCTTCATCGTTAATAGAACTGTTGTTTAGTGCGATTTCACGACTTGCATCATATATGTAGATTTAAAAAATTATGTTCTTCATCCACATGGAGAGTGCTGGGAAGCATTCTAAGTATCTCTAACGACTGCACGCATCATTGATTTTTGTTGCATTCTGTTTTCTGATTTCTCCCTCAGTTTTTACCAACTTAAGGAATAAAGGAAAAGGGACTGTATGTTAGGCGATGATTTTGGTAACTTAATTTTAAGCGATAACCAAATCTCTTAAAATCGGGATTGAATTGATGCAAGTTAACTGAAAAATTAGAATAAAATCAACCTTGTTTTTTGGGAAGTAAAACCCTCATGTATTGTAGGTACATTTCAAGTGAGAGAGGGACGACCTTAAGGTAGATCCATGCCACGAATTTTCGTATGAACTATTGGTTCCATAAAAATTATTAGCCGCTTCTCAGTGAGGATCTACGGGCAGCTGGTAAATAGTCCGGATTTCCTTAGCAGATTGGAAGGTTTAGAGGACATCGTGCAAGGCCCGGTCCTTAAGTAAATGGGTAGCTGTATTTATACGGTCCGACTTACCTCTATATTGGCTGAGAGTGGATGAAACTAGTCATAGGAATCAAGACAGTTTGTAAGGAAATTTAGGTTCGTAATAGCTTGTAACTCTCATAAAATTTTTATTTGATCACTAATTAAAATTTGACGAGATAATAAGGTCATTATCTCGGCCTTCAGTGTTGAGTTGGTGAATTAATCAGGGTTTTGTATTCATTGCTTGATTTAATCTGCACATTCATGTACCCAATAGAATTAGGTTCTCTTGAAATCTAGCGTGCTCAAAATCCCATACCACTTGAAATCGAAGATGGATAATTGGTTGGATATTTGCTCAGACTTTGCGAGTCTTTCACTGAACCACCCAAATATCATGTCTTCATCGGTCTAGTTTATTCCTACTTCTTCCTTAGCTGGACTAACCCGATTTGAAAATAATCCTCTTTCTGAACCGGTGTATCATGATTCACTCCTCGGGGTAGGTCACATCCCGACCGACCCCTTTATTTTTTCTTTACTCACTGAGGAAGATCATTGCCTTGGTGAGATCGATTTGATGTCATTATCTTTATCTAGATCTCACTCTAATCCCTTGTTTGATGAAGGTGATGAAGACACATTCAAGATGCCTCCTAAAAACATAATAGGAATGGGGACGAAGAAGAGAGAGAAGACTTGTTGCTTGCAGTATTGGCTAAGTTAGCTGAATCTGAACAAAATCAAGCACTTATGAGAGCACAGCTTGGCCAGTTACATCTAGGTAATGATAGATCTATGGATGCAGCTTATAATACTGGACAGTTTCAGATGAGAAATTGGTTGAGCCCAGCTGATCTTGAAGTAGAATATGAGTTGAAGCCGAAATTCCTTAGTTTGCTGCCATATTTTCATGGGAATGCTCATGAGGAACCTTACTCATTCCTTAGGGACTTTGGTCTAGTCTGTTCTAACCTTAGGCATCCTTGGGTTACCCAAGACTACATAAGGCTCAAAACCCTACCATTTGCCTTGAAGGATAAGGATGATTATTGGATGAAGAACTTGGGGGTAGAAGTTACCACTTTTGCCCAGTTCAGGGACTTATTCTTGAAGAAATTTTACACTTTGAGTAGAACAAATTTGATGCGTTCATGCATCACAAGTTTCTCCCAACTTCATAATGAAGCTTTCTGTGATTCATGGGAGAGATTCAAAGACTTTTGCAGAAGTGTCTTTATCATGACTTAGATCCTACAATCCTGGTTCAGTATGTATATTGTGGTCTACACCCTGAAGTGCCATGGATTGGTGAGTGATGCTTGTGGAGGCAGCTACACTTCATGAGGAGCAGACACCGTCTGGAAGGTGTTCGAGCAAATGGCTGAAACAAGTAGAGCACATACCGCTAGTAGAGCTCAGTTAGAAACCTCCAATCCACTCATATCCGGTAGAGGAACGAATGCCACAAAAGATGCTTTTGAGATGGGTTTAATAACAGATAAACTTACAGTGCTCGAAAGGATAGATAGATGGATGAATGAGTTGGACAGTAATTTGTCTAAACTACCTAAACAGATGGCGGAACTTTCTGAGAAGGTATCTAAGGCTAAGGTACCTGCCGTGACTACACCTGCTGCTCCTGCGTATCATATTCATCACATTCAGGAGTAGAAAGTGTCAGGGCCATTACAACCATGGCTTGAGGAGCAGCCGTTAGCCCATCCTTGTCAACAATAGCCACCATCTGTAGAGACTATTACTGAGGAGCCTTTTCAGGTGTGGGAGGAAAATGGTGTATGGTACACAAATGACCCTACCAAGCAGGGAGGTTCTGGGGATCGATTATTGTCCTATCAACATCCACAAACATTCTACAACACATTATTTACTCCTACATCTCTTCTAGCTCCAACGAGTTCTGGAGCCATTCCTTAACAAGCGGCAAGGCAGCAAAAACAATAACTTCGATGTTAGCAGATGTATCAAGCAAGCCAGCAGGGCTCGCATGTTCAGAATCATACCTAGCAGCATCACCCTTATGATCATCAGGGCCAGGCTTCACATTCTTCATATCCTTCCTCTTCCCAACAACAACATTCATCATGAGGTTCAATGGAATTTCAACGACAAATTTTGATGAGTTGTGTTCCTACATGAACGGAGTACAGGATTTGAGGGTTGATCTCAACCATCTTTCTTATTTAAATGATGAACGCAATGTTCGCTCTACATCCATTCTAGCCTAGGTTCAGGCTAATCCCAATTGCCTGAATAAGACATGTCAGCATTTTCGTATGGATCAGGTATATTATTCAGATTTTCACAAATCTGAACACGAGATCTCTCTGTTTGATTATGTTTATCATATGTCTCATAGGAGCGGATGGACCGTGGTCATACCAGATTGGGCTAAGGGCATGGATAGGACCGACTCTGAAACTCAGCATGAGGAAACTTCAGAGGATGATGATGCCAGACATCGTAACCAGAGAGCAAATACTTCCAGAAGAAGATTGAGGAGGAATACAAGAGCAAAGCACGACGCATCAGATTTAGAGTCTACGAAGGACCTTGTGACTTCGGACAAGGAGAATGCACATTCAACATACAATCCATGCCCTAAAGTAGATAATCCAAATGTTATTCCAATTGAAGATTCATGTTTGAAAAACTCAATTTCTAATGATAATCAGGAGCATGTTTCTGTTTATGAATCTAAGTCTGCACTTCATTCTTTGCCTATCCCTTTCCCCGTGCTCTTATGGTAGGAAAGCACATCATTAATAAGATTCAGAACGATGATCTGGATATGGCACAATTTTGTCGAGATAATATCATGGTTAAAGTTCCATTTGATGAGTATGTGGATAATCATCCTGCATTTCAGAAATATCTAAAGGTGAGATGCACACCAAGCAGAGTTAGCAGGAAGAAAACAAACAGCTATATCAATACGCATATTCTTTCGGTTGCCACTACTTTTTGAATCAAGAAACAGAAATTGCCACAGAAGAAGAGAGATTTCGGTGCATGTTATGTGGTGAGTCATATCGATGGCATAGCATTTGCATGAACTCTCCTGGATATGGATCTTCAATCAATTTATACCCTTCATTTTATATGAGAAACTGAAGTTAGGTCCTTTACGCAAATCTAGAGCAATACTTCAGTTTGCAGATAAATCAATGAAAAAGGCTAAGGGTGAGATCAAGAAAGTCATTATCTCTATTGAGCGACAAAACTGTAAGGTGGACTTCACTTTCCTTGAAATGGATATCCATCATAATTGCAGAGATTCACAAATTATCCTTGGGCAGCCTTTCCTTAGGACCGTTGGAGCATCTTTTTATTATCAGACATGGCTGATGAAGTTCTGTTCTCCTGGAGAAGAAGCGGAACTACATATGAAGCAAACAAAATGGCAGCGACCTGATTCCGAGTCAAGCACATACTTATCTTCATTCTCTGAGGCAGACTGCAATGTAGTCAACACAATTGGGATTTGGGCACAAAACCCAACAATATATAGCAAGATACTCTCATATAAAAAAGACAATGTACACATATCAGTCACCGTTACATTACCAGAGTTCTTGAAGTATGCATTCCCCCATTCCCTTGATGACACAGAAGTCCCTTTGGACTTGTCAATTCCCCTTCCTTCGGAACAATCACGAGAATTAGATGTTGAGTCAGATGCAGCTTTGGTCGAATTACCATATATTTTTGGCAATTCGACTCCCTATTCTTCAGTACACTTTGTGGACAACATTATAGTTGAGACATCTCCACTATACAGCACAGATCCAGATTCAATGGTGGTTCAGCCTGATATACCTGATGATTCATCCTTGCCAGAGTTGAAACCACTACCTCCTACACTCAAGTACACTTTCCTTACGGGACCTAAGAATAAGTTTTCTATTATGATTAGTTCTGGGTTGACTGTAGAGCAGTAAGTTAAGTTGTTATAAGTGCCGGAGAAGAATCGTAAGGATATAAGTTGGACTGTGTCAGATCTCGTGGGTATAAACCCCGCACTCTAGTCACACCACATTTTTGTTGAGGAAAATGCTAGACCTTCTGTGAGTTTCAAAGAAGGCTTAATCCAAATCTACGGGAAGTAGTTAAAAAAGAAATAGAGAAATGGTGTGGAGTGGGCTTTATTTACCCTATTTCTGACTCCAAATGGGTGGCACGTTTACATGTTGTCCCTAAAATTTCGGGAATTCAGATGGTGACTAATGAAGAAGGAGTTGAGATTACAACACGAGTACCCACATCGTGGTGTGGCTGTGTCAACTACAGGCGCCTGAATGCTGCGACCAAGAAAGATAACTTTCCCTTACCTTTTATTGATCAAATTTTGGAGAGATTGGCATGGAAAGAGTTCTTCTGTTCTTTGGACGGGTACTCAGGCTACAATCAAGTAGCAATCTCTCCTGAAGACTAGGAAAAGACCACCTTCACATGTCCTTTCAGCACATATGCATTCAAGCGCATGCCTCTTGTGTTATGCAATGCCCCAGGCACATTTCAACGGTGCATGATTGCAGTATTTGCTGAGATGGTTGGGGATTTCCTTGAGGTCTTCATGGACGATTTTTCGATCCATGATGATTCATTCGATTCTTGTTTAGTACACTTGGACTGAGTTCTTCAGAGGTGTAGAGAGGTGAATCTGGTACTCTCCTGGGAAAAGAGTCATTTCATGGTCAAGGAGAGTATTGTTTTAGACCATGTAATCTCCAAAAAGGGAATGGAGGTCAATCCTGCTAAGGTGGATTTGATCAAAAAACTTGATCCTCCAACCAACATCAAGTCAGTGAGATCATTCTTGGGGCACGTTGGATTTTACGGACGATTTATTCAGGATTTTTCTAAAATTGCCCGACCACTAACTGAGCTCTTAGGAAAAGACACCGAACTCCTTGTCGATCACAAGTGTCTTCAGGCCTTTCAGCTTCCTAAAAGAAGATATGCGACTCGTCGATTCTGTAGGCTCCTGATCAGTCTTTTCCCTTTGAGATCATGACTAATGCTTTGGATTTTTCTATAGGAGCTGTATTGGGGCAGCGACGAGATCGGATTCCGTTTGCTATTCACTACACAAGCAAAGTTTTGGATTCTGCACAAGGAATTTACACAGTGACCGAAAAAGAATTGCTTGCAGTTGTTCGGGCATTAGAGAAGTTTAGGTATGTGATTTTAGGCTCCAAAGTGACAGTGTATACATATCATTCATCCATTAGGTATCTCATGGAAAAGATGGATGCAAAGGTACGTCTTCTTAGGTGGATATTGTTACTCAAGGAATTTGATTTGGAAATTAAGGATAAACCTGGAGTCAAGAACGTAGTGGCTGATCATCTTTCAAGGATTGAACCAAAGGATCCCCCTGATCTGAGCCTATTCGAGATACCTTTCCAGATGAGTCTAATTGTGTTATAAATTCACTTACATGGTATGCCAACTTGGTTAACTTCCTTGTTTCTGAGCAAGTTCGTCATGGTTTGACTAGAAATAGTATAAACTGACTTAAGTCAGATTCGAAGAAATACAATTGGGAGGATCCATTCCTTTTCTTTGAAGGGTCGGATTGTATCTAGAGAAGGTGTATTCCTCAGGAAGAATACCTTAGTGTCCTCACATATTGTTGTTCACTTGAAGCTGAAGGACACCACTCAAGAAAGAGAACCGCTCACAAGATATTGCAATGTGGTTTCTATTGGTCGTCCTTATTTAGAGGCAACTAATTTTGTACAGTCGTGCCATGTTTGTCAGAGAATGGGAGAGACTATTAGTTCTAAAGATGAAATGCCCATGCAGCCTGTAATTGTTTGTGATGTTTTTGATGCTTGGAGCATAGATTTCATGGGACGTTTCCCTAATAGACAAGGTTTTGGGTATATCTTGTTAGCGGTTGATTACTTGTCAAGATGGATGGAGGCTATCCTAACTTGAGCCGCAGATGAAAAGATTGTATGCGAATTTATCAAAGATTATATTATTTCATGGTTCGGAGTACCTAAAGTGTTGATCTTTGATGGGGGTAGCCACTTTGTGAATGGATTTATGAAATCACTAGCTAAGGACTATAAATTTGAGCATAGAGTAACTAGTCCTTACCACCCTCAATCAAACGGTGTGGGAGAGGTTTCAAATAGGGAGGTGAAGAGCATTCTTCAAAAGTTAGTCCATCCAGACAGGAAGAGCTGGTCTCAGTTGTTGGACCAAGTTCTGTGGGCTTATAGAATAACCTATAAGACACCTCTTGGCACTTCACATTTTAGAATGATTTATGGTAAGCCATGCCATTTTCCTGCTAAGCTAGTACACAAATCTGAATGGGCAATATAGAAGATTAATTGGAGCTGTCACTTAGGAAAATTGTGTAGAGACCTTGACCTAAATGAACTAGTGGAAATCCGCAACCGAGCATATGACAACAGCATGATCTATAAGGACAAAGTTAAGAAGTGGCATGACTTACATATTAGATGCAAAAACTTTGTTCCTGGACATAAGGTATGGTTGTTTAATGCAAAGTTAAAAAAATTCCATGGTAAACTTAAAACAAAGTGGACAGGTCCTTTCATTATTAAGGAAGTGCATGAGAATGGTAGTGTAGAAATCTCAGAGCTTTCAAAGAATGCACCTTCCTTTTTGGTTAACGGGCAATTACTTAAGCATTTTATGGAATCCAAAGAAAGGTTAACTCCCATAGAGATGATCGACTTCGTGCTTATTGATGCAGTTCAAGATTTCTCAGAAAAGTCATGAGCTTCAAAATATATTCATATTACCGGATTCAACTTCAACAGATTCATATTCTTTCTGACCTTATTCTTTTTCATGCCTACATTTAGCCTTGGTACAACCTAAGTGTAGAGGGATTTACCAAAACACATACCTTACTTCTCCATGAATTCCTCCTTTGCAGTCATTTCTATCTCTTTACTTTGGATCTTTAAAAAATCTAAGCGTAGGGGGGACCCTTCGTTGTATAACTTATTCTAAAATCATTCGTTCTCATATTTACACTTGTTTTATTCTCATGCTTAGTTCTTGTACATTCTTTTGTGCTTAATTGAGCTATGGCTTCATATCACTTTATGCTATGAGGACATAACAAAAGCTAAGTATAGGGGGTCTATCTACTATATATACTACATGTATATGCTAGCCATAGCTCTTATTTCTTAAAATTTTTCAAACTCTTAGGGTTATGGGTTTCGTATTACAATTTTTGAACTGAGTATTATATAAATATTTTGAAAATAATTTTTGAAAATTATATTATTTGGCATGGTTTTCAAAAATGTTTTACGCGGTTTGCGAAAATGCAGCTTGACATGTTTGGAAAATCATTTGTCAAATATTTTGAAAATCTATGTGACATTATTTGGAAAAAAAGTTTTCAAAAATTCTTTTCAAAGCTAAGGGTAAAATTGAGAATGACCAAAATTAAATCATTAGCTTTAAAACTTCCTGGTTGTGTCTCTTTAATTACTTGGGTCCTCAGAGGTGGTGACGATTCATTGAATCGTTTCCTCTTTCTCTTTATAAGGTTGTTCCGCCTTAAAGACTTTTTCAGTTTAACATGGAGGAGAATTTTGATTTCAATTCAATATTTTGGAAGATCAAGTTAATAAATAGTTCTCTTAAAAGAGAGATGCCAATTGAGGATGACGATCTATTGTTGGAAGAATTAGATATGGAGATTCCATTACCTTTTCTTGAGGATATTCATTTATTGAATCCTTACCTTTCTTGTAAGTTGGGTCATCACTCTATGTCTAGTTATTCTTTTAAGAAAAACTCAAAAATTTGTCGTTGAATTTCAAGGTTTGATTCATCTTCCCATAATCATGAAGAATTTTGAGGCTTCTCATGTAGATATGAAAATCATTTTCGAGGAAGAATGACATCATTCTAGAAGGATAATTTTTCAAGTTGATGAAGATCTTACTCAGATTCAGAAGTATTCTCCATTAGGAAGAAGCAGTTGAAGCATAAGGCATCCTGTGATTTTAAACCTCCAAAATCCAATCTTGATTTCTAAGGAGCTGAAGTTTGTAATGTTGTGTTGAGTGTCTTAGCATTGATCTTAGTATTATTCCTCTGTGATGTTCTGTCAAAGATACCCAGTATGTTGCCTTTGTCTCAATAAAACAAATAAATCTTTAATTCTTTTGCAAAATTTACTAACTAGCTAACTTGCTAATTGGTGTCCTTCCCTGCCATATTTTTCACTATGCACTCAAGGCTTGAGACGATTTTCAACACTTGGTTTTAGGAGACCATAAACTTAGAGTTATCATGTATTAATCATTAGGGTCATGGACTTAAAAATTCACACTCGCCTAGTTGGAAGATGTGCATGCTATATCCCTTGCTTAATCTTCCGTAAAAGAATTTGACTACCACTCACTTGCACGACTGTAATTATGATTGAGATGAGTCAAGGTATCACTAAGGAAATAGTGATTGGAATTTTGAGTTTGGACT
Organism: Ottelia alismoides; assembly: GCA_037367405.1. NCBI lineage: Eukaryota > Viridiplantae > Streptophyta > Magnoliopsida > Alismatales > Hydrocharitaceae > Ottelia > Ottelia alismoides. The sequence continues at coordinate 127,656 of JAZKJV010002216.1, read as the reverse complement.
TGATCTATATGATGCTCGAGGATGGGATAAGATTAATGATGGCTTCATGAAACCTAAGTGTCAGCATCTTAGCCACTATAGGACTTGTTCTCATACTATTTCTTGATTTTAACCTAAAGTGCCAAGATTGTGATGACATCAAACTAATAAGTTGATCAGCGTGCACCAATCTTTTAATAAAAGAAATGGAGCTAGCCAAAAACAAAGAAAGAAAGAAATGATGAATGAAAAGCTCTTACCATACAAAGACAAATATCAAGAGCTGCCACCATAGGCAAGCGCTCCCAACCAATTTCAAAGTGTCCATTTTGAATATCGCTATTAGGACCAGGAGTCGGGCTAGCACCCAAAAAGAGCTCTACATCGAAAATGCTACAAGTCTGGGTATAGAATGTATATTAGATACTCAAAAAAGTACACCCCGGTGTACTCCCAGGAAAACAAGTGTAGATGGCTCCAACTTCTCTTGACGGACACAGTGATTGGCAAAAAAATCAAAATAAAAAATGTGTTGCATTTTGGCACTAGAGAGAACTTTGTTCCAATGGGAGGAAGAGTAAATAAGTACACAATCCTTCAGCCTCCATTATCTGGCCTTCCATAAATCCCTTTGAAGTTTGACAAACTAACGAGATGGTGGAATGAAGCAAGACTAGATTTGTTCCCTAGGGTTGAGGGTTGGGTCCTTAGGAGAGCTTCCAAGATTGGAATTTTTGGTGATGCCTTGATTCCACTCTCATGTTGCAGTCAACACTAAGTCATACTGCTTATATTTATTTATACATTGAGAGTCTGACAATTAGAAGAGTTGAATTCCTTTTGATTAACACTTAGATCAACTTAGAGTTTCAAGATTCTTAAAACCTATTGTTTTAGGTTAAATAAAGCCTTGTATACTCACTTGTACATGTCAGGGATCTCATTAATTAATCTAACCATTTCTTTATTAGCTCGAGGATGAGCTTAGCTTAAGTATAGGGGTGATAAATCCCGAATTTATCAACTTAATTAATTATATTCATCTCCTTAAGTTAATCACATGATTCATTGACTAATTAACACTAATTGCTAATTCATGTGTTGCATATAATTAACACGAATTCCTATATATTGATATAATCCTATTATGGTGTAATATTTTATGTATTTATTCCTTATTTAAAAAATCAAATAAAAATTAGAATAAATTTGTATATAAATAAAATAACATAAAACAAAACAAAAATTCAAAAAATTAAGCAAAAAAATAAAGAAAATTATTTTTTAATAATATTTATTTTTTATCTATGTATAAATGACCTCTGATCTCTTTGACTTCAACATAAAATTGTAGATCATCAAGATCTACAACTTTCATGTTGACCACTTTTCCAAATCCAGACTATAACTAATTCTTTTTGAATTAATTCTGACTTTTCTAATTTCTCTAATTCTGATTGGACCATGTGGAACCTTCAGATCGCACCACATGGCCCGCTCCTTTGCCGCCACCCGTCTTGATCAGAATCGTCTGATCTCCTCTTCATCAAATGAATCTTGACTGTCCTCTAATGCCTTATCATCCGCCTTATGATCTCTTGAATTAGAGGTAATCATGGTCGTATACCTCCGCTCTAATTCTAACCTTTCGATCATCAGATCCAACGGCCACTTCGTCGTTCCTAACCTCCAGCCTCGTCTCCCAAATGACACAACTCTTCATTTTGTTGCAACTTCCCCTAATTTTGCCAAACTCCTTACGCACCTTCTTCTCGTGAAACCAATACTAAAACCTTCACCTTTCGACCCTAACCTCCGCCAACCACTACTCGTATCCTAGCGCTAACCACTCAATCATTGGCAGAGGTTGAAACTTCCATCAAAGCCTATCAAACCTCCGCCATATCCTCTTTAAATACTCCTCCACCATCCACCTTTGCTGGCTATCTGCCATTTCACTGACTTGTACCCTATCCTCTCTAACTTCCAGTGACAGTGCGAAGACCAGATTGAGCGCCAAGACGGCGTGCACCTCCGACGAGAACCTTGGTCGTGTTGCAAGTTACAAACCAAATTCGAGGTTGTTTAAGCTGAGTTCCTTAGACAGGAATTTCATGCGAAGCTCGTGAAGCTTTGAACTTCACAAAAAGGCTCAAGATTCAATTCCATTCACGTCATCATCCATCTTCAAATCTCATGTCTATACTTAATCTTTTTCTTAGTGTAGTTTCTAAGATTTTCTCAGAAGTAGCTACACAGTATTTTACTTGACTGAAACATCGTATACATTCACCTTTGATCAACCATTCACGTATGTATTCCCAAGTTTTCGATCCATTTCTCCATCATTGTGATTGCCTGAATCTATCATCACCTTCTTCATGGAGGTGACACCTCTTAGGGCTTAATCCTTCACCTCCGAATAGCCCTTCGTTCACCTTCATCAACACTCCATTTTATTTGCAGGATGCTTGTCTGTTGTCTAGACTAACATTGCATGTATCTACAACTTCAATGATCAGAAAATGTGGATGGTCTCTGGTCTCCAATTTATTCTCGGGTGACGCTTCATCGACCTTGTGTTTCTAGTATCTTCTCGTCTTCTCAGGACAACCATCATCTTCGTTGACCTCCAACAGAGGTAGGAGGGCCTTCAAACAGGTAGGAGAGATGCAGAGGAGCAAAGCTGCATTCATCGGAGCACAGTCCCGCCTCCGTCGCACAGGGCAGACTTCAAGAACAGTCGCGTAGCAGTTGCCGTTGATTTCCCTTATTTGGGCGAAATCCATCGGTCCCAGATCAACCACGTCATCCTCCGAAGCAACGATTCAAACCTTAGGCTCGGTTGCTGAGTCTAATTCTGAGTCACAATCGAAGCGGACGTGTGTCTCGAGCCATCTTCTGAGCCTAGGAGATCACGTGATCTGCACATGTTCGTGGAAAATTGCAGTGCTAGTCATGAGGTTTTCAATAATTACAGATAAATCCTTTGTTGTAATGTGCATATCAGCCCCTGTGGGTTTTCATAATTGCATTTAAGTCCCTATCTGTATTGTTTTGCAAGAAAACTTGGAAGTTTTTATTACAATTATACCCCTGAAGTTATTGTTGAATATCGTTTCTCCTTGAAATCCAAATAATGTGATTTTGGTATTGTTTGAAAGCTTGTTTAACACTTTATCTGGTAGTAAGTTGAGTAGTTGATTTTTATTGAAAATTCAAGCATTAATTGTTAATGTTTAAAGGCCTTGAGTAATTGATGTATTTTAGTTGAATTTAAATACTCTTCGTGAACATTTAGACCCTTTAAGCATTTTAATCATAAAGATATACTTTTATTGAAAGTAAATCATCATTGGGTCATTAAAAGATGTACTTGATGATTAAATCGGTAGAGTGGAGATGAGATAGGCTTTTGGGACTGATTTCCTTTTACTGAACTGATGTCCTAAGGAATCAACTCATGGTATTTTCATTATTCATCCAAGTTACTTGTTGTGAGTTTTTAAGTGTTGTTTCCCTATCTGTATTGTTTGTGCATATATGTTTGCATTTAATTTAGTGGCATAAAAAATGTGTTTAAAATTCTTTGTTGATTGTGTAGTGTGCATCAACTCGAACTAATAAATCTCTAAATTACTGTCTAAATTATTTGTTCTCTAAATTTAATAACTAAGGTGCTTGCATCCTTGTGTTCGATCCTAGACTTCCCGAATCAACCTGTGACCATGAAGAAGGCATAGAAGCCACTTGTACCTCTTGTAGGTACATGATCTGTGTCTTCAGGCACTCAAACAATGGGTCGGCTCGTTAACCATCGAGCTTATATGGACCCTGGCACTTCTTCTCAATAATCTCCATGCGGTCTAATCTCTGGCAAATGATACCCATATTAGCAGATGAGGACTCTGACTGTGATGTTGCAGTAGAAGAATAACTAACCTCAATATGTGCTTGATGAATATGCATTTCATCATCTTTATTAATTTATTTTAGCTTAAAATCCCTTACAAAACACCTGTATATATCAATAAATCCATCTTCTTACTAACCAACGTCCTTGTGTAAATATTTTATATTTATTACTATTTTAACCTAAAATATATAAAGAAAGAAATAAGGGGAAAATAAAGAAAATAAAGATTGTATAGATACATGCTTAATCAGACCCCAAGAGAAGGTCAAGACTTGACCTGCTTGACAAGGAATAAAGCAGGGGGAGATACGGCCTAAAATCCAAAAAATACTTAACATATGCATACACTCTTCACTTGTATAGTTTTGTTTATATTACACACTCTTACATTAATTTGTCCATTCCCAAAGCCCTTGTAAATAAAGATAACTCCTTCTTGAACTTTCTGCATAAAACCCTCTTGTAAATAATAAAAATGATATCAGTAAAAACTTGTATATATTTATATATATTGTATAGATAACATCACTCTCCAAAAGCCACAAAAAATACAAACTTCCAAGATCAATATTTCCTCCATCTGAACTCCAAATTAAGCAAACTCACTTCCATTGTACTCCAAATTAAATTATCTTTAAAATATGATTTTGTAAAATTCTGAGTTAAGGTGTGAAATGTGGACAATTGAGCTATTATTGTATAATATACCTATTTATACTATGTATATTATTTAATTCATTATTTATTTTGTGTATATTTGTAAATATTGTATTTTAACTAATTGAAATTATTATATTTAACTCATATAAAATATAAATAAAAATCAGAAAATCAAAAATCAATAAAATAAAATCATGTATTTATTGTATATGTATATATATTGTACATATACATATTTATTTAACCTAATAAATTAACTCTTAAAAATCAAATAAAAATATTATTAAAATCCTTGTAAAATATTGTAAATAAATAAAACATTAAATTATGTATATATGTGTAAAAATAATTAATTAAAAAATCAAAATACTGTGTATATGGGTATACATACCCGTAAATAACACCTTGTATTTATTTTGACCCTTGTAATTATAATATTTAATTACTTAAAATCACTAAAATTAACTTTAATTTATTCTTAACATTTTTTATTACATTACTCAATTAAATTGATTCATTTTCTATTTTTTATTCATTTATTTAAAATTTTCACATTGTTTTATCGTGTAGTCTATTTTGGTCGTATTCCAGGCACACTCATTTTGGCCACACCTAGGTTTGTTGACTCAGGTCAACTCCTCATCTATGCCTCTTCTCTCGTTGATCTCGTCCACGTCGTTACTCCACCAAATTTCCTTATGCACCTCGATCCATAATCGCCTAAGCTCCCTTCTCTGATTCCTTCGCCCATTCAATTCTCACTCACTCTAGCATACCCGATCTACCCATCGCTCTGCAGATTGCTTCCACTTTCAAATTCAAATGCTGCCGGAGCCACACCTATAAATACTTTCCTCTCACCTCCAGCGAGTGGTCAATCCATCTTTGAGCCCTTTAAACACCTTCAATCAAGTGAGAGAGGTTTACTCTAGTGAAGACAAAGTTGATCTCTAATCTTGAGGGATTTTGGAAGGCTAAATTACGTGATTCACCTACGTCACCAGCGATCTCTGTTGAACATCTCTGCCTAACGCTCAGTCTCAGATCGAGGCAATCTTTATCATTTTTACACCCTTAGATAATCATAGTTCATTAATCTTTAATTTTGCAATTTTAATTCCATAGTTTAATCTGAGCATAGATCCGTAAATCACATTCAACATCCGGTCTCCAGAATGGAGGAGCTCCGATCATCCAAACCACCTTCTGACTGCACCAACAATTCCACTAGACTTCTCCCCACTTTCTCCACCCATTCATCCATCTCGTTCACCTAGGAACAAGATTCCGACTCTCCTCCTCCGTCGCTTCGCTGGAGAGTCACATCGTACCCCCATTTCACATGCTTTGACCTAACATTTGACCAGAGAAGTTTCCTTTGAGTACTAGCTTCTACTTGCAGTTCTAAAACCCAGCTTTGGCAGAAGGAGAAAGATCTGGAGGATTCACGTGTAGCCAAACATTCCTCGACCTCCAGTTTCGCTTTGAAGGTCTTCGAGCTCGTTGGCTTGCTCCGATTGATAGGGGAGTTCTCAAGAAGCTGTATTGTCGGCTAGTTGTTGATTCAGGTGAAGAATGACCGTTAATCCATTAATCAAAGTTCCTCATAGCTCGCATTCTTTCCAGTTCATCTAGGATATCTCCTAATCGTATGATCAAGAACGGGGCCCCAGATTCAATCCCCACCATCTCTTTAGCCCTAATTCTGAGCCACTGATCGAGAATCAAGATCTAATCGTGACCTTCCAAGCATGACACATCTGGAGCTGTCCGATCAGAGCAGAAGCGCATCAAGGCCATCCAATGCTCCATGTCATTTAATAGTATAGTTGTGCATTTACCCTTGTCATTTATTTTATTTGCAGATAAGCCCTAGAGGGTCACGTGTTTGTATTTCCTTTATTTGAACAATTACACTTTTATTCCTCGTATTTATTTGAATTGCAATTAAGTCCTGTTTGAAATGTGGAGCATGCTCAACACATGAGTAGTGGGTATTTTGCAATAAAAAGTCTAATCTTTTGAGTTATTGGTGGGCCCCTGAATTTATTTTATTAATATTTTGGTCCCATCCAATGGGGCAGACGTGCTTAGGCGTGTGAGATTTTGGAAAAATTCCATATTAAACCCCCATATTTCTTATATTTGTTATTATTCAGTCTGCATAATTAAAATAATTTCATAATAGTCCCTGTGAGTTTACATTTAATTTATCTTTTAAAAATAAATAAAAAAATCAAAAGGCATCTAGAAAATCCATACAAATTCACATAACTTCCTTGGGCATTCATCTTACATGCATAAATTAGAAATTGCATTTTTATCTTTTTTCTTATTTATTAAAATTCAAAATAACATGAAAATGACTTTTTTATATTTAAAAATCATTAAAAAATATAAAAACTCTTCCAAAAATTTAAAAAATTCGTGCGTGCTTGTTATGATCAATTTTAGTTACAATGTCATTTTTGCATTTTTATCATCAATAAAAACCATAAAAATTGTAAAATAATCAGAAAAATTAAAAATTCATATCAATATAATCAAAAATAAAAATAATAAAATTCTTTTTAGAAAATATGAAATTTTATCTTTTATTTTATATTTATTTAATCCATTTTTGTCTTTCTTTATTATTTCAAAAATTCAAAAACATCATCATTGCATTTTATTTGCATTATTCACTGTATTTCAATTACTTAAAAATATAAAAAATCGAAAAATTCTGGAAAATTCATAAAAACCTCAGAAAAAGTTTAAAACCCAAAAATAATTTTGTCCAATTATATATATATATATATATATATATATTTATATATATTCTTAAGATAAAATTTCCAAAAAGAGTGTAGAAAAAGTTTTATATCTCTTTTATTTATTTGCCTTCAATATTCCATAGCTTAAAAATAAATAAAAATATATCTTTTGCAAAATTAAAAATATATAAATATATAAAAAATAAAAAACAAATAGAAAATATGAATTTAAAACCCATAAAAATACAAAAATCTAAAATACAAAAACATAGAATAGTTTGACTTAGGAATTCCTTTATTATTTGCATTGGTTTATTTCAATTATTATAATAACCCTTGGGATTTTTGTAGCCTCCCTGAGTTTGATCTTGTTTGCTATAAAGGTATAGCAATTTCTCTTGCTACATTTTATATTTATTTTAGCTTGAGAATAAATAGTTTTTGATCGACGCTTCTTTGGGATTACGACAACATGTGTTAATAATTCATCCAAATAAAAACCTTGTAGACTAACCAACCTCAATATGTGCAATTCTGAATGTTGTGAATGATGAGGAGGCTTCCCATGAGTTTAGAATCGAGTATGTGTCATAGTGGTATAATTTTCTGCCATCTCCTCGTAAATGACACAGACGTGATCCTCATACTTGGAGTCATAGGAACCTGCACATGGCGCATTCACTAATACCTGTAGCTCAGGTGTCTGCCAACAAAAGAAACTTTGTACGAGGTTGGTCTTGTTGATATCATGGTGGGGACACCTATAAATGAGCTCTATAAATCTATCCCATGCTTTGTGGAACTGCTCATTCGGAAGCATGGTGAAATTATTGATCATGGCTCTCACTACATTGGTATGACCGAGTGGATAATACTTGCTCAAGTACTTGGTCCTCAAATTCTCCCATGTATAATCATATCTCCCTAAATGCTTTAGCTAGCAGGCTACTCTATTGACCAAGTAGAATGAGAATGCCATCATCTTGATTGTGTCCTCATCCTCATGCATGTTGTGGACAGTGCTACAAATCATCTCGAACTTCTGGAAATGTAGATCTGTATCCTTAGTAAAATGCCCATGGAACTTGAGAGCATCTGAATAAACAAGGGGGTAAAGCTCAAAGTTTCCAAGAATGACATGTAATATGATCCACCGATGTGTAGTCGTTGCACCAGGGTTGTATAACTCCTTCGTCATTAGTGCAAGTCAAGGTGGAATCTTAATTGCTCCCACCTCAGGTCTCTATTTATCATCTCCCTCGGCATCATGAATCTCAATATCGAACCCATCGGCTCTGGGCTCCACTCTTCACCGTCTCAATTATGTCATCTTAGCTCTAACCTCAATCATCGCTCTAATTCTGCATGGACTCGAGGGAAGTAAGTAAGCCACTGTTGATCGTTGCCTGGTCGATGACTCAGATGTGTTCTGAGAATGCTGAAGTCCTTTCCCAGCTATATCATTAGTTTCTAGTAATAAGAACCAATAGGATCTGTTAAATTAGTGTAGAGATGTTGAAACTGCTGCTGTAAAGGAGGTGATGAAGAAGGATCAAATGAAAAGGGGTCAAGAAGAGGAAAAGTAGAAGGAATATCATGTTCAAAGAGAGGACTCTCTTAAACCGACTTAGATGAGTGGGTAGGTGTGCTGAGAAGCAGTGCCGTAAGAGTCGGCCTAAGAGATCTCCTACCATCACCATGATCTAGAAAAGAAGGAAGAGATAAAGAATGAAAGAGTTGAAGGATGAAAAGATGAGATCAATATCTGAACTTCTCAAACAAATACAATACAAACCTTCGATTCACCAACTGAACATAATGTGCGGGCCATAAGTGTTCGATCTTTTATCTTTTCAATTTTAGTTTAGTGAATCTCAAGAAGCTACTTAACAGTAGACACACATAATGATGTCAGTCTAACGGCCAGTGGAACCATTTGTGCTCAAAGGAAGATAAGAGGCGTATCACATCAAAATAATTTTCTAAGGATGAAGGTAAGTGCTTACAGCTACGACCGTACACCAAACAGTGACGTACTGGTGCTTAAGGCAAAAGTCCAGGGATCTGGGCTCTATCCTTATGGCAACGTCCTCACCCACTTGGTCTGAAGGTAAGTACTTGCAACAATGAAGGGGGTTCCTCTCCCCAAAACAATGAATGATAGTCCTTACGTTTAGTTTTAGGGTCGAGTAATTTAGCAGTCACAAATTTGTTTGGTTATCACATTTTTGAGTTTATTCAAATAAATAGTCTAACGAATTTTCCAATTCCTTCTTCATCCTAAGTGAGAGAAAACAAGAAAGGAGATCGGAAAAGTCGATGCGATAGAAAATCAATGATGTATGCAAAATTAGAAATACGTACCTTTCGCCAAAAATCTACATGCAAAATGATCCTCGATTAAAATAAAAAAGAAAAGAAAAATCTAACCTAAATGGTGCACAGGAACTATCCTAATAGTATTCTATTATCGAGCAAGAACCAATTTATTTGACTAAGTCCAAGCTACGCTCTACTGTATAGGAACAAGAATTCTTATTAGGGTTGTGGATCTATTATTTACCTGGCTCAACCAAGATAATAAAATCTTGGGATAATTACACCCATAACCCTGAATAATTTTGTAATTACGCCATAAACCCTCTATAATCACGAATTACACCCCAGATCCTGAATAAATGCCCCATTTTATACCCATATCATTCCGTTAACTTTATTCATTGACTCAACCATATGATTGAGTTAATTTAACCGGACGACGATCTAACATCAAGGATTAATCAAAAGTAAAAAAAAGACTTACAAACATCTTAGGGCTTCTAGGATGGATTGAGGGAGGAGCGATCTTATAGGAAGGAGCTGATGATGATGAGGATGCCGACAGGGATCGCGGCCGTAGGGATGGGCACCATGGTGGTAGGGTGGGGGGAGGATGGACTTCCATGTAGGAGGCAGTGGGAGGGGCTTCCTGGCAGAGGGGGCCAGGGGGCCTCGAGGTCGCATGGGGGGGGAGGGGGGTTGGTAGTGGCGGGGCACAGGGAGGGGCGGGCTGGTAGGTGGGGTTAGAGGCCGGTGGGTTCAACAACTATGCTGGCCGGGGAGGTGGGGGGGCTCGACGATGATAGGCAGGGGACTTGTAAGCGGAAGAAGGAGGTGGTGGGAGTGGCTTCCAAGCATAGGGGTGCAAGGGGGAGGGGGTCGAGATCCGTTCCATTTTGTGTAAAATGTTCTTCGATTTTGCAATGAAGGCGAAGAAGTCAAAAAATGGTATAGAAAGCTTGAATCAGCCAAGTCCAATATCTACTATGGATGCTCCATTCATTAATAGTGATTGCTGCAATGTTTTCCAATATTATGAAGGAGAATGTCGTCGTAATATATTTCGACTAACTTTTTATTCCCTTTTCATATTAGTTATTGCGATTTATAATGTTTCCTTCTTTGCAGGAGGGATCTCATGGTCTACGCCGATCGAGTTTGTGGCATGGACTTTGTCTCTCGAATCATTGAGATCAAAATCGAAACCTACGAAGCATCTAGGGGATGAAGACAGATGTAGAGGAACATGAACATGTAATGTTCATCCAGTTGCTGCTATCGTCCATCTTCGCCACAAATGACAAGACTCCAGCATTGCAAAGTTGACACTCGGTAGAAAGCCCACTAAACCGCTCAACACTAGAGAAATTCTTTGAATGCGAGGAGGAGGTGGGAATATGCAACGAGAAGATGTTGAACTACATGTTGTTGTTTGACTGTGTCAATGCGGTTTTATTAGAGACTGTCTGTGCTTCAACTGCCACCCCAGTGACAGATGAAGTAATGCATTGCGTATGGAGGGTGGCGAGCCGCAGGGAGGGCATGGGGCGTCCGAGTGGGGTTGAAGGCCAGGGGGCTTTGATAACGGTGCTGATAGGGGAGGTGGCGGGGGGCCTCGACAATGGTAGGCGGGGGACTTGCTGGCAAAAGTGGAGGAGGAGGTCGGCAGAGGACGTCGACAAGGGAAGGGGGTTGGTGGTTAAGGAGGAAGGAGAGTGGCCATTAAATAATAGAAACTTAAGGGTATAAAATGTAAAATACCTAAAAAGATACCGTTATAGTTAACGGAAAATTGGATGAACTTAGTACATGGTTATGAGTGTAAGAGTTAGTCACTACTCAGGGTTATGAGTGTAATACGTGATTATAGAGGGTTTTTGGTATAAATATAAAATTACTCAGGGTTTTGGGTGTAAATATCCCTAAAATCTACTATTAACTGTGCTGAAGCTCAACCACGAGAAAAAATAAGAAAATAAAATCGATGAAAAATGAAATCTGGTGAGGTCCCCTAAGTGTACCTGCACATGGTGAAACATACCCCGCAATCATAAGATTATAAATTGCACTAGAAACAGAAAAAGAGGACAACACTAAGGGAATTATTACATATTAATTACACAAATAAAATGGAAATAAAAATGATAAAATAAAGCAAAAAATATGCTCCAAAAGGCTACTCTTCCAAATCTTCTGTTCCTCCTCCTATGCTCTCATGCCAATCGATGAAGAAACAATCAACCTCCGCTTTGCTCGGGTACGTCGGCACTCCTAAGAACTCTACCCTCACTCGTCGGGCCCTTGTAGAAAAGATAAAATAGAAAATATGTCAAATACAATTATGAAAAATATGAGCAAATAAAAGAAAGCAGAAACTTTAACTGAAATAAAGACAAGTAAAATGAAAACAGAATATCTACAAGAAATCAAACACCAACAGTAGAGACAAAGGAAGGAACCAAGCTACCCTCGTCGTGCCTCCCCGGGAACATAGCCTTTTAGATGTCCATGGATTTCTATGGGTTATTTATTTAGTTAAGAAATAATACCAGTGTGACATTGTTCTTCCAAAGAAATACCCAAAACAAGCAAACACTTATTTATCCAATCAAAAAATAAAAAGATGTGCTATTTATTAACATGGTATACCTCTCAAGGTCGAATACAAAGATACCAATTAAAAATGAGGGTTACTAATTTTCAAGAAAATCAAAAAATTCTTCTTTTGGTGTTTTTTTTGTTTTTATGTCTTTTTATTTTTTATGGATTTTTTAATTTTAATATTTTTTGTTTTCCGATTTTCAATTTTTAAATGATTTTTAGATTTTGCAAATTTTTATATTTTTAATTTTTAAACCAAAACAACTAAAGGAATATGAAATAACACAATCTTTTTAGATTTTTCAAATACGCTAAAAATATCTAGAAAATTCAAATAAAATATTTTTATGTTTTTGATAATTTTGTATTATTATTATTATGATTTTTTTAAAGATTTTTACTTTGTTAGGATTTTCAAATCAATTATAATCAAGAAATATGCAAAACATAAATCAGTGAAATATTTTAGGTTTTTTAAATAGAAAATAAAAGTAAAAAATAAAAAATATATGCACAAACAGAAAGATGATTTTCAAGCTTTAATAAAAAGCTATATTATGTATTTTTTAGATTTTTCCATGATTTTAAATCAAATTTTTAATTTTTTATGTATTTTGTAATTTTTTTTGTTTTTTATAAAGAAATTGAAAACAAAATTTGTGCAGTAATTAAAACAAATCAAAATAAACACACAAGAACTATTTTGTAATTTTTCAAGCTTTTTTTGAAATATCTTTTAATTAAAACTGCAAACATGGAAATTTAATATGGTTTTTAAATTTTTAAAAGTAATAGAACTTATTAATTTTGTAAACCAAAATTTGGAGTGATAAAGATTATTTAGGAATTAATGGATTTTTTTATGGAATTTCTGAATGCACCTAGTTATTACTAGGCTAGATTAACAAGCAATTAAAAACACCGTAGAGCGGGAACTAAAGTGCAAACAAAGTTTATTTGATGCACTGATTGAAGAACAAAACAAAGAATCTATGATAGAAACTATAATTTCTCCAAAAGGGGGCGTGTGCCGGCGCACGTGAGTTACGCGGGCACGATCATTGATAGAAATATTTATATATAAGGGGCTAAGGTAATTGAAACATAGAGAATATTATTGCAATTATACCATAAAGCACGTGTAGAGCACACATTGCAATTGAAATAGGACTAGAAAGAAAATAAAAGAAATTACAAGGGTGTATCTATAATTATTCACAACACCATAACATGACACATATCTGATAAAGTATTATTTTACAAAATATGAAAATGGCAGGGGATCGGGAGTATTTATTCACTGAGCATGTACAGGTCACGTGCGGATCGGACAGCCCTTAGCGGCTGGAGGCAGATCTGATCGACGACTCTATTTTGGGGATACTTCAACGACACTGATGCGATCTGGAAGCCTCCTGTTCTAAATCTAACGATGGTCGGCTCAACTGGAAGAACATGGATGACGGTGGTCACTTGCAAGCTTCAATCGAGCAAATCTTATCCGATATCCACTTGAATCAAAGCTTGAAGATCGGTATGTACTCCTACCGCTCCTCCGCGTCTCTGGTCCGATGACGCCCGATCAAGGACATGGAGCTCTAGGTAGTCAGCGGCTGAAAGTTGGGCTCCGGGTCTCGAATCCATGCTCAACACAAGTCATATGACCTACAAGTGGCTCTACTTCTCGAAGACGAGGCTCCATCCTACTTATTAGCTTGAAAAACAAGCAATGGGAAATAAATGGGCATCTTCGGTGAGGATGATCGTAAGGGAAGATGGATTCCTTGATCTCAACTAGATATGGGTGGTCAGTTATGGGAAGAAATCGAAGAACATGTGGGTGGCGATGATCGGAAGGTCGATGATGCAAATCGCACGACGTAAATCTCTGATCGAGCAGACCAGAGATGGATCGAAGATGGATTTGATCTAGAAAATTCAATTAAAATTACAGAATATTGAGTCTACCTGATGAGGTAATAAGGCTCGATGGTGGATTTACGATGTAATGGAGGGGCCATCACCTCAGATCAACCTACGGGAGGCTGAAGACGCTTAACGCGGTGGCGGAGCTCCGACTTGTGTTAGCTCACGTCGATTAAAGCCTAATTCTTGCTCAAAACCAAGGGGATTGTTCCTATCACGAGATGAAAACCCCAGGTAGCGATTTCGAGTAGAATACCAGGTTGAAGATGGATCAAAGGGGGCAATGGAGATCTGGAGCTTATTTATAGAGCAGGAGGTGCGGTAAAATTCAAACGCCAATCGCTCACGAACCAAGGCTGGAATTTGAGAGTTATAATTGGGCGAATTTGATCTTTATTCGAGCAACAAAAGAGCAAGAGGAATTAGGTGTTGATGATCAACAGATCGATCGAAAAAATTCAAAGAGAGACGGCCGACGAATGGGTTTAATCGGGCGGAGCTGCGATTGAAGAGTTGACCCAGGTCAACAGATCGGTGTCCACCCAATAGGGTGCGAGTTCGAATAGGACAAATCCACTAAAAGACAAAAATAATGTAAACATGGAAAATAAATTGGAAAATGAATTTAAATAACTAATTATATAAATAAAAATATTAATAAATAATTAAACATATTTATGGTTATTTCTAATAATCTAAATAAATTAAATGATTAGGTAAAAATAAATATTTACCTTTATTCATAGGTACATATACCTATATATACAAGAAATGGATTTTTAAGAATTAATTTTTACAAATAAATATATAATATAATAATGTATTAAATTGCAACATTTTATGGATTTTAAGCATATTTTTATTTTATTGTTATGAAATAATTTATTATGTTAAATAAATAGAGGTATTTACAATATCGATATGTGTAAAATATACAATATATACATGATTTTATTTTTATGTATTTTTTATTTTTGTAACTTTTATTTATATTTTATATAAATAAAAAACAATATTTACAAATATTTAAAAATAAAATTTGTGTAAATATATACAGAAAATAAATATATAATAAATAGAATGGAGTGCAATATATGCATGATATACAATAGCACTCCAAAAAGCAACTTTTCACAACTTAACTATCATTTTAATGAAACCACTTTCAAGCTTATTTGTTTTAGACTACAATAAAAGTGAGTTTGCTTTATTTTTATTTTTTCTAAAGAAGATATTGATCTGACAAGTTGGGCTTTGCGTCTTTTTTCAAAGTGTTCTTATTTTAACTATGTATAATGATTTTTCTTGTAATTATTTTTAATATTTACAACTTATTTTTGTGTACAAGTTCCAAGAGAAAATTTTTTTTATTTGAGATGATTTTGGCGACAAATAAAATAGAACAAGAAATATATACATCATATATTGTGATGTACAATGATGAATATCCATACATGAAGATTATTTTCTGAATTTTTCTGAATGAAGGCCTTATCTCTCCCTACTTTATTACTTGTCGATCAGGTCAATCTTGAGGTTAGATTCAACCAATAGTTATTTCCATATATACAATCTTTTGTTTCTTTTCTTTTTCTTTTCTTTATTATTCTTTTATCTTAGTTTAAATAAGTGATAAATATAGTATTAACAAATGAATGATAAAAGATAAAAGATGAGAATTATTGTTATTTACATGTGTTTTGCCAAGGATTTTAAGCTAAAATAAAAGAATAAAGATGTTGAATCATGGATTCATCACCTCACAAAATACGGTAATTCAGGAGCTAAAAGCATATGTGCATCAATAAAGTCATTGGATACGACACGTTAGCAAACATGTTGGATTGGCGTATCCTTTCTCATATCCCCAAGTAAGAATTTTGAATGATATCATCTTTATAATACATCAACTGTAATATTAATATATGTTTGAATTTCTAATTATGGATGTTTTAAATAAATATGCTGAATTTTATACTATGCACTATATGTTTACAACGACACTTTCAGAATCAACCTTTTGGAAATTATACTAGTAGGCCACCAACAGATCTTTGGGTATGTTTATAATACTAAAGTATTGAATATTATGTTAGTAGTTCCTTTATTTAGTAGTTTATTTTTGCATTTACTGGAAGTCAACCCATTCATCAATGATCCTTCAAATAATGTACGAATTCAAGATAACATTCATCATGTTTTCAGGTAAGATGTCAATATTTAATATTATTGTTTTTAATAATGTTTAAATCCACCAATTGCCTTTATATTTTGTTATAGGTTTGAATCAAAGTTCTATTGCATGTCAAATCAGACAGTAGAAAGTTGGATGTGGTTTTTTTATCCCAACTAGGTAATCTCTCAAAATTAAAAATTGTATTTTGGTTTCTATATGACATTGGGTGGTAGAATTCATATTAACATCAATTTCAAACAAAAATGGGATAAATATATCACTTCCATTTTCTCAAATTAACCATAAGTATGCATTTTTTATGTCAATCTTTTTGTAAATTACAAACAAGTCCTTTTCACTTATGTCAATGTCTTTATTGTTTATTAAACATTGTGTAAGCGGATGCTTGTCAGAAGACATGATTGAGGAGGCTTGTGATGTCAATAACCATAAGTTTGTTTAGGTACTTTCTTTTTTCTCTTACAATGCATAACATTTACATATAATCCTTTCTCTAACAAATTAACAAATTTCGTTATAAATTACAAATATAAGGCACTTTATTTCCCCCTAGTAGACAAAAAATTTGAGTAATTCTTTTATGAATCCAGTGTACAAATGTTGGTAGACTCAATTTTGGTTATGAACGTAATGGTGAATCTCGCTATATTTTTGTGTGGCAGTGATTATTAAGTAGTTGGTGTCTAGTATATGGGATAGTTATAAAAAAGAGTAAAAATTAAAGTGGACCAATATACTAAGTAATTTCCCTCCAGATTTCCTGCAAAAAAATCAAAAACTAATAAAAAATGGCTCCTTTCTTTCTAAAATCACTTAGTTGTACTTTTATATGTGGCACCTAATGATTATCTATTTTATGTTGGTTTATTTCTTATGTGACTTCATTTTTTGGATCTTACTTTAGTACTCGTGATTTGCTGCTTGTTATAATTTTTAATGGTTACACCAACATTCTATTTGTTGAAGTTTTGTTGGTACAGTAATATGGTTAAATATATATGAATCATTGATATTTGTATATATTAAAAGAATCTAAAGTGACATTTATAAATTGTTGTCTTTGTTAAAGTTTTAAATGCTGGTTTCTTTTTTTTTCTTGTAGGTAGGCTATTTGGCTTGTGAATGATGATCGTATGCTAGCCTTCATCTTCTTGGCATGCTACTACGAGAAGCACATTGCCTTTTACGCTCCATAACATCCTCATCTAGGACCTGATTATCTGCATTAAAAACACTTTTACTTTCATTTTAGTTGTATGTACCTACCTTTTAATTTTTTGCACCTTGTAAAAGCATAATTTTGTGTGTGTACCAGTATTTACTCTTGCACTTTATATTACATGCATTTTGTATAGTTTCTCTTTCCTTTTTGTTTTTATTTTTTAAGTGTCCTTAATGTAGTTCATAGGCTACCCTCATTTTATTTTAGTGTTCTTTTCATGTGATTGGCATGTTTTTGGATGTGCTCACATCATTTCCACCCCTTGATCATTAGTTTGTTTATATCCCGTGCCAATGAACAATGTAGACTTAGCAAATGTGCCTATATGATATCTTACTGCAATAATTTATATCCCTGTGTAATTTCTTTGCCATGTCATCTAAATTGTGGTAGCAAAAAATTTGTGGCCACATGTAATGGCATGGTGTGTCTTGTGGCAACAGAAATTTTGTGGACACATGTAATAGCATGGCGTGTCTTGTGGCAATAGAGTTTTCATAGTCACATACAGTGTCAATGAAATATTCATTGGTAAAACCTCTACCAACCAAACTTGTGGCAACGAATACTGACACCGAATAAGTAGTAGCCATAGTAGAATCTGCAACCATAAATACCATATTTGTTGGCTCTGTTGGTTGACCTATGAGCTTTTTGTTGTAGTGTTTGTGTTTCTTTCAACTTCTTTCTGTAGAGAGATCACCTTCTCATCCAATCTCCGAAGTTATTTTTTGCAATCCACAACTTGGATTTTTTTCTACTCAATGGCGAATCATTTAAGGTTCTTTTAGCCCCCCCCCCCCCCTTTTGTACCTACAAGCCTTGTTTCATCTTAGGAAGATACCATAAGTCATCCGCTTAATTATATATTTGAAGATTTTGTGTGGGAAAAGGATTTGTTGTTATTGTTGTGAAAAAAGTGTATGGTGTTTCACAACTATAATCCAAGAAGTGGATTTTGATCTGAGAAAGTTTGTGGTAATACAATTAAGTTAGACTCAGAGGCACTAGATCCCATAAGTAGCGTTGTCAAGGAGCCTATGTAGAAGTATCGATCCAATCTCGTCCAATTGGGAGGATCTCTACATATAATACACGTGAAAGTAATGTTTCATGGTTTTATTTCACAAAGGTCAAACATTTTGCGCTAATCATTAATGCATGTTCCAAACCTTTCATTTATGTTGCTAGAGGATCTATCAACAGTCCAAGAAGACCGTGACAATCCCAAACTCAAAGTTGTAGTGGCAAGTAATTTGGCATGAAGTAGTATTCCAGAGAATGATCAACCTCCTGCTATCTTTCCCATAGGAAAGATTTTTAGAAGGTTAGTTTCTTGAGCAAGGAAAATGTCCACAGAGTGTTTTGATAGAAGGCATAAGTTTTCCATTGAGTCCCCTAGTACTACATTATATGACGTGCTTTCCCATAAAAAGAAAGTAAATGGGAAGAAACTCCAGTAAAAGGTATATATATATATAAAAAGCAGGGGACAAATATTTTTACAAGTCGGTCCTTCATATCCTCAATCCTCCATATTTTTTTATTAAATCCAATATCTGATAAGAATTCTAAATCACAAGAGTACTAAAATGACATACCCAGTGTGTTGGCGGTTGGAGGCGAGTGTAACTCTCGTGAATTTCCCGGCATGATTTCTCCTTGTTCAGGTCTACTAGGAGAGCATTCTATCTTGTTTATCACGTATTAGAAGATTGTCCAAGCCTTTGGAGTGGGTCTAGGTGGACCTATATATAAAATAGATCTGCAAATAGAAAATAAATTTAAATTGAGCTATGAAAAATCATTAATTGACAAGAGGACATGAATGTAAAACACTAACCATCTTACTAAACTAATGGCAAAATTGAAAAAGAAGTTACAAAACAAAACTAAACCACCGAAAAGGAAAGGAGGATGAGAAAACATATTCAAAATAACCATTCTTTAATAAAGCCGGTGGTGCATAAATGCAATTAGTAGAATCTCGACATATGCTTTACATATAGATTACTGGGAGAAGAGCAACAAGCTGCGTCACCAATCCCTTTTGTATGGCAAATTCAATTCTTCGAAACACAACATCAACATGCGGGAATTTAAATGACGTAGAGCTCGATATGTTAGCCCATTTCTAAATCATATATTTTCATGAGTAGTAAGACATAGTAGCCAATCTGTAATCTTTTCTTACTGTGAATGTGTTTTGAGCAGAGTTCAACAAATTAAAGAAAAAAACCAGAGAAACAAGGAGAAAGAGACTGAATTGTAATTGACTTGAATATTGGAAATAAATTCCAGAGAATTTCCGCTTTACTTGACAACCAGAAGGACCGTATTTAGATCTCAAACCAATGCCTCAACAAAGTAAAGTCTTCGAAGAAGGGCGCACAGAACCGAAAAGGAGTAAAGGGGACGGAGAGAGAGAGACCAAAGCAGTTGCACCGGAACTCCTATTTCCATACCCTGGAGGTGATATATAACAACCGCTCGAGAAGGTGGTGGTGAAGAGACAAACTAAACAATGCCTTCTGTTGTGATTCACATCCTTGCACTCCTCTTCTCTCTCGTTGTTGTTTTCGAGGATGTCGGAGCGCACGATCACCACCAGAAAACCCCCCACAGGGCCACCACCAACCCACTGATCGCTAAAACCTGCAGGACCGCCCCCTTCCCGGACATCTGCCTCTTCGCCCTCAGCACTGGATATCCCCTTCCACGAGAACTGGACACCAAATGCCTGGCACGCTTTGCGGTCGAGGGTGCCATCAAGAAGGCCACGGTGGTGGACACCGACATCACCGACCTTCTAGATAGGTACCGTCGCTCTCTCACCCTCCAGCAATGCATCCTTGACTGCTCTGGGAACTACGCTCAGGCGACGTCGCTGCTCCAATCTGCGCTCGAGGGTCTCGTAGTCCCGTCCGGCGACCAGTATGCTTGCAATATGATCGACGCCGCGGCACAGGAGGCGAACAAGTGCGGCTTCGGATGCCGTAAAGAGAGCCTCGAGAAGAAACTGCTCGCCAAAAGGAACGATGAGTTTGGCAAGTTCTGCCTCAATGCCAAGACCATAATCCTCAAGCTCGGGCCCTTCTCGTGATTACTTTTGTACCGGCAATCTATCCTTGTATGAACCGAAGAGTATGATAATTTGTGGAAGCAACGTTAGTTAACTTAATCCAACTTTAACATGTTAAAACCTTCCAAGTTTACTTCTTCCTATGGTTGTCATGTCAACGCAGCGAATGCATATGCCTAGGTACGACAAATGTACTGAGAATCGACTTTCTTTGCTTCTATTATTTACATACTTTAGAAAACCTACTCTAAAATGGAAACAAAAATATCAATGTAGTAAGATAATGACATAATTGGTCAGAAGAAGCACCAACCTTTTTTTTATCCAAATAAAATGTCATTACTTAAGTCGACGTAGAAATGGGTAGGGTAAGCCGATGTCTAAACGGTAAACACTAGTGTTGCATACCCGTATTAAAAGTCTTTGATAGATTTTTAAGCACACATGAAAGTCTTCTTTTTCGTCATTATAATGTAATCTTTGTTAAAAGATTATGATTAGAATGGTGATATATACTAATATCATAAAATCTTCAATATAGAGCCTTGCTCTCCTATTATACACAAAACACATGCCCCTTGTGTGTGTTATAGTCCCTTGGATGGTTGATCAACAACTTAGAGTAAGTCCTAATTCAACAAGGATAATCTCTTTTTTTATCTCCAATGGATATTAATTAACAAAAAATAGGCAACAAATTTTGAGTCTTTAATCAATTAAGACTCAACGATATGGAGACGTGTGTACATCGCATGTACACACCCCATGTTTGCCTAATAGGCAAAGTTGTTGCATTTTTATTCATCAATTAATTAACTTGATAATCATAATATCAATATTGGAGAAATTACAAAAATAATCCTTCAAGCTTATGAATCATATTCATGAGCATAAAATTAAATGTATATCCAATTTACATCTACAAAATTTATGTGGATCAAATTCACACAATTTCTTATCTTGGAAATATTATTTAAATCATATTTACATAAATATTTATATGAATCATATCCATATACATGTCAATTATTTTTAATCACTATTCACATTAATTAATGAGTTAAAATTGTGAACCGTATTCACAAAATTACCCTTATGAATAAAATGTAATTATTACTATATTAACATCAACATGTATGACTCCTAATCCACTTAGACTGGTGAGATACAACTGCAGATAAATGAAGATAATGTTGGGGAGAATAAACTATACATGTATAGTGACTTTAAAATTTGGACATATAAAATGGAATTGGAATTGGAAATTGGATTCAAATGGATTATGATTTAATCTAATTAAATCACAAATCATCTAGCTAAATGGAGCCACTAAAATCAATCTTATTTCATCACGCCCTCGGAATGGAAGTGTCATGGTAGATGATCTATTACGATAGATTTAACCCTCGATATTCCCAATACTCATCTGTCCTTCACACTGGAAGACTTTGATATATCCTAAGTTCAAACCTTGGTTTGATTGTCTTCTTCGGAATATATCTAAAGATTTCTCATTTGATAATCGAGAAACAATATTAATCATATACTATACAAAAGCACACATTAATATCTAAAATATGTGTCTTATTTTTAGACAAGACAACCATGCTTGGAATTCATTTTGACACCAAAACATCTCATGAGTGAGCTCTATCTCCCAGTTCATGAACTATAAACCTGTATGATTCCTTCTATAGATCTTAGATCTCATACAACTTCATATACACACCAAAGCGTCAATATGTGGACCTCGGCTAGGTCACCAACCTATTGGTCTGTCAAATGTGCATACTCAAGCATATATATGTTTATCTATCTTAGGTCAAAGGATGTGTGATTGATCGTGATATTTATAATTCAGGTCTCAGTTTATCTTGACATCATCAAGTCAACTATTTCACTTGATTATCCTACATTTATGAATCTCCATTACTATGCAGAGGACTGACAAATCCAAGATTTATCATCATATTACTGATTTGTTAACCCTCCTACTTAAATTATTCAATAAAATATATCCTTAATTAACATTATTTAACAATTAACCATATATACATAACTGACCCTAATTATTTTATATAAATAATTATATTAATGTGAATTTATTTCTATATTTTATTAATTATAAAAAATCCCTTAAAAAATAGACAAATATTGTACATATTCATTTTGAAATTAGTAACAAATAAAAATGCAAAAAATCATAAAAGAAATTACAATAAGCATATTTAATTCTCTAAAAATACTTACAAAAATATTAGTATATGCATATGGCCTATTTCGACTTTTTATTCAACATGAATCTCAAAAAGATCAACAACTTTCATGTTCAACACTTTTTGAATTGAAGCTTATAACTATTTATTTTCTTATTTTTCTTTGTATTTATTCTTCTTTTTCCTGTTGGGCCAGGTGGCGTCCCCTCTGCTAGCCATGTGGACATATCCCTCTCTAACATCTACCTCACCCCCAGTTGTTCATCTCCATCAGATAAATCACATCACGACCACCCACACCCACCTCCATCAAGACTGTTGGATGTCTAGATCCAATGGCCCTGCTTCATCTTCCACCCTAACAACCATTCCCCCCACGTCATGATTCACTGACTCCTCCTATTCTCCCATTTCTTCCAACTACCTTAGGCTACTACTCCCCTAATAATTCACTCCCCGTTGTTGACCTCTCATTCCCATTTCATGTGTAGCCCTCTAGATTCCACAATCTATTTCCTAGGGCAAACATAAGGCAATTGAAAATCAGTTATTTCACCTCTTGTAACGGGCATCCACCCCTTCAAAACCACCTGCTCTGGACAAATTTTGGTCCTTCTTCCTTTACGTGAGGGAACCCCTGAGCCTGTCTTCCAATCTGTGACAGAGATTCGATCAATTATAGAACAAAGAAGGGAGTTCACTCCGACGTGATCCACGACGAGACTCCATTGTGTCGCAGTCCTCCTTTGGTAGGTGCTTGATCTCTTCTTGCAACCTAGGCATTGAGAGAATATCTAAGGTCTTCAAGATCTCATTTCCAGGCTAGTTCATCCACACTCGATCCTTATTCATCCTTCAGGTATACCTCAGCCTTGTCAATCTTCATTTTGTTAATGTTTCTCTCATTTTTCATACTGCATACACTCACCCTTGTTATCATCTAAATACCATCATACATTCATTGTTCTCCTCCCATGTCTACACCTCCTTCAGCTTCTCCCCCATGTTTCTCCATCGTTGTGACCACCTCGACATTTCTCAACCCTTGCAAAGGGCAATGAACCCAACTAGGGCCCTTCTCTGTCACCATCCTCGAGCCTCAATTCCACCCACCTTTACATCTACGAAGGTTCATCGTAGTTGGGTGTTTGCTTCTAACCTCTGTAGTTGCTTGATTGGCTCATTGATCAAAATTTCCAATTGAGCTCTGATGAATATGTGATTTGTCACTCTAAAAGTGATTAATTAATCTAAGTTCCCCAAAATTCATATGCATTTCTTCATTTATATTGCATAATTAGAATTCATGCATATGTAAATAATAATTGCATTTTAGCATGCATAATTTCATAAAATGAGGATGCAAGAATTACAGTCCAATTGACCTGTAAAATAAGCTAACTTCCCTAATTTTTAATTAATTGATGCTAACTCCAAATCACTTGAAACCACTCCACTGTGTATATATTACTAACAAGAATAAATGAAAAAAATACAAAAAATCACTAACTGAAATAATTGAGAAAAAAATCCAAACCCTAATTTCAGGATAATCGGACTAAAACGTTGATATCTTCCTTCTACAGTATCCGATTTGATCCTACTCACTTTTGAACTAATATACTTTCAATTACCTTCAAAACAAGAAAAGTTAAAGTGAATCGGAGCCTATATGTGAAGGTTGGGTTTTGGGCCTATTTTGTACATTATGTATTTTACCCGATTTTGACCTATTATTTTATCTATATAATTAACTCCTTGTATTTTATTTCTTTCTCATTTATTTTCTTTGACAAAAGTTTTATTAAAATTCGTAAAAATCTAAATCTAAAATGAGTTTGAAATCAAAGAAATTAACTAAGTTTGAGTGTTCACTAACAATCTGTATAAAAGTTGTCTTCATCGTACTTTATTTTATTTCTCAGTTTTCTTTATAAAATAAAATCCAAAAAACTAGATTAATGTGTAAATATTTTTCCTTGATTTTATCATTTTTTCCAATTGTTATCTCATTTAAAAATGACAAAAAACTACAAAAACCAACAATTTGATCTTATATGTACATAGAGAACCATCAAAAATATCACTTTGTGCTTTGACCTATTTTGGTTTTAGTATCTTCATGAAAGTTGTATATCTCATTGAGACGAGCAACTTTCGTTAGAAAATTTTTTGATTTAAGATCGTTTGCTATTTTTTTATTTATTTATTTATTTATTGTATTTAGTTACTGAATTTTCTAGGAGTGACATGTGGCAGCTCTTGGAGCCGCCACATGTCACCCATTTTTGGTACATATATATTTCGATTTTTAATAAAAAAAACTAATAAATAAATATAAAAAAATAAAAAAATAAAACCACGTGGAATCACCTCAGCTGTCCAATCTTGGCCAATTGGATGGTCGAGGCTCATCTTCAATATCCATCACTGGCTCCCTTTCCATCTTTTGCCGACAGGCGCGTCCTTCCCCCTTTCCACTTCTAGTCGATCGCCGTCCCTGTATCCTGGCCTATCTCTTTCCCTTTTGAGCTCGTGTTGCCTTCCCTCCATTGTCATCTTCCTTTTCCATCACCCTTATCTCATCAAATCCCTAATCGAAGCTAATCTTCGATCGCCAATCAGATCCCCATCGCCTCCTCCTACCATCTTCGATCCACCTCACCCTCTGCTATAAAACAACCAACGTTGCTTCGTGTCCACCTTATCCGTTGACTGCAGACAATACAAGGGGTTGCCTGGTAGTGACAGCATCGAAGCATCCCCTTCTTCCTTGGCAAGGTCTGGTGGGTTGACCCACCATTGCAGCACGTCCGACACTCCTCCATGTACTAGCTTTACTCTGACTATTCCAGTCGTAGAGCCACATCCTGCAACATCGCTACTTCAACTCCACTGACCTTGCTCCACCACTCCACCGCCTCATCGCCTCCAACATCCTGGGTGGACTTCTCCACCCCAAGATTCACCTACCTTGCTTCGCCTAGACATCCAAGCACCTCCGTCTTCGACGCCTTCCAGCAACCCACATCTTCATCGACTCCAACTGCTCTGAATGCCTCTGCCTTCTCTCCTTGCCTCAACTGTCCAAGCTCTACCTCACGCCCTCCTCCATCTCCCATGTCCTCCTCCGCTTGCAGCTTCCACTTCGCCTGCCACTGGAGGCCCCCACAACTTCCACTTCCTTACCTTGGGCTGCCAAAAGCTCCACCTGTAGAGTAGCGCTCCACCTTCGTTCCACACGACTGCACCACCTCTGCCACCACGCCAACGAGTACTATGCTCGAGGCCCTCCCATGTGCTATGTACGTACTGGAGGGAACATGTGAGGGACAACACCCCCTTCTGGGGACAATTGCAAGAACTCCCTCGAAAGAGCACCAAATTACAAAGTCGCCCCCACCACCCAAGGGCACGTGCTGTGCACGTGCCCCTTGGAAACTTTGTGAGAACCACCCTCAAGGGGTCAATAATTTCTCTTTTACCAATGTTCTGCATTTTCTTATTGTAGTTCATTTTCTATTTTGCAAAAAAGAACCATGTGTCCTTTTATTTTGAACCTCTATATTGCATCATTTTATTATTATGAAAATATCACTTTGTTCTCCAATTGATTCTTTACATTATCATAGGCTTGTGATATTTTTATGCTCTTTGGTTAATTAATTATTAATATTTTTGTGGAAAATTGCATATTTTACCCAGTCTATGATTAGAAATTTTTAGATAATTAACTATTGCTTAGAAACTGCTAAATGTATTTCACATTTTACCCGAAAAGAATTGTATTTGCATGCATAATTTGCTCTATAAAAACCATTTTGTGTATTTCAGAAATTAATTTTTAGTAGTATTTAATTCAACTTTTTTAGGATTTAGGATTTTCTGAGATAGATCGCTAGTGATATATCTTAGATAATTTTATTTCTTGAAAATAAATAAATTTAATATCTATTATATCTAATTATTAAAAACCTAATTGTCAACATTCATTAATTCATTAAATATTCATATTGCATCTGAAAATTTCAAGAAAATTACAGAGCATTTATTTCATCATTATTCGCATCTTGGGCATGTTTCATAATTTTTAGACATCATTTGATTGACATTGATTTTCTAGTTCTTAATGTTAGCCTGCTTCATTTGCATCCATAAATTGCATTAAAAATATCAAAAATATTCCGCCTCAAAAACCACGCACGAAATTTGATAGACATTAATCTAAGTTGTTCCTTTGTCTCCTCGAGTTCGACCCTAAAACTTGTCGATGCTAAATAAACATCAATCACTTCGATTAAAATTGGATTAAATAATTAAGTGATTATTTTCATGATTTATTTCGATACATGCCTACAATGGAACGACGACATAATTATTTTTGCATGATTAATTCACACTAATTAAAAGAGGGTATCTCGGTTTAATCAGATGGCGATGTTGCCGGGGAGGCAAACATCTTAGGTTTTTGTCAATTAGTGTTAGGTTTTCCACATAATCGGGTAGTCTGACCCCCAAACCTCATCACTGTACAAGTTCCATTTTTTTCCATCTACATTTATTTTATTTTTTTTATTTTCAACACTAATTTTCTTGTTCTATTTTTTATTTTTTATGTAACTCTCTTACACACACACACACTCTCTCTCTCTCTCTTTCTTATTTTTTGTGTGAGGTACTCTACGTACGCGGAGCAGTTCTCTCAAAACTGACATAACTTCACTGACTTCTAAAAAGCCGCATAATAATTAAGATTGAGTTGAGTCATGAGAGAATTTA
This sequence comes from Ottelia alismoides, assembly GCA_037367405.1. Classification (NCBI taxonomy): domain Eukaryota; kingdom Viridiplantae; phylum Streptophyta; class Magnoliopsida; order Alismatales; family Hydrocharitaceae; genus Ottelia; species Ottelia alismoides. Next base: position 100,003 of record JAZKJV010002216.1, on the reverse strand, counting down.
GAGTCTAGGATTTTAATTTCTGCAATTTTAATTATTTGTAATTAATCGCTCATCTATAGCGATGCCCGTCTAGACTCTCGCATGTGTAACAAGACTTGAACATTTTATGTGGTGTGTCGTGGCCTATTTCACTCTCTGGTGAGGGTGGGGCCCGACTTGAGTAGTTCGTAGGATTATATCTACACTTACGGCTATTATAGATACTAGGATTATTTTATGTGCTCGTAGAACCTAGGACCACACTTCACTTTAAATGAGTACACATTAGATCATTCAACTTAGTTAAAAGTTTTAAATCAATTCTTCATGACTAATATAACTTTCTGCTAGGCGCGGTCTTGTCAGATTGCATTTCATATAGAATATTTTTCAATTCTTGTATTGCATCCCACATGGAGACTGTGAGAAATCATTGTACGTCTTCTAACTGAGCATACATAAAAGTTTTCCGCATGCATCAGCTTTTCTCGAATTTCTCACTCTTTTTTGTCACTTAAATTTTAAAAGGAAATTGGGACTAGACAGTAGACATGAATTTCTCAGATAATCTTTCAGTGATCACCTAATTAAAATGTGAACTACTAAAGAAAGCTGGCGTTAATTAAACTCATAAAATCAAGAATTTTTGGGGGAGAGCAACCTTATCATTGGATTCATTTATCTGTCTGTGTGAGCAAGAGATGATATTTAAGGCTAGAGTCTAGCTCCGGAATCTTCGTTCATACTACTGATTCTCTAAAAATGTTTAGCTACTTCTTAGTGAGGGAAAATAGGTAGCCATTTATGGCCCATCTTTCCTTAGAGAGTGTGTTGTTTAAAGGACACTACGTAAGGCTCCGTCCTTAAGTAACGGATAACCATTTTACGGTACGTACATACACCCATACTGGCTGAAAGTAGGTGCAACTAGTCGTAAGAATTCGACCAGTCTTTAAAAAATTTCCGGTACCTAACAACTCGCTAATTCTTTTCCAAGATTGATTCTATCACTCATTAAAATTGAAAAGATAATCTACTGAGCTCTTGCGGCTTCCACTTTGTGAGTTGGTGAACCTGGGGTTTGTATTGTGTTTGCATTGGTATAGGTGGACCGATTTCGAATATCAAAAAGCACACACTAGTGCAATCAATCTCCTTGATTTAAAAATTAGGGTTTCTTCTGTATCTTGTGCACTTGAACATTTTTGACAAAGATACATTATGTCAGCTCATCCACCTTATTTGAAATTAATGGGACATTGGTCTTTGTATGCACTAGATTATTTCTTTTCCATCAAACCCAAATCCTCAAAATCCCCTTCTGCCAGACAACCTCCAACATTTGCGGGAGACTCTAACTCTCAGATGAATCTAACCTACTCATTTCCTGTGAATTAAGGCGAGTCAGAGGAAGAAAGTGAACTCGTCATAGCTAACAACTCGACGCTCGCTCTGTTCTCAATCGGCAAATCGAATTCTCCACTTCTTCATATTGCCCAAAACCTCAATCTTGTTCTACATATAATCAGACTTCATACTAGGCTAACCCATATTATTCTCAAGTTCTCGTCAAATCATTTGATGATCGAACCACTTTTGAGACTAATAACTGACCGAGACAACAACTCCAATTGAGTACATTCTCTTCTCATCATAATGTTGGGACTGGTCAACACTTTACAGATACATATCTAGATTGGACCTTTGGGAATAACACGATGGATCAATCCAACCAAATGGAGAGGCTTGCACATCATGATCTTACGTACTTGATTGACCCTAATGACCATACTCTTTATGACAATCCCGCATATCATTCCTTCAGACATGACACTCATACATGAGACTGGACTAATGATATCAACACACATGAATCCTGTATGACTACTTCACTATATGAGGGACTGATCAACTATCATGAAAATAGGTTCTACTCAAACCAACTGTACATACCCAAGTCACAATTTGTTGAGTATGAGACATATAGATTCCCGCCAACTGAGCAGACTCCTTCCATAGTTCTTCAAGAGAAAATTTCAAAGGACAATAACTCAAAACATATTCTAGATATTTCAAGCAGATCTTCTCCTAGTTCATACAAGAAGATGGAAGATGAAATGATTGGATCTCAATTTGAAAGCATCGAGGACATGAGGAATCCCACAAACTCTGAACATCACAGGGACAATTTTAACAACATCTCTGCACATCACTCTCGTAGGAATGACTCTAACCCTGACTAGACAAATCGAAACCCCTCCTCTATTATGGAAATAGACACGTCTACACACCACATCGAAAATATCAACGAAAATTGAAAAATTCAAAAACAACCAAAAAATTGAAAAAATAGAAAAACCCATAAAAAATCAAAAGTGGAGAGGATTTGAAGAATTTGGATCCTACTCTAAGGGAAGCGTTGGATAAAATATTGATTTTTGAACTTCCCTTAAATCAGGCCATTGAACACTTCCTGACCTGGAAAGATTTGTAAAGGGTAAATTAGTGTTGAAAAAGTCAGGCAGGAATAGAACAAAGATCGGAAGACATACATTGTCAATGGCCATCTCTTTGATGATGAGGAAAAAGACTAAGATCCGCAAAGATAAGTGGTTTCCTCGATTTGACTATAGAATCAAAGACACATCATTCACCCATGCCTGAATCGATGACGACTCACCAATCAACGTCCTCTCAACCTCTGTATTTGACAAGCTCATACTCGGACTAATCATGAAATCAAGATAGATCGTTCAGATGGCTGATCGATCTATAAAACGATCAAGAGGAACTATTTCGGTCATCATTTCGTTCCAAGGTGATCGCTCAAGGTGGATTTCATGATCATTATTATTGAGCATCAAGGAGAATTCACCCAATCTCCAATAACTCTTGAAAAGTCTTTCTTAGACTTAGCTAAGGCAACTATTGAATGTGAGACTCGGGAAATCAATTTTACAACATTGAGAGCACTTCGATCTCATTTTATCTTTGAGGAAATACGATATTCCAAGGAAACCCACAAAGTCGTCAACAACCGTGACCATCAAGCGGTAGAAGAGCCCTACCCCGCTCCTACACATGAGATAACGGCTATTGAGTAGACCATTAGTTCGGAGACTCTTCCCATCCTCCCATTCCCCGCTGCTTTCACCTCAACCACTATCATGACAAATCCTTTGGAAGATCACCTGATGCAATACTTTTACCATATATATAGTGATTATGATGAGGAATGCATGGCTTACCCTGAATCAGACAAGACCTCCTCTAACCACCTTGATCAAATCAATCCAACATAGGAATGCAGCAACACCAAGACTATTGAGAATAATGCGAGACGTATGCTGACCATGGAAGAATATTTCAATGGTTATTCATCTGAAGACCCTATTATTAGCACCTCACTCACATGAACTGCACCTTTATAGACAACATAGACCAAAATGCCCATTCTGGTTGCTCCTTCATCTAATCAGTTATCTAGTAAATCGACTAAGAAAGTCGCCTTTGACATGTCAGAAAAGTATTCTTCTGATGGTTCCTCATCAGTTCCAGATAAGGTGATCTTTATGAGTGAGCTCAGTTCGGCTACTCTAACGTCCTATCTGTGAAACCATTCGAATATCAACTCCCGTTGGACGACTCCTGCCCCTCACTACTATTCGTCTAGAGCCGACTCTCTTGGTCTCATTAGATATACCAAAATAATCTCTTATGACCATACTGAGACTGGTGCTTCATAGTATTCATCATCCGAGGACGAGGCAATTAACCACAAGATTAAGCACATCTTGATAAAGTAGCTTAAACATAAGAATATTTGGAGTACCTCTACCTTCATGTATTATTTTTCTGAGGATAACTTCGACGACAGCTAGGAATCATATGATTCATATGCATCATCTTCTTCCTATCAAAACACCCTCCAGCATGATTATTCTGAGGATAACACTCATGATAGATGGGAATCGTCTGCCTCATCTTTTTTCAATTTACGACCTCCCGCCACATGCTCACAAAACATCCACCAAAAACCTCCTTAATCATCAACAACCCTCCCTCCCAACCCCATTGGTTCCATTGTACATCTTCTTCTTCTACTTAGGCCAAGGCCTAAGTATGGGGGGACCGATGCCATCTATATATACCACTGTCCATATCTACTCCTTTCCTCGATTGCCCCATTTCCACCCTTCATCCACACTTAGACTAATAATAGCCTAAGTATAGAGGGACCCGATGCCCACTGTATATACTCTTCTCATTCAAATGTTACGTCCTCGTCCGCCTCATTCTTCACTCTTCTTCTATACTTATATTGTTCACATCCTAAGTATAGGGGCACTCCATCTTATCTTTTTCATTTTTTCTTTTTCACTCTCTTACGCTTAGCACAAGCTGTCTTCTCTACGCTTCTTGTTCTCTAAGGACATATCACTCGCTAAATATAGGGGTGTGTGTATATACTCTGTATATATTTTACCCATAACTCGTACTTTCGTGTAAGTCTATATTCTTATTTATGGGGTGGGTAACTAACTTATAAAAATATTTAACTAACTTTGTGTTTTGTGCAACTAACACTGCATGTGTAACCTAAGTTTTGGAAAAAAATGGCTTTTTATTTAAAAAAAAACTTGCATTAAAAAAAACAAAAAAAAATCTTGAATTAGTCTCATAAAAAACTTGTTTGCATTTTATCACGTGCACTTCATCTAGCATTTCATGCATATGTGAAAAGCCCTTGGGTTCTGAACCAAGATATGAGCAGAAATCGAGAGTGGTCTAGACTTTCCCTTAATCCACCTAATGTTCAGAGGAACTTCGCTGAGAAAAAGGATTTTAGAAGCTTTAAGTCTTTGACATAATTCTTTGAGTTCCACATGACATTGTGTAGAATCTGACTCTTAGTGTCTAACCTGGTCGCCTCTTTCTAGGTACGACTCTTGAATAGGGAATTAATTTGTACTCTCACACTATGCACTTAGCTCAACTAAGACAGGGTGTTGGAAGGCTGTGCGAGATTCTTTTCTAGTAGCATGGAGTTCTAAAGACCGGAGTACGAGTTGAAATAAATCTTCGGAAAGGGGATGGAAGGCTGAGCACAATTTTTTCAAAGACCCCAAAACATGTACGGAAAAAAAAGATTCCATATCCGTAGGGGCACAACAAGATCCATGCAGAGCTACGAAAAATCCAAAAACAAAGAAGCCTACTACCAAATAAATATTTGACCAAAAAGGTCCAAACTTCAAGAAAACCTGCAAATCTTTATGGAATCTTGGCTAAACTGGCCTGCTTCACAAAGAGAGGTGACTACACTGGTCACCCTCCAATTCTTTTCCTCTTCTTCTAATTTCTCCCTCTTTTCGATTATGAACACAACACGATAAACCTTAGAAGGAAATACCTGACTCCTCGAGGACGAGTTACTGGAGGAGAGGTTTTCATGGTAGTCTGGCATTCTTGATGGAAAGAGATAAACCCTTTCACACACATGAGTCAATTGTTCAATGTTCATTGGGTATGCTTTGGGAAGAGGATTGATATAAGATGACTTCTGAGCCGAAACTGTGACAATGATGTGTAGAACATGGAGGCTGTTGGTTTTAAAACCCTATGTCTCACAGGAGTTCGGCCAAACTAATAATCCAAAGGTAGGGTCTAGCTCCATTTCCACCTTCTGCTCATGATCTTCGTATGGAACCCAATCTCATTTCACCTCATTGCATTTCTTTAGATGCTCATAGACGAGCATGGTTTAAGTATAGGGGGTTGATGAATATGTGATTCATCACTCTAAACATGATTAATTAAGTTCTGTTCCCCAAAATTCATCTGCATTTCTTCATTTATATTGCATAATTAGCATTCATGCATATGTAAATATTAATTGCATTTTAGAATGCATAATTGCATAAAATGAGGATCCAAGAATTCCAATCCAATTGACCTGTAAAATAAGCTAACTTCCTTGATTTTTATTTAATTCATGCTAACTCCAAATCACTTGAAACCACTCCACTATGTACATGTTACTAACAAGAATAAAAATACAAAAAAATCACTACCTAAAATAATTGAGAACTACACCCAAACCCTAATTTCAGGATAATCAGACTAAAATATTGGTATCTTAATCATATAGTGTTCGATTTAATCCTACTCACTTTGAACTAATATACTTCAAATCCCTTCAAAATAAGACCAAGTTCAAGTGAATAGGAGCTCCTATGTGAAAGTTGGGTTTTGGGCCTCTTTTGTACAATGTGTATTTTACCCGATTTTAACATGTTATTTTATGTACGTAATTAACTCCTTGTATTTTATTTCTTTATCATTTATTTTCTTTGACAAAAGTTTTTTTAAAACGCGTATAAGCCAAAGCTAAAATGAGCTTGAAATCAAACAAATTATCTAAGTCTGAGTGTTCACTAACAATCTGTACAAAAGTTGTCTTCATCACACTTTATTTTATTTCTCACTTTTATTTCTAAATAAAAATAAAAAAATAGATTAATGTGTTATTTTTCTCTTGATTTTATCGTTTGTTTTTTCGATTTCTATCTCATTTAAAAATGACAAAAAAACTACAAAAACCAACAATTCGATCTTATATGTACGTAAGGAACCACCAAAAATATCACCTTGTGCTTTGACCTATTTTGGTTTTGGTATATTCATTAAAGTTGTAGATCTCATCGGGACGTGCAACTTTCATGAAGAAAATTTTTCGATTCGAGGTTGTTTGCTATTTATTTTTGATTTTTCATTGTATTTTAATTATCGAATTTTCTGGGAGTGACACGTGGTCGCTCCTGGAGCCACCACATGTCACCCATTTTATGGTACATATATATTTTGATTTTTTAAAAAAGTAATATATATATATAATAAAAATGATAAAACCATGTGGCATCACCTGAACCACTCGATCTCGACCAATTGGAGTGCCGAGGCTCATCATCAATCTCCATCATCGGCTCCCTTTCCATCTTTGGCCAGCAATCGCCTCATTCTCCCTTTCCCTATTTGACCGATCACTGTCCCCGTATTCTGACCAATCTCTTTCCCTTTCGAGCTCATGCCACCTTCCCTCCATAGCCACCTTCCTAATCCATCACCCTTATCTCATCAAATACCCAATTGAAGCTAATATATGATCGCCAATCAGATCCCCATCACCTCCTCCTGCCATTTTCGGTCCCCCTCACGCTCTGCTATAAAACGACCCACGTCGCTTCACGTCCACCTTATCCACCAACTGCAGACAATGCAAGGGTATGTTTGGTGGTGACAACATCGAAGCATCCCATTCTTCCTCGACAAGGTCCGGTGGGTTGACCCACCGTTGTAGTGCGTCCGAAACTACTCCATGCACTAGCTTTGTTCCGGATTTCCATCCATGGAGCCACATCCCACTCCGTTGTTACTTCATCTCCACCGACCTTGCTCCGCCTCTCCACCGCCTCATTGCCTCTGACATCCTGGATGAACTTCTGCACCTCCAAGTTTTACCAACCTTGCTTCGCCGACACCGCCAGGCACCTCCGTCTTCGACGCCTTCTAGCATCCCACATCTTCATCGACTCCAGTTGCTCCGAATGCCTCCGCCTTCGCTCCTCACCTCAACCATCCAAGCTCGACTGAACGCCCTCCGCCTGCAGCTTCCACTTCACCCACCACTGGAGGCCCATCACAGGTTCCACCGCCTCGCCTTGGGATTGCCAGAAGCTCCTCCTACAGAGCCACTCTACCTTTGCTCCTCAGGACCACGCCACCTTTACCACCATGCCACCAAGGGTTGTGCCTGAGGCCCTCCCACGTGCTGCGCACGTATGGGAGGAAACACATGAGGGAGAACACCCCATCTTGGGGAAAATTGATAGAACTCCCTCGAAAGAGCACCAAAGTACAAAGTTGCCCTCGCCACACGTGCCCCTTGGAAATTTTGCGAGAGCCCCCCTCAAGGGGTCAGTAGTTTCTCATTTACCCATGTTCTACATTTTCTTATTGTAGTTAATTTTCTATTTTGCAAACAGAACCATGTGTCCTTCTATTATTTTGAACCTCTATATTGCATAATTTTATTATTACAAAAATATCATTTTGTTCTACTATTAATTCTTTACATTTTAACAGGCTTGTGATATTTTTATGCTCTTTAATTAATTATAATTAATATTCTTACAGAAAATTGTATATTTTACCCAGTCCAATCTTAGAAATTCGTAGATAATTATCCATTGCTCGAAAAAATGCCAAAAATCAATGGATAATAGAATTAATTGTATTTCACTTTGTACCCAAAAAGAAATGGATTTGCATGCATATTTTGTTCTATCAAAATCATTTTGTGTGTTTAGTAATTAATTTTTAATAGGTATTAAATTCAACATTTTTAGGATTTAGGATTTTCTGAGATATATCACCTAGTGACATATCTACATAAATTTATTTCCTGAAAATAAGTAGATTATTTTTTTATTATAATTAATAATTGAAAATCTCATTGTATGTATTCATTAATTCATTAAATATTCATATTGCATCAGAAAATTTCAAAAACATTATAGTACATTTATTTCCTCATTATTCACATCCTCACCAAGTTTCATGATTTTTGGATATTGTTTGATTGACATTGATTTTCTAGTCCTTAAAATTAGCATGCATTTTCATTTTCATCTAAAAATTGCATTAAAAATACCAAAAATATTCTGCCTCGAAAATCACACATGAAATTTGATAGACATTAATCTAGACTGTTCCTTTGCCTCCTTGAGTTCGACCCTGGGACTTGTCCAGGCTAAATAAACATCAAAATGATTCGATTGAAATTGGATTAAATAATTAAGTGGTTATTTTTTATTGATTCCGATTACCCGCCTACAACAGAACTACGACATAGTTATTTTTGTACGATTAATTCACACTAATTAAAAGAGGGTATCTCGATTTAATCAAGCTCATGTCTCGAGCCTCTTCTCCGATGAAATGTGCCATGGAGCTCTGAAAAGAACATGGAACACGATACCAAAGTCAGATCTTGGAGTCCATGCAGTGTCCAACAAGTCAGATCTGACAATTGTTGTATCTGTCATTTTCTCGGCATAGTAGGCAGCCAATCCCAGCATGGCAATTTCAATTATTAACCCACAATTAGTGATGATCAAGTAATGAAAATAAGTGAGCAAAATTTTATTATACCCTACAAAATGTGTATAACAGACAAGTAGTAAGGGTCGAACCATAAGAAGCACACGAGGTAGAGCAAAGGCGAATACACTACTTAAGATTTTTTTTTAATTTTTAAATGATTTTTTGGGATTTAATATACATGTTTTTTATGTTTTAATTTTTAAAAATATAAAATTTTGATTTTAAAATATAGGCTTATATATTATATAGAAAAGGAATAGAAAAGAGATATTTTTTAATTTTTAAAATATTACAAACAAACTCAAAATTTCAGAAATTAAATGTTTTTGGGTTTTATAATTTTTTCTCTATTTTGTTTTTGGATTTTTTTGAGAGTTTAAATATATTTTTAAATAAATAAATGCACCAAATAAAGAAAACAGAAAATCCATAAACTTGAAACGAGCTTAATAAATACTTATCAAATTAAATTGAGCCTGAAATAATTTTTATAGATATTTGATAATATAGAGAAAATTCAGAAATGTAAACATATTTTTGTGAGTTTTCTATGATTTCATAGAATTGTTATGGGGTTTTCTATAATTTGCAATTTTTAGGGGTTTTTCTTAATATTTTACCCAAATACTTGGTCAGAAATGAAGTATAGCTAAATAGAAATACATGAATTTTTTTGTATTTTTCAACAAATTTTGTAATTTTTATATATCTTTAAACGATAAATAGGAGAAAATGCAATGTTTTTGAAATTTTATAAATAGGAAAATTATTGTTATGACCTTCTAAAATTATATGTGATGAAATAGGGTTCTAAGCACTCAAGATAGCTTTCCTATAATTTTAGTTGCAAAATGACATTATAATAATTAAATACAAGTAAAAAATTAATAAGCAGTATAAAATCTAGGGGCATACATGAACTTTTTATGCAATAAAAATATAATAAAATGCATACAAAAGAGACAATAGGACCAAGCAAACAATTTATCAGAAATATTTTGAACTGATATTCAAAGTTTCTAGATCAAATAACAACTCACAACCCGGACGGGGTCCATGAAAAATACCTGCTACCTCATGCGCACATGCATGTGAGGTAACACGACATTGGACTAAATTTAAATATGAAAAAAATCTAGGATCTCACATGAAAATATGATAAAACTATTACAACTGTAAATGAAAGTTCAAATATTATACAATAAATACAAAAAGGCGAGGGTGCAAGTTGCAAAATAACCCCAATGTGCACGCTGGCAGACTACGCTTATGAATCTGCTTAAACACATGGTATTTCTGCAACGACTGATGATGCTTCATGGATGAGTGAAATACCAGTTGTCAGAGGTGGTTGTAATGCGATCCACACAGGGTGGGATCGATAGTGTCGTTGAGATGGCAGCTCACGACAGCCGATAAATTCACCAATTAACCCGTAAAAAAATAATCAAACAATGCAAAGCAAAGTCAAGAGTCAAAATGTATTTGTTTTAAATTTTACATTTTTTTACTTTTTATATTTTTCTGATTTTTAATTTCTTTTTAGTTTTAATATATAATTAGTGTATATATATGTAACATGAAAAATATTAGAGATAATATATATTATGAAAATCAGAAAATACAAATAAAAATAGTCCTGTTTATTTTTTAAAGGATTTTAAAATATTTAAGATATTTATAATAATAGATGATAATAATAATAATAGGCATATATAACTATATATGTGTATATAAGTACTATAAAAGGTATTCTAATTTTAAATATATCTATATTTTAAAAAATTAATTATTTTTGTGCTTTTTTATATTTGTTATGTTTTTATGAACTTTTTATGATTTATACTAATTTTTATGTATTTTTAAAAATCAAAATATCCCAAATCTGGGGATATTTAAATAGGTCAAATTGTTTTGAGTTTTAAGAATTTAAAATAGGACCAAATTTCCTCAAAACTATTTTTAATATGTGGTAATATGAATATATAAAAATAAAGGATAGAAATATATTTTTTAGGTGATTTTGGGTTTTTTTCTAATTTTTTAAGGTTAGCAATGGTTTCTTTTTTTGTTTTTTATTTGTATTTTTTAGTGAATTTTTGTCTGGAGTGATAAAATATAGTAATAAATAATATATTTTTTTGGAATTTTTGAAGGATATATTATAAATTGAATTTTTAAAGTCAAATAAGGAATAAAAAGTGCTCTTTTTGATATTTAATAAATAAAAATGTAAGAACTATGCTAAATGCAATACATAGCATGAATGAGCATCTCCCATTATTTTTTTCATAATTTTTGGAGCAAGAGAATTATTTTTTACAAAAATAAAATGCAACTAAAAAAATACATAAGCTGGCTAGGGAATTTATGCAAATATGTGATGATGCTTGCAAAATACACAAAGTTTTTCAACTGGAAATACAAAATTTTAAACTATATGGCAATAATAAAACCCAAAGGGTACAAGTGAAATTTGCCCAACTCACATGGGGAGCCATGTGAGCTGAGTTGCCAGTGGATCTACTTGTAATTTACAAAACATATAACGGCTTTGTTGAACTTTTTCCATAAAATATAAGCTTGATAAAGACATTTACATGTATATTAATTAAATACAAAAGTGCAGGGGGTTATGCAAATTACCCCACTTATCAACCCTAGATCGTGACATCCTTCATTTGCCACGTGGAGGATCTAACGGCCCCATTCACATACCGCTTCGACTAAATGAACAACCCGGATTAGATCTGGGCCTATGTTCTTGATCTGATGACAGTCGAGGCCCCTAGATGAACTCTCAAGAATTTCAAAGAGGAAAACTTCAATCAATGATTTCTGGCGACTACAACAATGGATCCTCGCTCTGACGGTCACATCGGCTTTCTGGGGCTGCTTCGCACATGCAGGTGGGCTTCGTTGAGCTCCAGGTGCGATGAAGATCAATTTGGGGCTCTTCATGTTTCACGGGATCTGAAGGAGCTCCAAGTGCTCTAATATGCTCTAGATGGATCCTCGAAACGTTCAACCACCAAAAGCTTCTATGGCTCGGTGTGAGTTGCGTCGACCAAAAAGTGAAGCTGGAAACGAAGAGGGTGGAAGGGCGACGAGTCTCCGACAAAGGTAGATATATTGGGACTCAATTCATCAGGTTACTACAGAACCTAGGTTGATTCAATAAGCACAAGTTGGATAAAGCGATGATGTACGATATGGCATGAAGATTGAGGCGAAAAATAGTCGGAAACACGCTGATTTTTTTAAGATTTCAAGCTCCATGTAAAAAAGGGGTTTTAATTACTCCTAACTAACTGCTAAAATGCAAAATTAAAGTCTGGGATCGAAAACTAAACCTAAATATTACCTAGAAATGAAAGGAAATGCCTCGACTTGGCTGAGAGGTCAAGGAAGCTGAACTACCGGTGAAGTCACCATTGAAGTCTTGGATCTCCTCCGACGAGGCTCCTCCTCACTGCAAAACATCATCTGCGAGATTTTGTCACAAACGACAGACTTTGGAGGTGTCCTGAAGGGCTAAGAACTTCACTAGAAGTGTGATGAACCGCGAAATCACCTCTTTAATATGTCGTGTTTATCTTTGTAGTATAGGAGATGATTTCAGATCTATGAAGAATACCACATTTGAGAAAATGTGGAATATTTATAACTTGGAAAGCCTACCAAGGTCGAACACAGGGACATGCCGATTATTTGGAAATTAATGATTAAATAAGAGTGATTAATTTCATTCATCTAGGTCTTCTTCATGCAGATAAAAAGCACATCACCTAATAATGCAAACATGTGCACAAAACAATGGTGTAAAAATAATGATGTAATGAAAATATGTGAGATGCAAATATGTGATGCAAGGCCATGAAATACACAGAATGAAAATGGATATTTTTAAATTTTGGGTAAAATAAATGTTATACGATATACAATAACATGCTACGAAATGCATGAGGAGTCAAGTGTAATTTTTATTTAGATTTTTGCAATATAAAATGAAGAAAGATGACATGCAATCATATATGCTTATTCAAACAGAGATATGTCCTACAAATAGTTGAGTTATTGAGCAACTAAAAACGATTCAATTTCATTACTACAATGAGATGTATCAAAAATCTAATAACAACATTAAAATGAGGAGCAATTGACACATGAATAACTTAAAATAGAGTATGTTTAAATATGTGTCAAAACAGTGAAGTAAGCGTGCTAGATTATTAAATAAGCATCACAATAAAATTGAAATCAACAAAAAGGAGATCATATGTTCAAGATATCAACAATATAGCCCAGGGACATAATTGTAATAGAAAACATATAGAAATAAAGAGATAACTATGCATAATAGTCTCAGGGAGGGGCATATATGTAATAAGGAAAAGCCGACGGGCCTTCTTGCAAATAACCTAGGCATGGCACGTAAGGCACTCGCACTTGGACGGGGACTTAATTGTAATTGGCAAAAAGTTACGGGGGTGGATTGCAATTTTCCTAGCCCGCGCGTGCCCAGGATAGGCTTTGTTGCAGATGGAGGTTCGCGTGGTGGTGCAGTAGCAGGTGCCTCGAGCCACATAGCATCCCGAGGTCCTTCGACCGAGACAACATGCAGCATCTGAGCCGTTGGATGGTCGTTGGATGGGTGCCAACACCTGTACGTCTACGCTACATACCTCTGCAGCGATGGTGGCCATGCGAATGGAGCTTCAGCGAGGATGCCATAGCTCCACCGCGCTCCTGCAAGCGTGTTGAGTGTCCAAGGAGGTGCTACAATTTCAAGCAGTTGTGGGTGGAGCACGAATGAGGTGCAAGGCTGACCGTAGGAGGCTGACAACAAAACCTCCTCGAAGATGGAGCTCTAGAGAACGGAACTTTGCTCGAAGTCCGGCATATGACGAGTTTCTGTAAAGGGTTAGTAGAGATATATAGATGAAGTGTGGGGGAGGTGGATGGTGGGTTTTCAGATGGAGAAGTGGATGCCTAGAGTGGAATTTCCTATGCCTCAACTAGATGAGATAGCCTAGAGTGGTGGAGATCGTGTAGGAAGGAGGAGGAGGATGGTATGGACCATCGACGAAGGTGAGGGTGGTCCGGTGAGGTGAATGGCGAGTTTAATTGATGAGGATGATTAGTGTGCGCGTCGGGAAAAATAAGAGAAAATGAAGAAAGAATAAGATGAGAGGTTTACCTGACCGGAGAAGAAAAATGGCAGAGGATTTGTACTGGGCAGAGCACTAGAGGTGCTCGGGGTCTTCTCTCAACCCAAGCAACCGGTCTAGGGGGCTCAATGGTGGAGGAGCACCGTAACTTGGCCATGGTGTCCAAGGATCAACACTTAGGGGGATGAGCCCATTGTCAGAGCTCAATCCTACATATCCCTGTGACGGGAAGGTGGAGAGACCCAGGGAACCCCCCGTGGAATGGTTGACGAGGAGGGACGAGGGAGGAGTAGGCTTTTAAAGGTGGGGGAGCTCAGGTGTTACATGGTACAGGGGGATGTTTACAATGGTCATGTGAAGGATTGAAGGCATAGGCTGATGGTATTGATGGTCATGCAAGGAGTGGGGGTGTTAAGGCCACGTGCGGGCGTAGTTAGGTCGAGAAAAAGTGGTTAGGTGGTCGTTGCGGAAAACGTGGGGGAGAGGGTGAGCTAGAGGTAGGAGACGGGGTCTAGACTGTTGGATCTTACGATCCAAAAGTCATGATTAAGGTGAGGGTAGGCTGCCCAGATCAGATCAGGAGATCTGATCCAAGGGTTGTGACCGAAGCAGGAGCATGCAGTGGAGATGGAGTCGGGGCTTCATCCTATGATGGGTGAGAGAAGGGGTAATGTGGAAGAGGCGGAGCCATTAGATAGGAGGCGATCATGTAGTTGAGGTTAAGGTCGGAGGGCGTGGCCCAGATGAGTCCGGAGGATAAGATCAAACGGTCAAGATATAAAAGGAGATGTATGGTGGAGATGAAGTCAGGGAAAGTAATATCTAAGGGCTGAAAGAGAAGGTGGGTGGCATGAGGAGAAGGGGCTGCGTGGCGGCTTCAGAAAGTGCCATGTGGCCCAATCAGCATAATCAGAAAAGAGAGAAAAGAGGATAAATTAGAAAAGAAATAGAAGGAGGTAAAATTAGGAAAAAGCCAAAACATGAAAGTATTAGATCTTGAGGAGATCTACAAGTTTTATGTTGGATAAAAAGCCAAATGAGATTAAATAAATAACAAAAATAATTTGGAAGCATTTTTAATAGATAAAACACTAGTTTTTAATTCTTTTGTGATTTTTTTATCTTTTTAATTCCTTTTTAAAATCAGAATAATAACTGCAATATTTAATCTAATTTTTTGAGTTTTTAATAGGAAATAAAACAAAGAAAATAAAGAAAGTAAAAGGTATTAATTTATAAATAATAAATAGGTTATTTACATGAAGAGGGTTAATTATTAAAAATACGGAATTAATTAAGATTTTTATTGAGATGTTTAATCAAGGAGGATAATAATTAATAGATAATATGATTAATCTTAGATTCATCATCCACCTTATAATTAAATTGAGCTCATCCTTGAGCATCTAAGGAATGAAGGAGTCAGATTAATTTCTAACAGTGCATGTGAATTTTCAAGGCTCAATTCATCATGGACTCTTAATTTGAGTGATCCTAAAATGATGGGCTCAACCATGCTCTAGTCAAAACGAATCCAACTTCTCTAATTATCAGACTCTCTATTTTTTACATATAATATAAGTATATGACATTTAGTGTACTGCAATCATGAGAGTCAAGTCCAGATGTCACCCTAGGTCCCACTATAGGAGACTCTCCTCTATACCTAATCCTCAACACTAGGTAATAAGTCTTTTCTTGCGTTCAATCCACCGTCTCATTAGTTTGTCAGACTTGAAAGTGTATATGGAAGGCTAGATAATGGATGACATAGGATTGTGTATTTTCTTCTCTCCCCCACATTAGAACAAGGATCCCCTCGAGTGCCTTATTACTCAACACATGTATTTTTAGTTGTTGACTAGTGCGTCTGTCAAGAGTTGTTGAGTCATTAGTATTTGTCTTCCTGGGAGTACAACGGGGTATGTCATCTTTAAGAATCTAATATACTTACACCCAGACTTGTATCACGTATGATGCAAAGCCCTTTTTGAGGTACTAGTCTGACTCATTGGTCCTAATTAGCTTTGGTCCAAGTGGACACTTTGAAATGGTTCAGAGCACTCACCTTTGATTGAAGCTCTTTGTGTTGGACTTTGTATTCTAGATATCTTTTCATTCATATTTATTTTCTTTCCTTTTTGGTAGGCTAGAGCCACTATTTTTACCAAGAGTTGGTGCACACTGATAAACAATTATTTAGTTTCATCCCACCCTAGCACATAGGTCATTATCAAAAGATAGCACGCAAATTTGTTCACATATTGGATAGCATTTTGCTGACACTCAGGTTTCTTGAAGCCTTCATTGACTTTATCCCATCCTCGAGCATCATTAAATTGGATCTTGCCTCAAATCTCTAGTCCCAGTCCCTCAAGTGATACCTCAACTCATCTCATCATTCATGCAGTTGTGAAAGTGATGTGCCGATAATATTCTTTAGAAGGTAGAGATGAAGAGTGCAATATAGCGCTCAAATCTTTCAAACTAGGGAAGTGTGGATTATTAAGTCTCAAACCCTAATGATTAAGGCCGGTTAATCAGGCTCTCAAGATATCAAAAATCAAGTGTACTCAAATTCTTAAGCCATGAGTGATAAAGAATATATCGGGAATACACTAACTACAAAGTTAGTGAATTTTTGTAATTTTGCAATTTTAAGGATTTTTTGGAATCATTAGAGAAACAATGAATAGCCCATATTCATATGAATAGTTGCATCCACTTTCAACCAATATGGGTGTAAGTAAGGACTGTTAGACAGCTACCCGTATTACTTCAAGACGATGCCAGATGCATTCTCTTTTAACCACCCACTCTACTATGGGATATCATTTTTCTCTCACTGAAAAGTAGCTACTCATTTTTAAGCTTAGTAGTCAAAATCGAAGCTAAAGAAAAGATTTAAAATTTTTATATTTTTATAGAATTTTTGAATAAAGATAATAGTATTTTATAAAAACAAGTCAGGTATTCCCTCATTTTTAAAAAGAGTTTTGAAAACATCATGTCACACAATATATAGATTTTCAAAAACATTTTTCAAATGATTTTTCAAAACGAGTCAAACCCCATTTTGCAAACCATTGTCAAATATTTTTTTAAAATAGTATCATACAGTTAGAAAAGTTTTCAAAGCATTTACAAACATTTCTATGAAAATTAGTTCAAAAATACTTATACCCTAGCCCTAGAATATGAGCTATATCTAAAGTATATATACAATATATACAAGATACCATCTATGCTTAACTTTTGTTATGTCCTAAAAGCACAAACTTATATGAAGCCACAACTCCAGTTAAAATACAAGGTGATATAGCAAAGCTAACTTAGATCCCCCCAATACATAGGTTAAAATAACCTAAGTATAAGAGGAACAAGAAGAAGGAAGAATATACTCGAATGGGTCCCCTTCTACTTAGGTTGTGAATATCCTAAGTAGAGAATGTGCAATAAGGATAGAGGGACATGCAATGAATACTCAGAGATTATACAAGGTTCCCCATATACTTAGGCTGAAGAGTATCCTAAGTATTTGGGTGTGAAGAATTAAGGAATGGGAACCAGAGTGTTCGTGTTGTGCCACGAATTCATGGTGGATCGGATAAATTAATGATGATAGTCGTAGCTATCCCCAAAAATCATGTGACAAACAGACAAACATTTTTTTTATTTTTGCTACTTATTAACCTGTACAGCGGACATGATCGATCTCAGGGAGGCTACAAATCCCGAGGGTTATTCAATTAATCGAAAATCAATTAAGAGAAAAACATGAATCTCAAAGGTTAACTATCCTTGGTTTTTGTGATTTTTTATCTTTTTAATTTTTTTAATAATTTTTTATTTCTATTTTTTTGTATTTTCTGATTTTCAAATTTTTAGTGATTTTGATTTTGCATTTTTTTATTTTCAAAAATAATACAGAGCAATATTCACAAGATCAAAAATATGCATACCAACTTTTTTTGTAATTTTTCAATTTATAAAAAATGCTCAGAAAAATCTAGAGAAAATATTTTTGGGTTTTAAAAGTTTTGGGATTTTTTCTGAAATTTTCGTGTGTTTTTCTATTTTTTAAAAATCAAACAGTGGGAAAATACGAAATTGTGCACATCTTGGAGTAATTTGCAATTTAAAAATATTTTAAGTGCCCAAAACTCCTGGAAATTATTTTTATGATGAAATAAATATAAATATCTAAAAAAACTCAAATCACTATTTTGGATTTTTGTAGAATTTTCTTTGATTTTTATAAGTATTTTAGTATTTTCATTTTTTTGGGTTTTATAAATAATTAATGCAAGAATTTTCATAGAAATTTAAAGACAATGAAATAAAACTACCCTATTTTTTGGAATTTTTGGAGTTATTTTCGAATTTTTATGAATTTTTGAATTTCAGAAAGCTAAAAATGACATTTTTTTTATTTTTTAATAATAATAAATGATGACAAAATACAATGATATTTTTATGCTAGATAGATACTCACATCAGGAGCATAGTATGATTTGTTTGCATAATTTTCAGGTCGCAAATAACATTTATTCCAACAAGATAAACATGCAATTCAAAGTCTGTAAATGAAGGACTGAAATGTGAATAGTTAAAGTTCTAGAATAACATATTAACAGATAATAAAGGGGAGGAGTGAAAACACAAATTACCCAATAGGGGTGTGTGCAACACGTGGCTCTAACTGGTAGGGGCTCTTTTGCAATTTGAAAACTTCCTAGGAGCATGACTTATATTTTACCCAAATATTTTATTCAAACCCTAGGGATCATGTTCTTTCCTTCGTTTCCAAGCAACAACCAGAGGGGGCCGCCGGGGTGCTGCCCTCATCTCTCTTCTTCTTCCTCAAGACGGCAATGACGCCTAGTGGCTACAAGCGTCGTGCAAAGCGATGGAGATGGCGGCGATGGGGGTTGATAACCTCCCCCAAGCGGTGAGGAGATGGAGGCGACGCGCGGCTTGACGAAGCCCACGTGCGATCGCAGCGGAGGGTGAGGAGCTCTAGCGGCTGAAGGATTCCACCCAAGGCGCGGAGGTGCGGACGGCGATGGAGATAGAGATGGAGAAAGGTGGGCGGCCAAGGATGCGCAGCTCCGCCGCAGTTGGCACACGTGATCTTCTTCAAGATGGAGGGTGAGCTCGCAAGGCGGTGGAGCAAGGGGCGGTGAATCTTCAAGTGGCTAGCAGTGATGGCGACTCTGCCCAAGGCACGGAGGCAGTGTGACGTTGATGGAGGATCGCTGGTGGCGAAGGTGGAGGCGGTGGTGCGCGTGGTGCTGGGTGCATGCCTGGAACACGCGACACATGTCGGTGGTGGTCGACGATCTAAAGGAGCATGCGCGGTCACACACTCCAAGGCAGTGGAGGCGATGGGCGGCGACGCTCTTTTTTTTGTTTATATATATATTTAATGCAAACAATAGATGAGATATTTTTTAAATTTTTTATTATTTTTTTGTAATTTTTTTATTTTATCATGCAAAACAAATGTTAGGCAAAATAGAAAACAAATATTTTTTTATTTTTTATTCTTTTTATTTGTAGACAAATTAGGATGCGAACATAATGGTTCAAATCCCAAAATCAAATGGAAAATACGAACGGGGATACGTCGAAAAATGGAAGAATCGAATCCGAGCCTCCGACCA
Organism: Ottelia alismoides; assembly: GCA_037367405.1. Classification (NCBI taxonomy): domain Eukaryota; kingdom Viridiplantae; phylum Streptophyta; class Magnoliopsida; order Alismatales; family Hydrocharitaceae; genus Ottelia; species Ottelia alismoides. Next base: position 80,022 of record JAZKJV010002216.1, on the reverse strand, counting down.
CCGTGCGTGGTCGGAGTTGATAGATTGTGGAAGATAGAAAATGAACGTGGAGAGGTCGAGAACATGAGATGAAAAAAATTGAGATCGATGCGGATTAAATCGTGGTGGATTTTTTTAAGATCTAGAGAAACAAAATACGATGAAATTAAAATGCGACAAATGAAACTAATATTAATTTAGATAAAAAAATAAATTGATGATGGATCTCACCTTAAGAGCGGAAATGACCGTGATCGCCTCGACGAGGCCGACGCGCTGTCACCGGACGGCTCGGAGGCTAGGCACCTTTCTCGATGAAAATTTCTCTCGGAGATCGGTCTCCTCTCCCAAAGATTGATCAATTTGGAATGAGGGAGAAGGAGCCATATAAATAGAAAAGATGGAGAATGAAATTTGAATTTTTGGCTGAAGAGATAAGAGAGATGAAAATTGAAATGAGATAAAGATAAAGAGAGATAAAACTATTTACAAAATTAACTATTTTTTTGAATTTTCGTCACTTTATTTATTTGAATAAAAAATATTATTTTTTTATTTTTTATGGTGGTTAGTTAAGAAAATTAAATATATACATATGCTATATACAAATATGACATTATCTACATGGGTAAATAAGCAAATTAGTTTTTTTAAATTTTTATTTTTTTTATTTTTGTTTTAAATAATTAGAAAAAATATTTACAAATATATATAAATATAATATGTACAAAATACATGGGAAAATTGCACAAACCACCCCAGAAAACCAACTTTTTTCTCATAACTCCAAAAATTACGAAAATGCAGCCATTTTAAAGATAATTTAATTTAAAATCCAATCAAAGTGAGATTGGTTCTATTTGAGTTCGTATGGAGTCGGAATTGGTCTTTTAATTAGTGCTTAGTGGCTTTTTCAAGTGTGGTTGCTTTTATTCTGTACATGATTTAATTGTGCAAAAACACATTTTTATTTACAACTTTGATTTTGAAAGTTATTTGATTTGAGGTCAATTAAGGTACAAATAAAGTGGTGTAGTATACAAATATACACAACTCACAATTTTTTTGGATTTTCTAATTGAGGACCCTATCTCCCCCTACTTTATTCCTGGTCGATCAGCGGGGTTCGGGTCAGCCTGTATCTATTACATATATACAGTCTTCCTTTTCTTATTCTCTTTTCTTTATTTTCCTTTCTTTCTTTCTTATTTATTTTAGGTTAAAATAATATACAAAAATATAATATTTACACATAGATGCAAGTTAGTAAGAATGTGGAGTTAGTGTTATATACAGGTGTTTTATAAGGGATTTTAAGCTAAAATAAATGAATAAAGATGACGAATCACAGATTCATCATCCCCCAATGCTTTACCTTTGCTAGTCCCTTAGCAAACACTTATTTGAAAGAATAAGTGAAGAAAAAGAAAGAGAAAGGGAAAATAAAGAAAGTAGGACAATATTGAGTATTAAACTTATCTTCATAAAATTGTAGTTTGGAGCTTTGTCGGACCTTTGGATTATTAGTGTGTCGGAACCTTAATGGGAAATAGATTTAAAACCTAACAGCCTCTAAGTTCCACAGGACTCCTATTCAGGTCTCCTCAACAGTCAGGTCAGAACAAGTCTACATACACCAATTCTTATGACTATGAATCTTTACTTGTACGGTGTAAGTGAGGTATAGCTCCTCATCTCAAAAGTAGAAAAAAAACCTCCCTCAACAAGGTAACTCTAGTTCCCTGGTCTAGCAACTCTTTCCTCGAGGAGCGGAGATATTCCCTTCTATGTTCAAGTACAACCAGCTCAAGAAGAGGGGATGGAGAAAAGAATGGACGGTAACCAGTGTAGCTACCTATCCTTAGATGCATGACCAGTGTAGCCAAGTCATCCGCTACAAGCTTACAAAAATTTGTCTTTGAAGCTCTTATTGTATTTATTTTTTTATCCTTGTATATACACTCCGACAGGCACTTTACTTTTCAATCAGGCCTGTCCACTTTTGGAGATTCTGCATTTTTCCATACTTTTTTTAAAGCACATACATGGTGCAGCATGTACAAAAGTAGTTTTTCCTCTTGAGCCAGTAGACTATTCCTCTTTTTAAGCATTATTGCAACCCCACAACATCATGTCTTTAGACCTCAACATTGCTAGACCAGGTTGAGACACACTTCCTTCCCTAGAGGAAGACGAGAGGTTCTGCCTAGATGTACTACCCTCGTATGCTACCCCAAGCCAAAAGATTCTGCTTCCTCACTACCTCATCCATGAAGAGCTACGTGTAGAGTGCTTGTCCAAGATAAGCCATGGTCTGAAAGAATCATGCGTGTGTTATTAAATGTTCTATTTAGACTAATCAAGATGACATGTGAACATAATCTTATGGACTCAAAGAATTAAGTCACTAGGACCTGAAAAGTCTTAACTCCATTTCTTATAAGGTTCCTATGAAATTAAGTGGCTAAGCACCATTCTTCAATTTTATTCCAGACATGGTTTAAATGTCAATACTATCCTGAAACATGCACATGCAAATGCAAGAAAATATGTACAATGCAGAGAAACCTTTTTTTAGAAATGATGCACATGTGAAAAGAACAAATTTTTAAACAATTTTCTAATTTTGAACTTTTTATTGATTTTTGGAGAAAAATGCAGATGTAAAAGAAAGTTTTTTTTGAATTATGCAAGTTTTTTATAGATTTTTTGATTTTGTAGTTTTTTTTTCAAAAAGGAAAAAGGGTTAGTAAAATATATACAAGTATGTACAAGATTTTTTCTCTTTTTGTTCTCTTTTTTGTTTTCTTTTTTGTTTGTTTTTGTTTGTTTTTTATTGTTTTGTCTTTTATTGTTTTTTGTTTGTTTTTGTTTTTTTGTTTTGTTTTTTTACACAAGTGGATTTTACAAATTATATACATATCCCCCCAAATAAACATATTTAAAAGTATGAGTTATGTCTAAAGTATATATAAATATATACGACACCCCCCTATACTTAGCTCGAACTATGTCCTCATAGTGATCAGAGAGTGAAAAAGGAAGACATAACTCGTGTTAAGTATCGAAAAGTGGGAAAACTCCTATGCTACAACGACTCAAAGAAAAGATAAAAAGAAGAGAAGTTGGTGATCCCCCCTATACTTAGGATCAAGTAATCCTAAGTATAGTAGAGTGTACAAAAGGAGAAAACCGATGAAGAGAATGTACATACTCAAAAATAAAAAGAAACGATATGAACAACATCACCCCCTATACTTAGGGTAGAGTATCCCTAAGTATAGGCAACAACAAGAGTGATGAACATGACGAATATGAACAACACAAATCATTCACCCCCCTATACCTAGGATAAAGCACATCCTAAGTATAGCATATATGCATACAAGGAAAAGGGGTGAATGATAAGACGGGAGAAGAAAAAGTGAAACGAAAGGATATACAAGAGGAGTGGATGTACAAAGGTTAGGAAGGTCGAAAACGAACCTTCTTGCGGGACCGCTGAGTTATGGATCTGACAAGGTGTTGGTCGACATTTGGGTTATCATTAGATATAAACTGAGTAGGATCGACCAAGAATGTATCCTCAACGATTTCAGATTGTGCAGGCCTAAACCGGTTATTAGAAGTAGTGTGGTCATGTCCTGCCTGGGAAATCTCACAAACATCAAAGTAAAATGGCTCGAAATCATTATCAGAAAAAGTAGGATCACTTTCAGCCTGGCGAGCCTCTACCGGATCATCACCATTATCAAAAGGCCCAAATTCCTTTATAAAAGCAATCAAATCAAATTTGGCCTGATCGGTTTCGTTTGAGTCATGGTGAATTGGAACTGACTCATCAGTAAAAGTAGTCAAATCATGTTTGTCCTGTCTAGTCTCAGAGTCTGCCTTCTACTCTAGGGTGTCTATCGTGTATATCCCACGGATGTCATCAATGCATCGCCACATACCAGACGGGGGAACTCCAAGGTCTATGATTTCTGAGTCTTTCTCCTTGAATAGGAATTCTTGGGTTTCATTATCATCCAACATATAATAAGAATCTCTAATATTATCCTCGCGGTCAAATTCCTTGGGGTTGGCTAACACGGGCAGGCTCTCATGGGATGCAGGTCTCTGGTCAGTAATGGGTGTAGTGATCAACACATCGCTCTCTACATCAGAACAAAAGTGAATCTCTCCTGAACCATAATCAATAACGGCTCCCGCAGATGCAAGGAAAGGTCGTCCCAGGATGATTGGAGGGTGTTCCACTGGGGTGGAGGTCTCCATTGGGCAATACAACAAAATCAGAAGTGAATTTCATGCCCTTAATAAGAATGATAACATTTTCTAGAATACCCTTCGGCCTCTTAATAGATCCATCAGCAAATTGAACTATCATCTTAGTTTTCTTGAGAGGCCCTAGATGAAGAGATTGTACCATAAAGAAGGGTATTATATTGATTGAAGAACCGCCGTCAAGGAGAGTGTTGTCATAAGAATAGTTAGATATGGAGCAACTCACAAGAGGTGTGGCAGTGTTCCCTTTCTTAAAATACAAACGGTGGGAGATGGCGTAGGCAGTGGCCATGGTCAAGATGTGACGCTCAGATCTTCTCATTCACTTTCTCTTCTTGTGTTGAGGAGTAGATAAATCTATCATGGACTGTTGAAGTGGGGCTTTAATAATCTCGTGAATGGTGGCCAACACTTCAAGTTCAGTCAACATTTTTTTTTGAATTTTTGGACCTCCTCCATACAATGGAGGAGATCAGAATCAGCATATACACGAGGATTGCCAAGAGCAGTCTGTATAGTGGAATCCACGGGGTCAAAGTTGGGACATGTGGTGGATAGATGTGTGGGTAAATGATCGGGCATTTTGGTCCTCTCCTCACAAAATGAATCAATAAGGTGTCTCCCAGAATCTTTTTGGATTTTTAAAATTTTCTCATTTTTTGGTATTTTGGGTGATTGCAAGCTCCATGATTATCCTCAAGTGAATCCATATCCTCAAACAACGGAGCATCATTCTGGCTCATATTTATGTTAAATAGACTATTAATCCTCAAATTCATATGCTCCATCATCTGGTTCAGTGTCTCAAGTGTGGAAATCATGAAAGGTGACTCCAAAATCTCAGGATCGGGTGGGTTGAATGAGGGTGGGTGAAAATCATCGTCTGATTCCTGAAATAATGGGTTAGGGGGGTATGCACAAAAATCAGGAGAAAAGTCCTCCTAGAAAAAGGAAGGTGGATCATCTGGAAAGTGCGAGAAGTCCGCAAAGATCAGATTAAAATAACTCCAATTGGCCATCTCTGAAACAAAAGACGGGATTGGGAAAGCACGAGGGTCAAGTCAAAAGATATGGAGAAAAAGGCACAAACACACAGAAGGATCAAGTATGCACACAAGCAATCAAACACAATACAAACCCCCAGTTCACCAACTCAACTCAATGTGAAGACCGTGAAGGTTCGTTCAATTATCTTGTCAATTTTAGAGTTTGGTGAGAATACAATTTATCACAACGATTAAAGCGAGCTGTTGGGAACCCAATGCTCTCAGAAGACTGACCCAATCTCAAAGTTAGATCTTTCCCAGCCAGTATGAATTGCGGACCGTTAACCGGCAACCCGATCAATTCAATCTATTAAGGACGTCACGGGCCGCTTTATCGACTACTAGAGAGATCCTTACTGGATAACGACTAACCCAAGATAGTAGTCTGAAAAGAGTTCGGCCATGATTCTATCCTAGTGTGCGGGTCACTCTCTTGCTACATACAAAACAAACAATGAGGGGGTTACTCTCCCCAAAACAATGATTTTTCCTTGTATTTTTTTAGAGTTGAGTTTTCTTTAGCAGTCCCGTATTTTAGGCGGTTATAAATTGGTTAAAATATTTTCAAAGAATCGCCTACCGAGTGTCCAATTACCTTTTTAACTTATGTGAGTGAAAACAAGGAATGAGATTGGAAATGCCAATGCACGATTAAAAACAATGATGCATACAGGGGTTAGAGATGCGTACCTTATCGCCAGCACTCTACATGCAAGTGATCCATGCAGAATTGAAATAAGCTATCCTATATGATGCAAGTGAACCGTCCTAGATGGTAGCTTCTATTAACGGGTAGGAACAAGTTAATTTGACTAAGTACAAATTACACTCTACTGTATAGGCACAGAAATTTCTTATTTAGGGTGTTTAGATCTAATTAATTACCTGACTCAAGCAAATTGATTAAAGCAATCAAGAGGTAGCTCATGAAATCCGCGTGAAATAAAGAAAAATAAGGCGATGAAAACAAAATCGGTGAGGTCCCCCAAGTGCACCGGCACTTGATGAAACAGACCCCATAACAAATGAATGTCCATTTACAAGAGTTCAAACACTGGAAAAGAAAAACAGTCTCTCTCTCTCCATCTTTAATTTTTTTTCAATTCTTCTTCTCCTCTTCTCATGCTATCCTACGGCATGGTGAAGAATCAAGCCGCCTCCACGTCGCTTGGGTGCTTCGGCTCTCCTAGGATCGCCTCCTTCGCTCTATGGGCCCTCGCAAGAAAAAGAAAAGAGAATGTGTACGAAATACAATTTTAAAATATGAGAAAGAAAAAAAATGAAATGAATGTAATAGATATGAACAATGAAGTGAATGGCAAAATGTAAACAGATATTTACAACCAAGAATAGCAGGTCAACAGAGAAACCTAACTACCCTCGTCATGCCTCCCCAACAACAGCGCTATTTTATTGCTCACTAAAATTTGGGGTCTTTTATTTTTTTATTTTAAATCCCTGGCAACGATGCCATTTTGTTGTGTCACAAAATCTTGGTGGATCGGATAAATTAATGATGATAGTCATTGCTATTCCCAAAAATCTCGTGACAAACAAATAAATATTTTTTTATTTTTGCTACTTATTAACATGTATAGCGGATAGGGTCGAACTCAGGGAGGCTACAAATCCCGAGGGTATTCAATTAATCGAAAATAAATTATGAGAAAAATAGGAATCTCAAAGGATAACTATCCTTAGTTTTTGTGATTTTTTATCTTTTTAATTTTTTAATAATTTTGTATTTCTAATCTTTTGTATTTTCATATTTTCAAATTTTTAGTGATTTTAAATTTGCAATTTTTCATTTTCAAAAATAATACGAAGCAATATTCACAAGATCAAAAATACGCACACCAACTTGTTTGTAATTTTTCAATTTACCAAAAATGCTCAGAAAAATTCAGAGAAAATATTTTGGGGTTTCAAAAATTTTCAAATATTTTTGGGAATTTTTATGAAATTTTCATATGTTTTTCTATTTTTTTAAAAATCGAACAGTGAGAAAATGTGAAATTGTGCACATCTTGGAGTAATTTGTAATTTAAAAAAATTTTAAATACCCAAAACTCCTGACAATTATTTTTATGATGAAATAAATATAAATATCTACAAACAGAAACTGAAATCACTATTTTTGGATTTTTGTAGAATTTTCTGTGATTTTTATAAGATTTTTAGTATTTTCAATTTTTTGGATTTTATAAATATGTAATGCACAAATTTTCACAGAAATTAAAAGACAATGAAATAAAACTACCCTAATTTTTTGGAATTTTTGGAGTTATTTTCGAATTTTTATGAATTTTTTAATTTCAGAAAGCTAAAAATGCCATTTTTTAATAATAATAAATGATGATGAAATACAATGAAATTTTTATGCTAGATAGATAATCACATCAGGAGCATAGTATGATTTTTTTGCATAATTTTCAGATCACAAACAACATTTATTCTGACAAGATAAACATGCAATTCAAAGTCTATAAATGAAGGATTGAAATGTGAATAATTAAAGTTCTAGAATAACTTATAAATAGATAATAAAGGGGAGGAGTGAAAATGCAAATTACACAATAGGGGCGTTCGCGGTACTGGCTGGTAGGGGCTCTTTTGCAATTTGAAAACTTCGTGGAAGCCTGACTGATATTTTACCCAAATATTTTATTCAAACACTAGGGCTCATGTTCTTTCCTTCGTTTCCAAGCAACAACCAGAGGGGGCCGCCGGGGTGCCACCCTCTTCTTTCTTCTTCTTCCTCAAGATGGCAACGGCGGCTGGCAGCTACAGACGGTGCGTAAAGCGATGGAGATGGTGGTGATGGGGGTCGACAACCTCCCCCAGGCGGTGAGGAGGTGGAGGCGACGCGCGGCTTGACCAAGCCCACGTGCGATCACGGTGGAGGGTGAGGAGCCCAGGCGGCTGGAGGACTCTACCCAAGGTGCGAAGGTGAGGACGACGATGGAGGTGGAGATGGAGAAAGGTGGGCGGTCAAGGATGTGCGGGTCCACTGCAGTCGGCGCAGGTGATCTTCTTCAAGATGTAGGGTGAGCTCTCAAGGCGGTGGAGCAAGGGGCGACGAATCTTCAAGTGGGTGGCGGCGATGGTGACTCTGCCCAAGACACGGAGGTAGTGCAGCGTTGATGGAGGGTAGCCGATGGAGAAGGCGGAGGCGGTGGCGCACGCGGTGGTAGAGGCAGCTGGACGCACACGGTGTTGGGCGCGTGCTTGGAGCACGCGGCATAGGTCGGTGGTGGCCAATGATCTGGAGGAGCATGCGCAGTCGCGCACTCCAAGGCGGTGGAGGCGATGGGCAGCGATGCTCTTTTTTTTGTTTTTTTATATTTTTTTGAATGTAAATAGTAGATGAAATATTTTTTAAATATTATTATTATTTTTTGTAATTTTTTTATTTTTTTCTGAAAAACAAATGTTAGGCAAATAGAAAACAAATATTTTTTATTATTTTATTCTTTTTATTTATAGACAAATTAGGACATGAACACAATGGTTCAAATCCCAAAATCAAATGGAAAATGCGAACGGGGATCCGTCGAAAAATGGAAGAATCGAATCCAAGTCTCCGACCACCGTGTGTGGTCGGAGTTGATATATCGTGGAAGATAGAAAATGAGTGTGGAGAGGTCGAGAACGTGAGATGAAAAAAATCGAGATCGATGCGGATCAAAACGTGATGGATTTTTTTAAGATCTAGAGAAACAAAATACGATGAAATTAAAATGTGACAAATGAAACTAAGATTAATTTAGATAAAAAAATAAATTGATGATGGATCTCACCTTAGGAGTGGAAATGACTGTGATCGCCTCAACAAGGTCGACGCGCTGTCACCAGACGGCTCGGAGGCTAGGCACCTTTCTCGACGAAAATTTCTCTCGGAGTTCGGGCTCCTCTCCCAAAGATTGATCAAGTTGGAATGAGGGAGAAGGATCCATATAAATAGAAAAGATGGAGAATGAAATTTGAATTTTTGAATTTTTGGTTGAAGAGATAAGAGAGATGAAAATTGATATGAGATAAAAATAAAGAGAGATACAACTATTTACAAAATTAACTTTTTTTTGAATTTTCATCACTTTATTTATTTGAACGAAAAATGTTATTTTTTTAGTTTTTTATGGTGGTTAGTAAAGAAAATTAAATATATACATATGTTATATACAAATATGACATTATCTACATTGGTAAATAAGCAAATTAGTTTTTTTTTGTTTTTAAAATTTTTATTTTTTCTTTTTGTTTTAAATAATTAGAAAAAATATTTATAAATATATACAAATACAATATGTACAAAATACAAGGGAAAATTGCACAAACCACCCAAGAAAACCAACTTTTAACCCGTACCTCCAAAAATTATGAAAATACAGCCATTTTAAAGATAATTTAATTTAGAATCCATTAGAAGTGATTGGTTCAATTTGAGTTCATATGGAGCCGGAATTGGTCTTTCAATTAGTGCTTAGTGGCTTTTTCCAAGTGTCGTTGCTTTTATTTTGTACATGATTTAGTTGTGCAATTATTTTTATTAGTTAGAATGCATTTTTATTTACAACTTTGATTTTGAAAGTTATTTGATTTGAGGTCGATTAAGGTACAAATAAGGTGGTGTAGTATACAAATATACACAGCTCACATTTTTTTGGATTTTCTAATTGAGGACACTATCTCCCCCTACTTTATTCCTGGTCGATCAGGTCAAATCTTGACCTTCTCTCGAGGTTCGGGTCAGCCTGTATCTATTACATATATACAGTCTTCCTTTTTTTATTTTCTTTTATTTATTTTTCCCTTCTTTCTTTCTTTATTTATTTATTTTAGATTAAAATAATATACAAATATACAATATTTACACATAGATGCAAGTTAGTAAGAACATAAAGTTGGTGTTATATACATGTGTTTTATAAGGGACTTTAAGCTAAAATGAATGAATAAAGATGACGAATAGCAGATTCATCATCGTTAGTTAGGGTTAGAGATGGAGTGGACTTACAAAATGGCAGAATCGTCAGAGATGGAGGGTGGTGATGGACATGCGAGCTCACGGTGAGCCATTATGTAATAAATGTTATTACAAATATCATTCCCTGATCTGAAATGAATAATAATTAATTTGCATAATAGGTCCCTTAGTACAATTAGGGTTATGTACCATGGCCATCTTAATGATCATACAGCTGTTGATTCAATAATTGAATCATATAGGCTGGTCCCTGGATGAATATCTAAAGAGTTAGATTGAGGACTCATCAAACATCATCAAATGATTATTGAGTGATGATCTCCAGCATGAGTAGGAGATGTCAATCCTTTCTCATTAGGCTGATGTCTGACCAACCTCTTGAGGTAGGTCCTCTGCAAGGGAATAGAGATTCGGAGGTGTCACATTAGATAGGTCAAAGAGTTGATTTAACGAGATCGAGATAACCGAAGTCCTATGTCGTATACTGTCACGATATAGGCATGCATCCTCTGACGGGAGATAGGTGTGTTACTATATGTTTGAGTATGTACATTTCGCATACCAGTAGGTTGATGACCTAATCATGGTCTACACATCGACGCGTTGGTGTGCATGCAAAGCCATATGAGTAATATGATCTCTTAAAGGGATCATACATGTTCATTATTGAACCAGAAGACATGAGCTCACTCATGAGATATTGGGAAGAATCAAATTCCGTGCACAGTCATCTCACTTTGGAAGCTTGAGTGAATTTGTAGGTTTGGTATATGCTTTTGGAAAGTATATGATCAACACAAGGTATGATATATGCTTTTGGAAAGTATATGATCGATACCAACTCCCAATAGTCAAATGAGAAACTTAATGATAAAACCTTGAAGGAGACAGTGTAAAATTGATCTAATACTTCGGGTTTAATATGGGTCTTCCAGTATGCAGGATGTACATGTATTAGGAATACCTAAGGGTGATGTGATCATAAACGATTGTATAACTGTGACGCTTCCATTCCTAGGGAGTGATGAAATGGGTCTGGATTTTAGTGACTCCTCATAGTAGAGAATTGATCTAATCTTGGTCTAAGTGTTGGACAATGATCTAAATGTGATTCAGATGCAATGAGAAGATTGGATCTACGTCCTTGATTTAATCCAGCATCTACGGGAGGTCTGCAAGATCTGGATTTAAGATGTGATCACAATATCCAAGTCACTATACATGGAACAATACAATCTCCCTGTCCTTATCTTCAAGTATTCACGGAGAAAACGCATTGTTCTTGAAAGAGTTCAAGAAAAATTTCATTATTGATATATGTATCCAAGCATTGAGAAAATGGATAATTAAATGTGATTTAATTATCATAAATAATATGAATTTAATTCATATTATATGGAGAGTTATCTAAGATAATTAAATGTGACTTGATTATCAAAGATGTAAATAATGTGAATGTGATTCATATTATTTCGACACATGATAATAGAGATCCAAGATGATTAAATGTGATTTAATTATCATGGATATTGAATAATGTTGATATCACTATCCATATTAATCATATATATTATAAATGTGATTTATAATATATAAGAGAGAGCTATCCCTGAAGGAGGGGATAGTCTCAGAGTTCCTTCCTTTGTGATCTGCTTTCTTCAGCGCTTTTCTGAACTATTTCTTTGTTCTCAACTTCGTCACGTCCTTCAATTATCTCAGTTCAGGTAGTCCTTCCCGATCACACTGGAAGGGCCCAACTAGAATATTTTGAAAAAGTGATCTGTTAGGAAAAAGAAGTTCTATTCCCTCTCTAGTCGAAAACCTGATGCTCCACGCTTGTATATATATACTAAACCTGAGGCTCTCTCTCTCTCTCTACCTTGACTTTTGCCGTCACTATATATCCAATCGAGCAAATTCGCTTGATGCTTTCCATCTACAAAACGAAATCAAAATATTTCGGATCTTAGGCACCCCCGGGATGACTTGAAAGCCTCAGTCTACATTTGTTAATTAAATGTTGATGTGAATTGGATTCACATTGGACAATTAACTGAAATGTAATTTACATTTTATTTTAGGTTGTGAATGTGATTCACAATTTTCTAATGATAAGATTACAATATTCACAAAATAATTATGAATTATTTTTGTAGACTAATTTACAACAAGTGTTGTTGTAAAACTTGAAGATTTTCATGGAATGATGTAATCTCATGAGATTACATGAGATTGCCACCAACTCCCATATTATGGAAGGATGCAATCTTCATTCCTAATCTCCATGATTGATTGATTTAATTTGGGATTAATTTGTACTGATTTCTCAATATATATTTAATCTAAATTAAATTAATTATTGTTGTATTTTTATTATAAAATCTTGGCCATTGTAAGAAACACAAATCAATCTAATCCATTGGATTTGTATGCACATGGATTGGGATCCATGGAATCCCAAAGTACTATATAAGAGTAGGCACCCTTGTTCTACAAAGTTACACAACGACAACAACAACTTCTCTCTATCTCTCATTCTCTACACATCCTCTCTCTCTCATCCACTATGGAAGCGCTGGAGAGAGTCTCCATTGCCGCAGCATCGTCGTTATGCTGCCGGATTATTTGTCCGTGGATCTTCGTCCCCTTCGGTGTGCCTCGCTTGTGAAGAAGATGTCGTATCTCATCTGATGAGATCAGGAGATTCATAGCTTGGATCATCAACATGGATTGCGAGGAGCACACATTTCATCAACGTGCTCGCAAGCGTCTCCTCCATTGGATCAGACTTGAAACAGGAGGTCTCTTCGTTTAGAGACTCAATCACAATCATGCTTTAAGAGGTAACCCTAATACTTGTTTGGGGTTTATATGAAAAGATCCAAGTGAAGGATATGAAGAGATCCTCAAGCGCATCACGAGAGCATGAGCGTCGTATCGAATACGATGAGGAACGACTAGTCGCACTAGTTGTTCTATGCAGCGGAATTTAAAAAAAATTCATGTGATGAAACCACATGATCCAAGAACGATTCTCGAATCGTTTCATCTATAACCACAACAAGTATAAAGGAATATCTCTTGAAGCGTGGTTGATCAAGTCTCTACGAAAAGAGACCTCCTGTCTCAAGTCCGATCGTCGGAGAAGAAGCTTGCGAGCACGGGGATGAGTCACGTAATCCAACGAGTTGATCCAAGCTCGGGGAACTCTTGATCTCGTCGTACGAGATCGAACATCTTCTTCGCAAGTGTAGTACTCCAAGAAGACGGAGAACCGAAGAACGTTGAAGCGGTGGTGCGGTGGCGAGGGCATCGACGGCTATTCTCCTCTAGGGTTTGGTGGACGGCCACCAACGAGAGAGGAGAAAGGTTGGCGTGTAGAAGAGAGAGAGAGAGAGATGTGCTTCAAAAGCATAACCTAGAGATAATGGTATGCCTCTCTATTTATAGGGTTTCGGGATCCATGGATCTCAATCCATGGGACATATAAAATCAATGGATGAGATTGATTTATGTCTAATCCAATGGTCAAGATTGTTGTGAGTAAAAACCAACAACTTATGATTTAATTTAGATCAAATATATTTGACAAATCAAGTATACATCAATCCTAAAATTAAACCAATCAAATAAGGGAGATTATCAACATGGAGATTACATCTCCCATGTCAACATGGTGGACGACCACCAATTCCATAAAGGACTTGGTAGCCGTCCACATGTTTCCATCTGGAGGCAATCTCATGAGATTTCATGAGATTGCATATCTCCATGGAAATCTCCATTATTTAATCCAACAACTTTTGTTGTGATTTATTATTCAAAAATAATTCATAATTATATTTGAGAATATTGCAATCTTGCCATTGGAAATTTGTGAATCACATTCACAACCTAAAACAAAATGTAATTTACATTTTTAATTACATAATGTGTATCCAATACGCATTAGTAATTAATCTACAAATATAAATTATAATTAGCTCTCTCTAATATATTATAAATCACATTTATAATATATTATGAATAATTGGATATTGCTATCCACACTATTCTTATCCACAATAATTAAATCACATTTAATTATATTGGATAATTTCCACACACATCAAGATAATTAAATCACATTTAATTATCAATTTCTCAATGCTTAGATCTATGGAATTATTCTTGAACCCTTTCAAGAATAATGTGATTTCTCCTCAGATACTTGGAGATAAGGACATGGCGATTGTATTGTTCCACATATAGTGACTTGGATATTGAGGTCGCATCTCAAATCCAGATCTCAGGCCTACCATAGATGCTTGATTAAATCAAGTCCGTAAATCTAATCTTCTCATTGCATCTGAATCACGATCAGATCAATGTCCAACATTTGGACTAAGATTCGATTACTTCTCTACTGAGAGGAGTCACTAAAATCCAGACCCGTTTCATCACTCCCTAGGAATGGAAGCGTCATGGTTATACAACCGTTTATGATCACATCATCCTCAGGTATTCCCAATACCTGTACATCCTGCATACTGGAAGACTCAGAATAAACCTGAAGTATAAGATCAATTTTACGCTGTCTACTTCAGAGTTTTATTATAAGTTTCTCATTCGATCATTGGGAGTTGGTATCGATCATATACTTTCCACCTATTATGTAAATTATTTATTCTTCATTTCAGATAAAGGAGTGAATTGCAATAACATTTATTGCATAATGGATCGTCGTGGGCTCGCATGTCCAACAATCTCCCACTAGCCCAAAGAGCCATTAATGGGCTAATCATTTAAACCCACACTCATGTGACAATCATAGGCTATTTAGAAAACAACTAGTTAAGCTGATCAGTCACTCTGTTCCTGTGAGACTATGCCAAGTCCTTTTACTACACTTTCATATCCCCAGTAACAGTGCTCGCATCCAATGTGAATGTTGCATCTTATGCAACCAATACTCAATCTCGTTAGTCTTAGTGTCCTTGACGCTACAGATTAATAATTATCATAACCAGTATTTCCATAATCCTTATCAGAATACCCTTATTCCTGGAGATCACTATCTCTTAAGGTATCCACAGTTAAGACCTTTATGATCTCTATCTATAAAGTCTTAAGTTTTTGAAGATAAGACTTTGAGATCACTATCTCAAAAAATCTTGTCTTCTATGAAGATTTTGTTATTACTACAATCAAGTGTTTTCTCTCCATAGTAGGATTAGCGACACTTTACTACTTCCACTGCATGGCAGATATCTGGTTTTTGTATACATCTAAGGTACACTCAGCTTCTCGTAACTGATGCACAAGTGGAAGCAGTTGTAGCATTCACTTCCTCAACTCTTTGAGGTATTATCCCTTTAGATAGGACAGTACCATATCTTAAGGGATGAAAGCCTTTCTTGGAATTTCTAAGAATGGAATATGTCCAAGGTGTACTACAAATGTGACAATCCCAATATCCTCTTCTCTTTGCTTCTGAACAACTTCAGAACTAAGATCTAAGAGATATCCTTGAAATCATATTTCAAGATATGGAATAGCCAGTATATAAAACACTTATTATCATCCATATATCATTTTAAAAATGATTGGGATATTATCTACATTTAGCACGATGAACACAATGGCACTCCCACTAAGTTCCAAATGGTTCATCAAGATTCTATTTGAAATCATAACATTTATGATTTCATCAAATCTTATGTTCCAACTACGAGAAGCTTATTTGAGTCCATAGATGGAGTTATTCAACTTGCATACCTTGCTTTCCTCAACCATGAAGCCCTGGGGCTACTACTTATGAATATCCTTGGAGAGGTATTCATAGAGGAATGCAATCTTGACTTCCATCTCAAAGATGTCAAAGTCAAGTTGTCCAGCTATAGTTAGCAATATTATGATGGGTCTAAGCTTGGTCACCGAAGAGCAAGTCTCATCGCAAGCAATGTCTTCTCTTCCGGTGTGTAGCTCATGGCTATGAACCGAGCTTTGAAGGTCTCTACCTTATCATCAGATTCTCTTTCTCTTAAAGATCCATTTACACCTTTATGGGTCTTACCCATATAGGTGGATCCTCGAGGGTCCATATACAACGCTTGTATATGAAGTCTACCTTAGACTTTTATTGTTAACATCAATCTTTCCATGTCATGATCCTCAGGAGCTTCATCACATGAAGTCCGATCATTGTCAGACTTAACTGACACATGGAATACATCATCAAACTCATTTGAAGAGGTATTAATGTTTCATCTTTAGTTATCCTTTTAGTTTCCTATTTCAGGAGCCTCATTGTCATATCAAGATTCAATGAGTTCCTTTACTTCATTTTCATCTTGATTCTCAAGAGTCTCAACCTATAAGAATCACATTCTCAGAGATGAGATCTTTTAACAATCTCAAGGTCATAAAGTAGGTATCCAATACCATCCTTTATTTTCGTAATGAAGTAGCACTCTCTAGTACTCGATTCCAGCTTACTTGCATGGAATCTTATTAAGGATATATAATGTAGTCTCTACTACATACATACCTGGAAACTAAGAGATAACTATGCTAAGATTAATCGTTTATCAAATCATGTCACACATGATCTAATTGTGTCTCCCTACAACTCTATTGAGTTTAGGTGTGTTAGGAGGATTGAGATAGAAATGATGTTCATATCTCCATAAGGTATTATTTGGATTTTATCTAACAGGTACAAGCTACCTAGGTTAGATCAAATTCATTTCATCATTCTTCAAAATTTAGTTCTAAATCAAAGTTATGAAATCTTTGAACATTTCAAAGTTTTCTTTGGTGAAGAGAAGAAATCTCATATCATAGATAATCATCAATAGATATTACATATCCATAATGTTTACTATGATATAGATGATTCACATACATCAATATGTATGAGATCCTGAATACCTTGACATCTTACACCTTTCCCAAAAGAAGGGTGTATTGGACATTTTACTTTAAATACAATATTCATAAGTATGCAAGATTTGAAAATTTAGACGTTCTAAAGTTTCATCTCTTACTTGTCTATTGATCAAATCAATAGGCATATGTCCAAAACTTGATGCCAAATCATTGTCAAATGATCTTTATCCTCCTATTGATTCTATAAAGTTTAACTTTCAGTATTAGAAATCTTAATGAACCATTCATTAAATTTCTAATTTAATAGAGTTCACTAGATGCCATATTACTATCTCAAATATATCCATCATAACTCTTTATGATAGGTTTATTCCAGAATTCATGTTTATTTCCAACATTTAGAAATAAACAATGAGTGTATTCTAATATCTAGGTCATAAAAACATTCTCTAAGACTAAGGACCCTTCCACTGAAATTAAGAAGTCTATCAATCCAAAAGAGATTGTTGCAACAATTACATCAATATCCACATAGATGACTATTAAACCTTGAGATCAGATTCCTAATCTTCTAATATATATATATATATATATATATATATATATACATACGCAACCAATTGCAAGTGTCATTAGAAGATTGGGATACAATTATCAGACTTTATCTTATGAAATAAGTAAGTCAAAGTCAATGATTATATGTAGATTATTCTGATGCTCTATCTGAGTCCTTTACTAAGGATTTTAGACAGACTTGATAGCCATACTATCAACACATCAACTTATTGCAGTACTGGCATTCATCCAACTCTTTGAATGTCATATGGAAGTCACAGAAGTACAATCAACTCTTTGACTTTCCTTCTCACACGGGTCCGACCCACGCTTCCACTGTGCTCTCTTTATCTACAAACAACCATTGTTCAAGACAAAGAATTTCTTATGTTGAATTCAAAAGAATTCGATGTAAGAGCATTTCAACATTTATACATGATTCATTAAATTCATACAATATGAATACTATGAAGCTTCATGAATGACTAGAGTATAGATAGTAGAATGATGACACTCATCATGTCTACATCCATCTAGACTCATAAAATATTGGTTCAGGTAGGTATTCAAATATTTTGAATACATCATCTCTTATAGAGCTACCATTCTGCATGATGCAGTGAACCATGTCATTCATGATAAATGTCAAGAACACATATGTATGCCAGAATATCTTCTTAGATTTTTATAAGGACTAATTGACAATTACGATCAACATCGACATGTCACTTCCAAAGTGCATTTGATGATATCAAGACTATAGAGACATACAAACCCTAGGGTGGTAGATCTATTGTCTATTTAATTGTCATTCCTCATTATTATGAGGAAACTTGGACATTGCAACCACATACATTATGTGTCCAACTGCAAGTACAATATCTGGATCATGAGTCCAATCTATGATATTTTACTGGTTATTATTGAGTATAACATTGAGTGGGTTTAATGAAGGATTATCTGAAATAAGAAATATGCATAAGTGTATATATGTTTATATATATACATATTTTACTTTGATTTAAGAGTTTTTATATCAAAGTTGTCTTGCCTTTTCAACACTGAAAGTCCATTCCCTTAATCACTTTTTCAATGTAAGAAATATACTTACCATTATATCTCAAGCAAGATCTGAGATCTCCTTCCTTATCTTTGTCACATCCCAATAATATGAGAACTTGTGACTCCGATAAAAAGAAGCGGGAACTCATTCCTCCTTACAAGTCCAACATGCATTTCCCAATTTGGTCTTTAACACCCGGACCCACCACCCTTAATTGTGATGTTGATTCGTCATTAATTGAACCAAACGTCAACAGGCTTAATACTCGCTATACGCAATCCAATATCGCCCCAATAATATGAGGACTCGATATTGGGATCACTACATATACGGCCTTACTCTTTCGAGAAGCGAAGAGCCCGATCCAAATGGATTGTATGCAGGAGCTGTCATTCGGACATGCGTCTCCTACATACAATATCTAGCGACAGAACCCTTCGCCTTGACGGGAGACCATGGATGTCACTTATGTGATCCTCCATATCATATTCAAATTATAATTAATCATTATGAACCATATTCATTATGATTAATTCTTCCAAGGGAAATAACATCTCTATTCATAATAGAGTGCTTTTAATTGGATATAATTAATTTAATCACATTAAATCAACTATCAAATACATTTTCAATCAACAAACTTGATTATTTCTTGAATAGTAGGTATAATCTCAAAGTATGTATTACTAGAATTTTAACAATTAGAAAAATACACCTTGATTTCTCCAGCATTATCGAGTCCCTACCCGCTGTCATGCCAGTACCGATGGAAGTGGGACATACTGAAACCAGTGCTACCCGCTACCCCAATACTCTCCGACTAGATACCATATCCACCTCAGGAAAGGATAATGCCAGATATATCATTGTGTACTTTGAGCTGCTCATCGCTTTTTCAATCGAAATTATACCATAAAATATTCATCAAAACCATTTTGATAATATTATAAGGAGTTTTGCTAAACAAATCCCCAATCCCATTCAAGCAAGAGGGTTTTGCATGTCAAAGTTGTCCTACAACTATTGTAGGATAAACTAGAGGCTTGCATGAAAAACAATGTTTGTTGATGATTTCATATCAAACCAATTATGATCAAGATCAAATATCTTATCATTTTGGTTAGTGAAATGTCATTCAAGGAATTGATTATCATCTTCAAATATTTCACAAATACTTATCAATAATCATTTCAGAAAATTAACAATTAATTTTCATCAGTTTATTTGAATGACTATCACAAGGTTCATGATCAAGTTTGTCAATTTCCAGCTGTGACCCCTATTCACTAAAATCAACTTATCTTGATCAATTTAAATCCAAATTACGCTAAATCAGTTTCCTAAGATTGATAATTTGATTTATGACAAAACGCAAGTGATATTTCACGTATTTTTAGGCGCATCAAAACAATAATTAACTCATTAATCATGTTTAGATCCGTAGTTCCCGCAACAGTGAATACATGTTTATTCAAAGGGTCATATCTTGAGAAAATGGAATCCAAATTACATAAACTCAGATCCTATGGTCTCCTTATTTAATGGGGAACAAAATACAATTGAATATTTCGTTTTTAAACAATTTAAATAGTGCCGAAAAAATCCAATTAATCAGAGATGCGAAAATTGAAATGCGATAAAACTTTTGCAACCTTTTCAAACCCAAGTCATCCTAGGTTTACGGATCGTATCCAAAACCTTTTCCGACCTAAGGCTCTGATACCACTTGAAGGATATGGAGAATCCTCAAGCACGTCACGGAAGCGTGATGATCGCATCTTATGCGATCGAAGCAACTAGTCGCATTAGTCGCTAGGTGCAGCGGAATTTAAAAAATTTTAAATCATATGATGAAACCACATGATCACAATAACATTTCTTGGATAGTTTCATCTAACCACAAGTATTAGAAATACCTCTTGAAGCGTGGTTGCGATCACTAGATTCTAAAGCAAGAGATCCTCCTGACTCAAGTCCGATCTACGAAGATGGCACTTGTGGGCGCGATGATGAGATGTGTGCTTCCCACAATCCTGGATGAAGATCCAAGCCTTGAATCTCCTGATTTCGTCCAACGAAATCTGACATCTCCTTCTAGAGCAAGAAGCCCTAAAGAATATGGAGATCCACGAGCAATCGAAGAGACAACGCGACGACGTAAAAGCGATTGCTATTCCCTCAAAATCACAAGGTGGACGACCACCTTTAGAGAGAGAGATGGCGAGAATGAGAGATGAGAGAGAGAGAGTAGATGTGTACCAAGTTGTCTCTCAAAGGGCTAGGGTTGTCCTCTTTATATACTAATTTGGGAGTCCATGGATCACAATCCATGGCACACACAAAATCAATGGTTAAATTGATATGTGTATTTAATCAATGGCCATGATCATTGCTATTCAAAAACAACAATTTATTTATATTAAATCAAATATATGTTGCATTATCATCAACATAATTTAATTTAATAAAAATCAATTATCACAAGATAATAAGATAATAATTAAAAAGAAGATAATAATCCACCCTAAAAGCACCTCATTTTGGTGATGGATTATCTCCTTTTTATTTTATCTCATTATCTCTTAATTATTTTGCAATAACATTTATTGCAAAATTATCCACTAAATTAATTCCAAATTAATTAGTGAATATTTCAGTCATGCCATTGAAAATATGTGAATCATATTCACAACCCAAACTAAATTGTAAATTACATTTCTAATTAATAGCTTAATGTGAATCCAATTCACATTAACAATTAACAAATGTTATTTACAAAGCTGCTCTCTCTCTAAAATATTATAAATCATATTTATAATATATACACAGATATTATGGATAGCACTATCCACAATCTGCAATTCTTTGATAATTAAATCTCATTTAATTATCTTGGATAATCATTCTCACAATATGAATCTTATTCATATTATACTTGATAATTAAATCTCATTTAATCATCAACATCTTGTTGCTTGGATATATAATTCATCAAATGCATTATTCTTGAACTCCTTCAAGAACAATATGCTTTCCTTGCCGATACTTGGATATAAGGACATGGCGGTTGTATTGTTTCACGTATAGTGACTTGGATATTGAGATCACATCTCAAATCCAGATCTCAGGCCTCCCATAGATGCTTTATTAAATCAAGACCGTAAATCTAATCTTCTCATTGCATCTGAAACACATTCACATCAATGTCCAACATTTGGACCAAGATCAGATTACTTCTCTATTGAGAGGAGACACTAAAATCCAGACCCGTTTCATCACTCCCTAGGAATGGAAGCATCATGGTTATACAATCGTTTATGATCACATCACCCTCAGGTATTCCCAACACCTGTACATCCTACATACTAGAAGACTCAGAATAAACCCCAAGTGTTAGATCAACTTTATATAGTCTACTTCAGGGTTTTATCAGTAAGTTTCTCATTTAATCATTGGGAGTTGGTATCGATCATATACTTTCCAAAAGCATATATCATACCTAGGTCTTGATCATATACTTTCCAAAAGTATATATCAAACCTACAAATTCAGTCAAGCTTCCAAAGCGAGACGACCGTGCGCACAGAATTTGATCTTTCTAATATTTTATGAGAGAGCTCATGTCTTCTGGTTCAGTAAATGAACCTGTATGATCCCTTTGAGAGATCGTATTACTCATATGCCCTTATATGCACACCACCGCGTCGGTGTATAGACCTTGGTTAGGTCATCAACCTATTGGTCTGCCAAATGTACATACTGAGACATATAGTAACACATCTGTCTTCGGTCAGAGGATGGGTGCCTATATCATGACAGCATATGATATAGGACTTTGGTTATCTCGATCTCGTTAAGTCAACTCTTTGTCCTAACTTATATAACACCTCTGAATCTCTATTCCTATGCCGAGGACCTGCATCAAGAGGTCGGTCAGATATCAGCCTAAATGAGAAAGGATTGCCATCTCCTACTCAGTCTGGAGATCTTCTCCTCACAAGCATTTGACGGTGCTTGATGAGTCCTCAATCTAACCCTTTAGATATTCATCCAAGCACCAGCCTCTACGATTCAATTATTGAATCAACAGCTGTATGATTATTAAGATGGCCATGGTACATAACCCTAATTGTACTAAGGGACCTATTATGTAAATTATTTATTCTTCATTTCAGATTAAGGAGTGAATTGCAATAACATTTATTGCATAATGGCTCATCGTGGCCTTACATGTCCAACACATAGATCTTGCTAAATATAAAGAAATGTACAAAAACTGTATCGATAAGTAAAATGTATGGAAAAGGAATAAGAATAAGTCAACAATGAATAGAATGAAATGACCTCCTATACTTAGGCTGAAAATAGCCTAAAGTATGAAGAAGAAAGGAAAAATAAACCAGAGAGACCAACAGATATGAACGTAAAGAATATACAAGATGGAGTTGGGTTCCCCTCATACATTAGGCTGAAAATAGCCCAAGTTAGGAGTAAGAATCTACAGAAAGGAGAAAGTAAACACTAAAAGAATAGAGCTAGAAATAATCAAAATATGTGTGATGCTGAATCTTCAAGCTACAACTTCATGTTGTATCTGAAATATCAACAAAGGTCTCAACTGGCATGAAGTCAATAACCTCAACAAGAATCATCCGTTCTTTGAATTCTACAAAGTGCTTCAACAATTGCTCGTTGACAAGAAAGGAAGGTGCACCATCTGAAAGATGTGCAATCTCTACACTGCCATTTCCATGCACTTACTTAACTATATAAGGACCCGCCCATTTGGATTTCAATTTCCCGTGGAAAATTCATAACCTAGCATTAAACAACCATACCTTTTGTCCCAGGAGAAAATTCTTGCATCTAATATGCGAATCATGCCACTTCTTAATCTTGTCCTTTGGATCAAGCTGTTGTCATATACCACCAACTCGTTAACGTTTATGTCTCTACAAAGCCTCCCAAGGTGAAACCTCAAATTAATTTTCTTTATTTCCCACTCAGACTTGTGAATTAATTCAACGGTCAAATGGCATGGCTTGCCATCAATCATTCTAAAATGTGAACTACCAAGAGGGTTCTTATAGGTCGTCCTGTATTCCCACCGAACTTGATTTATCAACTAAGATTGATTTTTCTTATCAAGATGAACTAACTTCTGAACTCTTAACCTCCCTATTTGAAACCTCTACCATGTCGTTCGACTATGGGTGGTAAAGACTAGCAACTCTACGCTCAAACATGTTGTCCTTAGCTAATGATTTCATATCTCTATTCACGAAATGGCTACCCCATTAGAAATCAAAACCTTTGGAACTCCGAACCATGAAATGATATGATCCTTGATGAATTTACAGATAACCCTACTATCTGCAGCTTGGGTTGGGATAGCCTCCAGCAATTTCAAAAAATAATCCACCGCTAACAAGATGTACTCAAATCTATGGCTCTTGGGAAAGGGACCCATGAAATCTATGTCTCATGCATCAAAAACATCAAAGAAAACCATATGCTACATGGGGATCTAATCTCTATAACCAACCGTCCCTCCCATCCTTTGACATAGAGGGCACAACCGTACAAAATCAATGGCATCTCTAAACAAGGTCAGTCAAAAGAGTCCACATTGAAGTACCTTGTGAGTGGTTCTCTTACCTAAATGGTGTCCTCCAACCTCAAGTGAATGACCATACATGAGTACAATTTAGTCTTCCTCCTGACGAATCCACCTCCTCTAGTCACAATCTAATCCTTTAAAGAAAAGGAACCGATCCTCCCAATGGTATCTCCTCGAATCCGACTTTAATTGGTCAATGCTGCTCCGAGTCCAACCATGGGGAACCTTCTTGGAGACAAGATAGTTCAACATGTTGGCATATCAAGGGGATGAGTCGACAACACAAAATGACTCATATGGAAAAGGTCTCTCTGATAGTCTATAAGTTAGGGGAATCCTTTAACTCAAATCTAGATAGATGATCAACCACTACATTCTTGACTCCAAGTTTATCCTTAATCTCCAAATCAAATTCCTGGAGTAATAAAATCCACCTAAGAAGATGCGCCCTCACATCCTTCTTTTCCATGAGATATCTAATGGCTGAATAATCCATATAAATCGTCACCTTTGATCCAAAGATATAAGACCTAAACTTCTTTAAAGTCCAAACTATGGTGCGGATTTCCTTTTCGATCACCGTATAATTTTTATGTGTTGAATCCAATACTTTACTCGAATCACGAATTACAAATGGGCCCATAAGTTAGTAATGCGATGAAGCGGTTGTTGCTCAACGACACGATCGTACGAGGTCAGAAGTCACCTAACACGATCATCTGGGGTGAACAATAATTGGGGATTGGATGCGAGCGAAATTCCTACCAATGGCTGAGATGTATTGAACTTTTGACCTAGACAACGGATGCCCCTTTCCTTATGGTTCGTACGAGTGAACTTCTTCTTTTGGGACTTCTTAAACGTAGTTTTTTTACTCTAGCTCTCTCAATTACATCGATCTCATCCGCTCTCTGTCTGTTTAGTAATCTCGCTACAATTATGTAGTTTCAACTATTAACTCTTCTACATATTGAGCACTAAAGTAGCCTATAGCTTTGCTTGAGGATTAACTACAGGCTTTTCTCTACCTTAACTCGTCTAATTCTTAAAAGAAATCCCCCAATATATAGTTTCGGAGCAACTAAGCATCTTTGGTTTGGTCATCCTTTACCTAACCAACTTCCTAATACTATGTGAGCTTATCAAACAGCGCCTTGTCAGCTTTCTTCAGGATTTGGCATAAACTGTTCGACAGATTCCCATGCCTTATGCACCTGTTCGCCACTTTGTTCTCAACTATTCCCAATAAATAGAGGCTGAGGGGGGATGCCCACGCACAACCCCTCAGATATGGGAGGTAGAAAAGTGAGACTAGGAGCCTTCTAATTTCAAGTCAATAAAAGGTGGGTCATTAGAGGGCCCGACCCGAGAACAACGTTCGCCTTGCATGTGTTAAGCTTCTAGAGGGGGTCGCTGCCCCAATATGGCTCCTACAACAAAATCCAATGGATCAGTCATGATCTCAAAAGGAAGAGACCAATCAGGAGCATGTAGAAACAACGAGTCACATATCTTTCTCTTAAAGAGCTCAAAGGCCTCTAGACACCTGTGATCTACATTGAACTCGACGTCTTTCCCTAAGAGCCCAGTTAATGGTCAGGCAATCATAGAAAAATCCTCAGTGAATCGTCTATAAAATCCTACATGCCTCAGAAATAACCTCACTGACTTGATGTTGGTTGGTAGATCAAGTTTCTTGATCACATCCGCATTGGCAGGGTCAACCTCTATTCCCTTCTTAGAGATGACATGCCCAACACGATACCCTCCTTAACTATAAAATGATTCTTTTCCCAGGAGAGTACCAGATTCACCTCTGTATACCTCTAAAGAACTCGGTCCAAGTGAGCTAAACATGTATAAAATGAATCACCATGAACCGAGAAATCATTCATGAAGACATCCAGGAAATCCCCTACCATCTCGGCAAACAAGGCAAGCATGCATCGCTGAAAAGTACTCAGGACATTGCATGGCCCAAAAGGCATGCGCTTGAATGCGTATGTGCCGAAAGGACAACTAAAAGTGGTATTTTCCTGGTCTTCAGAGGTGATGGCTACTTGATTATAGTCAGAGTACCCGTTAAGAAAACATAAGAACTCTTTCCTTGTTAATCTGTCTAAAATATGATCAATAAAAGGTAGGGGAAAGTGATCTTTCTTGGTCACGGCATTCAGACGTCTGCAACCAACACAGACGTGCCACAATGTGGGTACTCGTGTCCGTATCTCAACTACCTCCTCATTGGTGACAATCTGAATTCCCGACTACTTCGGGACATCATTTACGAGGGCCACATACTTGGAGTCAGAGATCGGGTAAATAAATCCCGCTCTACACCATTTCTTAATCACTTTATTTTCTACTTCACGTAGATTTGGATTAAGTGTCCTCTGGAACTCATGTAAAGGTCTGACATTTTCCTCAATAAAAATATGGTGTGAACAAAGTGCGAGGTTTATACCCACAAGATCTGATATAGTCCAACCTATCACCTTGAGGTTCTTCTCTAACACTTCAAGCAACCTAGACTCCTTTTCTACAGTCAACCTAGAACTAATGATAACATGAAATCTATTCTTAGGTCCCGTAAGAAAAGAATACTTCAGTGTAGGAGGTAGTGGCTTCAGCTCAGGTAATGTAGCATCATTAATCGAATCTGGTTGAACTAAAGCAGAATCTGGTTCTGTGTTGCATGGTGGTGATACTGTCTCTGTAGTGTTGTCCACCAACTGAACAGTTAAGGAGTCAGATCGCCAAAGAAATACGGTAATTCAGTCAAAGCTGCGTCTGAATCTACATCTGAGTCCAAACAAGGATTGAAGTGCAAATACAAAATAATGCTAGGATAAGTGTGCAAATTTTGCACGACAAGGACTTATCTACTTATACAGAAAATCAAGAGGGTGTGCCTACAGTATTCTCTCAAACATGCACAGAGGGCACGTGATCGGGCGAAGCTCGGAATCTCAGGCTCGGTCAAGCTATCAACTTCTAGAGGTTCAAAATAGGTTGGGATACTCCGTAGCAAAGGGTCGAAATGTTGCTTCAGTCAACAATATGGATAGAAATAGTCATCAGATCTCGCACAAAATGGGAGATCCAACGGCATCTGCTACTCTAGGGCTCCTCCTCTTTCCTCTACAAGCAACAGAGGAGCTCAGACTATGTGAAGTGTCCACTCGTCCTTGACGCTTCTCTTCTAGAAGTAAAGGTTCGCAAACCTTTGTGAAGCTCCCACAAAGATTGTGTTGCTCACAAGACTTGATGGAGATTCTTGGATCCCTGGTTTGATGTAAGCTTCTCACGGTAAAGATTATTTAAGCTAACTACGACCAAGTTCCGGTAATTGAGGTCCTGCACTGCTTAGAAAAAACACATAATAAGGGGAATCTATTGGGATGATAATGATATGAAATGGAAGACTGATTGGCATGAGAGATCAAGCCTTAAGTGGGTTCTTATTTGTGAAAAATAAGCAGATAGGTTGATATGATCACACTGATGGAGAAGCGATCAAGCATATTGGGAATACACGTGAGGATGATGGCTTCAAGGCAAAGTTATCTAAGGTCTCATATCATGAAAGAGATGGATACTTATGAACGAAACAAAATGGTAAACAAAGAGATAAATCAAGATGAACTCACTTACCTGGAGATAGAAGGATAAATCGATGGAATTTGAATATTAATTGTTGTCTTGAGTGTTTCTTTATGGCACTCCAATCTTCGCTTAACCAAGCCGACAAAAGATGGAACTTCATCAGCCATGGTAATTGTTGAAGCATGACCATATTTGGCCGAGGATCTCATCGAAGAACCTCTCTGTCTTTACTAATCTCTATCTCACACTATCACTAAGGAGAATGGGAAGCTCAGAGGATTCTTAGGGTATGGTGGGATAGCCATTAATGGTGGCTGAGAGCGGGCTTTTGAATAGAAGAAGTTACATGAGGTTTAGGGATAGTGGTGGCTTCAACCTACTCCAATTAACAATAGGAGTTGGAACGAGGGACTTTATGTTAAGCACGAGGATGAGGGAAGATAGGGGAATCTGAGGACTGTGGTAGTTGGTGGACTTGGTGACAAAAGTGGTTGGGAAAATGGTGAAAGGTTAGGCGGGTGTGAAGTGACGTGTCCCTTCAGCGTGCAACTGGAGGTTGAAGGAGGTGAGGTCATCATTGTATCAAACGATCTAACAACTATGATTAAAGAATGAAATAGCAGTGTAGATGGAGTCTGATCAACGGAGATGACAAGAAACCCGGCGCGTTGGAACGACAGGGATGAAGAGATAGTAAGGATGGATGGCCGAGGAATTTTGGTGAAAAGAAGAGAAGGATTGGACACGTGGTGCGCTAAGATGGTGCCACACGGCCCAATAGAATAATTACAAATAAATAAGTACTTAAAAATCAAAAGGAACTAGTTAGAGGGAGAAGTAAAAGTAACGAACATGAAAGTTGAAGATCTCAATGAGATCTACAACTTTCATGTAGAAGTCAAGGAGAAATAATGTCCAATGTACAATAATTAAACGAGAACTAAAAACAATGATTTTTTTTATTTTACTTTCTCATTTTTTGGATTTTAAATTTATTTTTATTGTTAAATTAATTATGTAAAATATCATTCTAATTTTTATTTGATTTTTAATAAGAAAAAACACATAAAATAATAGCACCATAATAGCTATATAATATAGTCTAATTAGGGTTAATTATTTACCACACATAAAGAGTTAATTAAATGTTAAAAGATAATGAATCTTATTGAATTACTTAATCAAGATAGATAAAAGATGTATTTTTATCGTTGATAAATCTAGGATTTATTACTCGTACTTTCACATTTTCAATAAATATGAATAATACTTTGGGTAAGGGTATATAATAAAGAATACGCTCTTGTAAAATCTACATCCAATCATTGTAAATATGCACTCACTCCCATGTAAATATCTGTACATGCCTATATGATTGACCCTTATCAAAAATATCTAAAAATTTGCACGACATTTTCCAACCCTATAAAAAATTGCAAAATATTTAAAATTCTCATAAAAAAATGTTCAAAACTTTTCAAAAAATCCCATAAAAATTTCAAAATTAAAAAATTTCTTCACGAAAATATTTTATGCATTGCATGGCATAAGCATTTTTCTGAATGATTTTGACAATTAAATAAATCTAAATAAAGTCTGAAGATTGGAGCTTGGTATAGGCCTTAATCCACTTAATTTCAAAGGAACCTGTTCAGAACTGTAAGTGGGATAATTCGGGTCGCTTGAACTTTATTCTTTAGGTTCTACGAGACTATGTTCATAAGCTAATTCAATGTGACTAACTATAATCTTCCATGTAGTCCGAATGACTTGTGAGACAATGGCTTGACTATAGACCTCACACTTAACACTTAGCTTAACCAAGATGGATTGTTGAAAGATCTTGGGGTCTAAGTCGGGATGATACTAGGCTTCTTTGTCCAGGGTGGCTCAGGAACCATTCTTGGGGAGTGTTGAAATAGCTACTTCAACCCTTTGTTTTTTCTAGTATCCTTTCAAAACTATAAAGCAGTGAAAATTAAGAATCCTTTAAGAATTGAGAATTCTGATCTAAATATAACTTAATGAATTCTTGTCCATTAGGAGCAGAAATGGGGGGTTAATAAATCTTATCGATACTTGTACTGGAAGAACTCGTGGGTTCCATAAACCTTAAAAAATAACAAATAAGGATTTCAGGTGTAGCCAAAACCGATACTATAGGTATAAAATAACCCTTATTTTTTAAGTTCTCACAAACCCAAGCCTTTTATTGATTATTGGGCTGATCAGGCAACACCTAGATTTGAACTGGGGAATAAAGGATTTGCAGTCCCAAGCCTTACCACTTGGCCATGTCGCCAAAATGTGATACGACAGAATAGAATGCAATAGAAATAAAGTTTCAAATGAGGAATGGTCTACTAGCATTATTTTACTAAGACCCCAAAAAATGGGCAGAACAAAAGATTTTATATCCGTTGGGGCAAAAAAAGAATGTAGTGCAATGCCAAAATAGAGAAAATCCCAAAGAAGCCTATACCAAAAATTCCAAAAATTTTGAGCTTCAGAAAAGGCCTGCTTCTTTGTGAAGACTTGATTACACTGGCCAAGCTTCACAAGGAAATGTGACTGCACTGGTCCATTTTCAATTCTTTTTCCTTTATTCTAGCTTCTCCCTAATTCGTTGTGCACTAGCATGTACCTCAACTTATAGGAAATATTCATTTCCCCTACGACGACTTACCAAAGGAGGAGACAACTAGATAGTTCAATAATTTAACTTGGAAGAACTAACACAATCCACACACATGGTACCTGCCATTTTAGTGTTACAAGAATATATGTATGAAAGGATGATTCTAACCAGACTATTGAATTGAACTGAATAGATGAACATAAAACCTAAGGGCTGTTGAGTCATAAGTCCTAGCCTGAACATGGTTCTGAACACACCAATAATCCAAAGGTCTTAACGGATCTCCAAACTTTGATTTTGTAAAGACAAGTTTAAAAGTCATAATCATTCTACCTTCTTTATTTTCCTTTTTCTTTATTTTCTCTTTTGCATCACTTATTCTCCTAATAAGTGTTTTCTACTTACTATCAAAGGTAAGTATAGAGGAGTGATGATTCCCCATTCTTTCAACTTTATTCCTTTATTTTCTTTAAAACCCTAGATAAATACATGGAAATATATCTAGCTTGTAAACTTAGCACACTGACTATTGTTTGTAAATAGTTCTTAAATATCTATATTTAAATACAAAATAAATGAATAAAGAAAATAAAAGAAAAATAAAGGAAGTATTGTAAATACCCACTGACCGTAAACCCCAAGACTAAGTCATTATTTACTAAGTTGAAAGGGAATAAAGTAGGGGAGATAAGGGCAAAGAAACACAAACAAAATAATACAGACACCTAGAAACATTAGAAGCCCAATACACTACACATACAACCAAACTTACACTAATTTATACATACTTTTACACACTTCAAATAACGATATTTTCAATACAAAACATGTACATAAAAATACATAGAAAAATACAAAAATATTTGCACATGAAAATAATGCACTGTACAACTGGAACAGAAAGATGAAAAAGCCGTAAACAAAACTTCATAGATCCATATCGTCTCCATATGAATTAAAAGTGGATCAAACTCACCTTTATTATACTCTAAATAAAATTATCTATCTAATGAAGGTGACTTCATTAAAATTGAGCTAAGATACAAAAGTTGGCTTTTGGGTCCCATTGTATTATATACCTATACATTTTACTCATTTAATTCATTCTTTATATTTTTTACTCTTTTAATATATTTAGGTACTTGTATATATTATTTGAATATACTAAAACTATGAAAATAAAATGAAAGAATTAAAAATGTATTAAAATAAATATTGTAATAAAATATATGGGTATACTATACATATAATGTACACATTTATTTATGTACACAAATAAAATAAGAAAAATAAAAAATTGAAAATACATATTTAAATATATTATAAATATAAAACTATGATCATAAAATAATTAAATATAAAATACAAAATAAAAATCAAATGCCCAATGTATAGGTACAACTACCTATAATCATACTTGTAAAAATAACACACAATAAATAGGTTTATAAAAAATTAAAAATCACCTAAAAATGTCACATAATAAGAAACAACTTTCTTATTTTGAGAAATAATTAATAAAATTATTTGCTACTTTATTTTCCTTTTATTTATTTTTTATTTCTATTTTCATCTGGCTGACGTGGGGAGCCATCCTTGGTAACCTCAGTCAACTCTCTGTCCTCCTCTTGGATCGATCCTTTCCATGTGTTTTCTCCATTTTCGCCAAATATCCCAGCTCAATACAGATACCTTCTACCCTCGATTCCTTATTGTATTTTCTTCACCTACCTCTGACCATTTAAGCAAATCAAGAGTTGGTGTCAGTCAACCATCGATTCGATTAAACACCCTAGTAGAGGATTGTTCCTCAGCCCACCGCTATAAAATATCTCCTCTACCATTTTGAAAATGTAGTCCTTCCAATCCTGCTTTTCTCGACAAAAATCATTCTTGAAGCTTGCCCTTTGTGACAGGAAGTGGAGACTCCTGATTGGAGGCATGGAGGAAGGGCAGAGGAGGTGATTCATACATCATCGGAGATAGCTCCCTGGCTCCCCTGGCATGTGAGCTTCTTACTTTTTTTTATTTTTTTTGATTCTTAGGAGTTGTAGTAGCATAACTTGCATTTTTCATTTAATTTAATCTATTTTATCATAAAATATAAGATTGTAGTTCGCTAGAGCTCCGAGCACCGGCGTTTGTTCCCATTGTTTCAGACCATTAACCGACCTGCTAACCACCTCCAAATCTTTGCCTCATCATTTTCTGTTGCACCGATTCATTATCCACCCCTGATCTCGCACAGATCAGGGAGATCAGAGCTCCTTCTTCACCCATCGGTGGAGCACCTTCATCCCTCCATTCCAGACCCTATTTTTGTCCATATGTGGGTCAAGGATCTTCACCCTCGAGCCCTGAAGCTTCTGGTGCAAGCATATGCATGAAAGGAAACTTGGCTTGCAGCTTTAGGTGCTCGAGTCTTCTCCATCCTCCCATGCCTCCTCTGATGAGGTCTTTACCTTTTTAAAGCATCCAGTAGATGTGGAACACTCCGAGGATAGTGTAAAGCATCTCAGCACTGTTGGATCAAGCCCTCACTCCAGATTTCATAACCATTGTTTGATTCAACGCTAGAGAACTATTAGATCTGAGGGAGGGTTGTAATCTCCACCCTCCATCAATGAATTGTCATGCCATTGCCAGCGCACCACGTGTTAAGTGGATTGATACAGGTCGTCCGCCAGCGTGCAACAAGGGGTATTTTGCAACCTTTCCCATCTGCTTTTTTTTATTTCATACGTAGTTTATACACGTTCATCTATTGTTGTAATAGTTTTGTAATATTTACATTAAGGGCCTCAAGCTTTCTTGTATTTGCATTCTAGTCCATTCCATGTCCCCTCGTGTGCCTATGTGCGTGAGGGTGTAGGAATTTTACATGGACCCCCCCACTGGGTATTGTGTTATGATTTGGTCTAGAAACTTTAAATGCCATCTCAATAAATTAGGTATATTTGCAAGTTTGGTCCTATTGTTCTGTTTATTTACATTTATACCCCTACTAGTGTGAAATATATTTTAATTATGCAAATATTACATGCATGCCCATAGATTTTGCTTAAGTGTTAATAAATGCTTTAATACTATGTAGAAATTGCAAATAGGTCCATGTATTGCAGATTTAATTTTGTACTTGTATTTTATTTATTAAATATATCATATTGCATCTAAAAATCAGAAGAAAATTACATTAAGTGTTTGTAACCATACTATATGACATATATTTTTCTTAAGGCAATTAAAATTATTTTCTAATTTATTAAAAATAAAAAATACATTTTCTACTTTGTAGAATTTAGACATTCATAAAAATTACAAAATTATTTGAAAATTCTAAAAAAATCATATATGTTTATTTAGTTATATTTAATTTTCAGTCAAAATATTTTGCAAACTATTAAGAAAAATTCCTAAAAATCACAAAACACAGAAGACCTTATAAACATTCTAAAAATTCATAGAATAATCAAAAAAATATGTTTTAAGTTTATTATTTTTTGTATTATTTGGTATTTAGGGAAAATAGAAATGGGCTTAATCTGATTCGATATATATTTATTAAGACCATTCAAGTTCATGTATTTTCTATTTTCTTTATTTTGTGTATTTCCTTATTTAATAAACCATAAAACTCTTAAATATTATCCAAAAATCATAAAAACCGAGAACAAACTATAAAACCCAAAAATGTTTTATTTATGAATATTTGAATACAATATTTTAAAAATACAAAAAACTCTTTTTATGACTCTTTTATATTGTGTTTCTGTATATATTTATATTATCTTATATTCTATTTTTTTTGAAAATATTAAAATAAAAAATTTGCAAAATTAAAAATGAAAACTATATATATTAAAAATCCAAAAAAAACATTTAAAAATAAAAAATACAAAAAAACCTAACTTGTCTATTCATTTTTGTTGCTCTATCTCGTGTGCTCCTTTGTGAATCTACCCCTATTACTTGTCATCTATACACATTTTTTTGATATAATAAATTTTGGCTTACTTTATTATATTGGTTGTCATTATTGTAGGTTAGTTGTTGAATTAGTCACTTGGGATTGGGTACTGAGAGTCGAGAGTAGCGTCGATACAATGATTGTCAGATCCGACTTGTCGAACGCCACATGCCCTCCAAGACTGGACGTTAGGTATCATGTCCTCCGTGCATTTCATTATTATTCTTGTAGCATGGAATCTTAAAGACTAGAGAATGGATTGAAATAAAGATTTGGATGAGGAATGGGCTGCTAGCATAATTTTTCTAAGACCCCAAAACATGAGCAAAACAAAAGATTCTATATCTGTTTGGGCAAAACAAGAATGCAGAGCAATGCTAAATAAAGAAATACCTAAAAGAAGCATATACCAAAAACTCTAAAAAATTTGAGCTTCTAGAAAAGGCCTACCTCTTGATGAAAACTTTGTCACACTGACCGACCTCCATAAGGAAATGCGATTACAGTAGTCCATTTCCACTTCTTCCCTCTTTCTTCTAGCTTCTCCCTTGTTCATTGTGCACTATCATGTACCTGAACTTAGAATGAAATATCCATCTCCCTAAGGATGAACCAGAAGAGGAGAACACTTGATAGTTTATCTAATTATCTGAGATGAGCTAACACAATTCACACACATGGTACCTATCATTTCAAGGTTACATGATTATACTTCTGAAAGGACAGTTCTTATGAGGCAATTGAGTAGAATTGAATAGAGGAACATATAAAGAAGAACTTGAGTCGCAATTCCTACCTTGAATATGGTTCCGAACACAATAACAACCAAAAGGTCTTAACTATGCTCCAAACTTCGATTTTGTAATGACAAGATTGAAAGTCATAACCATTCTCCTTTATTTATTTTTCTTTTCTTTATTTTCTCTTTTATATCACTTATTCTCCTAATAGGTGTTTGTTAAGGACTGGCAAAGTAAGTTGTAACATCCCGAGCTTAGGTCCCCAGTCCGTTATCGAGGAAAACTGGCCATGACAACTTGTTGGGTTCGGGTCCAAATGGATTCATTGGAAACCATCCAAAATGCTTTAGCCAAAGTTATCATGTAGTAATTCCCACCACTTATAACCCACTCTCACACTTTGTGAGTTTTAGAGATGGGACTATGTTTGTGGGTATGGGTGTTACAATCTCCCCCACTTACATTCGCAACGTCCTCGTTGCGAGATGGTCCATCACTTATTCCTAGTGATAATGGCGGTTGCACACTCCCAGTTTAGATCCCTTCGGGTAGCCCTTTTCACTATCAGATAGGAAGCCACTCTAATACCAATTGTAACTTCCCGGGCTTAGGTCCCCAATCTGTTATTGAGGAAAACTGGTCCTGACAACTTGTTGGGTTTGGACCCAAATGGATCCGTTGGCAACCACCTAAAATTCTTAAGCCCAAGTTGTCATGTATTAATCCCCACCACTTATAACACACTCTCACACTTTGTGAGTTTTAGATGTGGGACTACGTTTGGGGGTATGGGTGTTACAACTATTGTAACACCCATACCCCCAAACGTAGTCCCACATATAAAACTCACAAAGTGTGAGAGTGGGTTGTAAGTGGTGGGGATTACTACTTGACAACTTGGGCTTAAGCATTTTGGATTGTTGTCAACGGATCTGTTTGGGCCCGAACCATTATCAAGACCAGTTTTCCTCGATAACGGACTGGGGATCTAAGCCTGGGACGTTACAATTGGCATCAAAGTGGATTCACATCTGATAGTGGAAAGGGCTACCCGAAGGGATGTAAGCTGGGAGTGTGCAGCTGCCATTATCACTGGGAATAAGTGATGGGCCATCTCGCAACGAGGACATTGCGAATGTTAGTGGGGGAGGTTGTAACACACATACCCCCAAACGTAGTCCCACATCTAAAACTCACAAAGTGTGAGAGTGGTTTATAAGTGGTGGGTATTTACATGACAACTTTGGCTTAAGCATTTTGGATGGTTTCCAACGGATCCATTTGGGCCCGAACCCAATAAGTTGTCATGGCCAGTTTTCCTCGATAACGGACTGGGGACCTAAGCCCGGGACATTACATAGGTATAGGGGGTGAATAGACATTCATTCACCTTTATTCTTTTATTTTATCTTTAAAATCCCTAGATAAATGCATGTAGATATATCTAAGTTGTCCAAAGTAACACATTGATTGTTGTATTTAAAATGTGCATAATTACATGTATTTGAAATACAAAATAATTGAATAAAGAAAAGAAAAGAAAAAGAAATTGTAAATAGGTACTGACCCCAAACCCCGAGACTAAATCAATATTGACTTGGTCGAAAAGGAATAAAGTAGGGGGGAAAGGGCAAATAAATACAGACAAAATAACACAGACATCTAGAAACCCTTGGGACTCAACACACTACATATGTTCCAACTTGCACTAATTTATACACACTCTTATACACCTCAAATAGAGATATTTTCAACACAAAACAAGAATACATGAATATATGTAAATATAAAAAAATAATAATTACACATAAAATAAGTACAATGTGACTGGGAAACACAGATGAAAAGTTACAAACAGAACTTCGATGATCAATACCTCCTCCATATGAATTATAAATTCACCAACTCACCTTTATTGATCTTAACATAAATTATATATCCAATGAATGTGATTTCATTAAAAATGGAGTTAAGATACAAAAGTTGTCCTTTTGTGTCCCATTGTACTATATATTTTTACATTTTACTCATTTAATTCATTCTTTATATTTTTACTATCTTAATATTTTAAGATACTTTCAATTATTATGTAAAATACATTAAAAATATAAAAATAAAATAAAAGCACTAAAAATACACTAAAATAAATAATACATTAAAATATATAGGTATATTGTACCTATAATGTATATACCCAGAACTAAGTATAGAAATAAAACCATAAAAATAGAATAAAAATATATAAAGGTGTATTTAATTATACTATAAATAAATAAAATATGTAAATAGGATATTAAATATGAATA
Source organism: Ottelia alismoides (assembly GCA_037367405.1). Taxonomy (NCBI): domain Eukaryota; kingdom Viridiplantae; phylum Streptophyta; class Magnoliopsida; order Alismatales; family Hydrocharitaceae; genus Ottelia; species Ottelia alismoides. The sequence continues at coordinate 42,361 of JAZKJV010002216.1, read as the reverse complement.
TACAAAATAAAAATAAAATATATGTAACATAGGTATAAATACCTATAATTACACTTGTAAAAATTAACATGTAATAAATAAACAAATAAAAATAAATACAAATCACCTAAAATACTATATAAAATAAGAAACAAATTTTATGTTTTAAATTTTATTTAATAAAATCATTTTTTTATTTTCCTTTTCTCTTCATTTTTATTTCTGTTTTTCTTTTAGTAGCCGATGTAGACCCATGAGGAGGTGGCTATTGTTGAACCCAATCACTGCCCTGCCCACTCTATGGACCCACTCATGTTGATTCTTTTCCTATTTGTACCAATTTTTGGGGCATACATAAAGACTGATCTCTGCTCAAACACTTCATGAAAAATCTTTGCAGAATCATCAACCTTCACGTGGATCAAAGATCGACCCAAGTCCACCTTTGATATTCGTGAAAACCTTAATCGAAGACCCTCTCTTAAGCAACACGTATATAATATTTCCTTTGCTCGATTTTGAAATTCAATCCCTTTTAGACAACCATTTCCCCAAGAATCCTTCGTTGGAGCTTACCCATCATGACAGGAAGCAGAACTCTTTCAATCGTGGTACGGAAAAGGAGGATGGAGGAGTTTCACCATCACAGGAGACCCCTTGATGAAACCCAGTTTCATGCTCTTAATTCGCTGAAATTAACCCCCTAGCTTAGACTAAGTGTCAATAAGAACCAGAGTAATCCTTGTAATTATCTAACCCCTTGAATAATTTAAAAATAGAAAAAATAGAAAAATAAAAAATCGTAGTGTTTTTTAACCTTAAAAACGCTCTCAAAATTATTTTCTTCCTTTGTTTGATCCCATCTCCATTTTTGGTCAACATGAAACTTGTAGACCTCGTCGAGATCTACAACTTTCATGTTTTGAGTTTTTCCAAATTCGTCATTTTCCCCCTCATAAATCACTTTCTTCATCACAATAATCTGATTAGGCCACATGGCGCCTTCTGGTTGCGCCATGTGGCCCGTCTCTACGCATGCCAGACACCCTTCTCTCTCTGTCATCCGATTGCTCTCGCTCCCTCCAAATCGTCTCCGTCTGTTTCCACCCTCTTCTCAGCCCTTTGATCAATGCTTGTAACACATCTCCTTCATCCATCAACGCCTCCTTCTCATCCTGCCACGTGTCTTCACCCTCACCACACGATCACCTCCTAGCGCTTCAATCTGTGCCACTCACTTCCGCAGCTGATCCTAGCCATTTGATCCGCTCCCCGATCATATCGTGGTCATCCGCTTCCGTCATCACCACTTCTCGCCACCTGGCACTTCAAGCACCTCCCGATCAAGTCCCTGGATCTAATCCACGCCCTTTATTGGCGCCCGCTTTGTAGTCATTGGATTGTGAGATCCAACGGCCACGAGACCTTCTCCTACCTCCCGCTCCTCCCTCACCCACGTCGCCCACCTTGCGAAACCACTTCCCCCTTTCTATTTTCCTCTCCACTTCTGCCACCTTCTCCACTCGATAACCACTCCACGACTAACCACACTCTTCCCTCTTCCTCGTGGGATATCACTCTCCCCACGATGACTCCCCCTCGCTCCATATCGTCCACCCAAACCAAGTCCACCTCCATTGAAACCACCACCTTCGCTCTACAAATACTCCATCGCCGACACCCCTAGAACCGTCCTCCTTTACGAGGGGCTAGGCCCAACCCTCTTCCACCTCTATGTGGCAGGGGGAGGTGGAATGATTGAGCAATGACGACCTTCAGCCTCCGGGGAGACCTGCAACCTTCACGGTTGCGTCGCGGCGGCTCAGCCCCACTTGAGCTCTGAGGATCAGCCACCCTCGACGTGTGAATACCCTGAGCCTCTCCAAGAGACGAAAGCCCAGGTCACCGCTCCGCCAATCCCAGGTAAGCACTCTGATCTTCCTTCTTGTATATTCCTCCATCTTCTCTTAATTAATTAGGACTCTTCCCGCTATCTCACCCTCCAAAGATCATTCCCTCAACCTCGACACAGTCCCACCATTCATGTGCCACCCTCTGATCACCCTTCTCTTCTTCCGCAACCCCAAACCACTCCGCCCCCTCTCCTCCGAGCTCGCCGGAGAAGATGACCTGGGCCCCTCTGCTTCTTCGCACTGTTTGGCCCCCACTTCTCTCACAATCATCCACGCTCCGTGCTTCGGCTAGTCGCAAGTCCGAGCCCGCATCCAAACCCGAGCTGCTAGCTGATGCAGCACCGAAGCTCCATCGCCCTCCGAGCCTCCTCCGAGCCTACTCTTACACCGAACCTAGCTTGCATGTGTTAGTAACATGCCGGCAAGGGTAATTTGCATGGAGGACCCTGCTGGTTCTTCATATTACATCCAGGTCCTGAAGTCATGTGCAGACTACATGTGCCTGGGGTATTTTGCACCCGACCCCCTGGGGTTTTTAATAATGCAAAAATACCCATGCACATATGGGTTATTTATAGGGAAGCTCTCAAACTTTATTTTATTTACATTTTAGTCCCTCTCAGGGACCTTTTTATTATGTATCTTTATGTTTTCTTACATTTATGCCCCTGGCTTCATTCTTGCATATCTTTAGCATCCTAGCTCCAATTGAGTCGATTTCAGTAGCATTTCGAAGCTTATTTAATTCTCTTTATAATGGCATAATTATTGTTCTATTTTGGTATTTTTGACTTTATTGTCTAAACTAAATTATCTAGTGTCATTTATTCAATGATTTTTGTGCCATCGGGTAGCTTGTAAATGGAATAGCTTCATGACCCTTTTCTGAAATTGACTATCTCTTTATTGCTCATCGATTCTGCATGCATTCAGCATATTTGTAGTGTTTTAATTTTGCATTTCTTTGCAGGATGAACAAAATAAAAAAAATACATTTCTCATGTTTATTTATGCATACTGTCGTGTCATCATGCATTCATTGACCCACGAATGATTAATCCAACACTTAATCTAAATAATAAGAGTCCAAATGATACTTAAGAGGTTCATGTCCCTGAGTTCGGCCTTGGGCTTCCCTAAGTAAAATATAAATTCGACTGTTTGATTTTATTGTTAATTTAATTAAATGGTCTTTGATCGATCCGATTCGGCCGATTGCAATGACATTAGAAGTGTTTATTTCACACTATTAAAGGGCTGAAATCCGGGTTTTTCAAATGGCACCGTTGCTAGGGACACGTCTCATCTTTTGTCTTGTTTGGATTTTTATTTATTTAATTAAGTGTTTTCTATACGTAGGTCAATTTGTCCATGTCGTCTTGCATCATTAAAAATTCTTTTGGATTGATATCTAACATTTTCTTTTGTGGCAGGGCCCTTGATGTATAAGGAGGCAAGGAGCAGGTGTTTCCCCGCTGCGAGGAGCCGCAGAAGCAATCTTGGAGAGAAATCGAAGAAAAATAATGTCTCGTATTTCATTCCATTTCATATGCATGTAATAATCATCTTTACAGCGGTCTTCGATTAAAGACTCGTGCTTGTAAATGAATGACCTATATGTGGTTGTGTGGGAATCGCCCCACATAAGTGTCGACCTAGGACCAGGCACGCAGTTCTTTGAGCTTCTTTCACATTTTTATTTTACGTGCTTGCTCGTAGGTAGGACACACTTAAATTAAAGACACATAAACATCGCTTCACCTAGCCAAAATTAAAGATATTCTTTCCCACTAATAGAATCATGTTAGGTGCAGTTTTCCATCGACTTGCATACATTTGTTTTTGGTTTCCAATTCAGTTCGATTATTCACGAAATTTTGCTAAGGCACTGCATGTTTTCTAGCTTAGTCTAGATCATGGTTTTTACCGACTACATGGTTTCTCGACCTCCCTTCATGGCTTGATCACCTAGGTTAATGGAAAACGGGAATGAGCAGTAGACGATGATTTCCTCATTTATGTGCTCACCTTAAACCAGTGATGACCTTGAGCAAATAAATTGGGACTGATAATTGCAAGTCAACCTAAAATGGAGTAAAATCTTATTTTAGGAGAGAAACACCCGTGTTCATGCAGGATGATTTTTCTTTGACATCTTTCTTGATTCCCGCATAAACTAGAATGTTTTCAATCACCAATAAAACCGACAAAGATAATCAACCAACAATTGTTGGCTTTACATGTGAGTTGGTGAAATCAAAGGGTTTTGCATGCTAGTTTGAGCCTTGGTTGCTTCGACACCCTCCCCTAGACCCTAGGTATCCATCCATCTCAGAAGATTCATCCGCTCATGTGTATATTCATCTGACTTCTTCGTTCACTTCAGGTCTCTCACAACATCAATTATCAATCTTTATACTTAGGCTACTCTCGGCATAAATATAGGGGGAACCTGATTCCCTGTGATTTTCTTACTCATCTTTCCTTGCTTCGATACTTAGGTTATTTCTAACCTAAGTATAGGGGGATCCTACCTCAGTTCCCGTATATTCTTCTAAACTTAAATGGACCTATGGCCTTGTATCATATAGTGCTATGAGAACATAGCAAAGTTTAAGTATAGGGGGTATACCGTATATACAATATTTATATTTTATTTATATTTTGAAAAATTTTGAAAAATTTAAAACTGTTTGGCTAAAGTATAATCTTGTGAACTAAGTGGACAAAGTGTTTTCAAGGTTTTTTTATATTGTGTCACTATTTTCATAGAAGAATATTTTTGAAAATGAGTTGAAAAATGAGTTTTTTTTAAAATCTTTTGAAAAATATTTGGAAAATCTTTATTTGTGTGACATGGTTTGGAAAATTATTTTCTCGATTTCACGAAAAGTTGAGTCTAACCTTCGTTCTAACTTTATTAAAAAAATTCATAAAAATAAAAAATTTCAAAATCCTGTAAGAGTCAATAGTGACTACTAAACCCAAATAAGTAGCCGCGTTCAGTGAGGGTTCGCCCTTACCAGAGTAGGTGGTTTAGAGGACATCGCGTAAGACTCCGTCCTCAAGCAACAGGCTCCAGCCTGTACTTACACCTATAGTGGTTGAATGCAGATTCATCTACTCATTTGAGTTTAGGCAATCATTTTGTCTTTTGAAGTCTTCATAAAAAATATTTTGAAGGAGTTGGATTAAATCCCCTACATTTGCACTTTCACCCAGGATCAGAAATGTTCAAGGAAACTTGGTTTACGAGGTCTTGAGATTTTAGGTTAACCAGCCTTAGCCATCATGGTCTTAGACTTAATCATCCACATTTCCCTAGGTTTCTAGATTTGCATGCTATATTGCAGGCTTAGTCTCCTACATTAAGAATATGATCAGCACATCACATGCACGACTATGATTTCGATGAGATGAGTTGGAATTTCACTTAAGGAACTGTGACGATGGATTCAAGTGCGGATTTGATCTAATGATGCTCGAGGATGGGATAAAATCTTTGAAGGCTTCATGAAACCTGAGTGTCAGCATTTTAGCCAGTATGAGAACTTGGTTCTTATGCTAATCTCTTGATTTTGACCTAAGTGCCAGGATGTGAATAAAATAAAAATGTTGATTAGTGTGCGCCAACTCTTGGTAAAAGCAATGGAGCTAGCCTAAAATATTACAAATCAAAGAAAATCATTGTTGAAAATAAAGCTCTCATTCCACAAAGTCAATCATCAAAGAGCTTCCACCAAAGGCGAGCGCTCCCACCCATTTCAAAGTGTCCACTTGGACCACCGCTATTAGGATCAGGAGTCGGGCTTGAACCAAAAAAGGGCTATGCATCTTAAATGCTACAAATCTGGGTGTAGAAGGTACGATAGGTACTCTAAAAAGGCACACCCCGGTGTATTCCCAGGAAGGCTCCAACTTCTCTTGACGGACGCACTGATCAACACCAAAAGTATGTGTTGCGTAATAAGGCACTAGAGAGAATCCTTGTTCCAATGAGAGGGAGAGAAGAAATGACACAATCCTAAATCCCTCCATCATTTGGCCTGCCACCTACACTTCTAAGTCTAACAACTAAAGAGACGGTGGATTGGACACAATATTTGGTTTATTCCTTAGAGTTGAGGATTGGGTCCTTAGGAGAATTTTTTGGACCAGGACCTTAGGTGACATTTTGACTCTACTCTTGTAAACGCAATCAACACTAAATGTCATATCCTTAGTTTATATGTATACAAGAGAGAGTCTGGAAAAATAGAGGAATTGGATACCTCTTGATTAAGGATGGGTTGAGCTCTAAAATTTGGATCTCTAAAAATGAGAGGACTTGAACATATCAGATCCTGTATGCACGTACACAAGGGGGTTAATCCAGCTCATTCAATTTTTCATGATGCTCGGGGACGAGCAAAGTTTAAGTATAGGGGGTTGATGAAACCCAGTTTCATGTTTAATTCACTGAAATTAACCCCCTAGATTAGATTAAGTGTCAATAAGAACCAGAGTAATCCCTGTAATTATCTAACCCCTTGAATAATTTAAAAATACAAAAAATAGCAAAATTAAAAATCGTAGTGTTTTTAACCTTAAAAATACTCTCCAAATTATTTTCTTCCTTTGTTTATCCCATCTTTATTTTTGGTCCACATGAAACTTGTAGATCTCGTCGAGATCTACAACTTTCATGTTTTGAGTTTTTCCAAATTCGATCATTTCCCCCCCTCATAAATCACTTTCTTCATCGCAATAATCTGATTGGGCCACGTAGCACCTTTCGGTTGCGCCACGTGGCCCGTCTCTGCGCATGCCACACACCCTTCTCTCTCTGTCGTCCGATTGCTCTCCCTCCCTCCAAATCATCTCTGTCCATTTCTCCCCTCTTCTCAGCCCTTCGATCAATGCTTGTAATGCATATCCTTCATCTATCAGTGCCTCCTTCTCTGCCCGCCACATGTCTTCACCCGCACAACATGATCATCTCCTAGTGCCTCAATCTGCACCACTCACTTTCTCAGTTTATCCTAGCCATTCGATCCGCTCCCCGATCATATCATGGACGTCTGCTTCCGCCGTCACCACTTCTCGCCACGTGGTGCTTCAACTGCCTCCCGATCAAATCCCTGGATCTAATCCACGCCCTTTATTAGCGCCCGCTTCGTAGCCGTTGGATCGCGAGATCCAACGACCACGAGACCTTCTCCTACCTCCCGCTCCTCCCTCACCCACGTCGCCCACCTTGCGAAACCACTTCCCCCTTTCTATTTCCCTCGCCACTTCCACCACCTTCTCCACTCGATAACTGCTCCACAACCAACCCCACTCTTCCCTCTTCCTCGCGGGCTATTACTCTCCCCACGATGACTCCCCCTTGCTCCATATCGTCCACTCAAACCACATCCACCTCCATTGAAACCACCACCTTCGATCTACAAATACTCTGTTACCGACGCCCCTAGAACTGTCCGCATTTACGAGGGGCTAGGCCCAACCCTCTTCCACCTCCCTGTGATAGGGGGAGGTGGAATGATTGAGCAATGACGACCTTCAACCACCGGCGAGACCCGCCACCTTCACGGTTGCGTCGCGGCGGCTCAGCCCCGCTTGAGCTCCGAGGATCGGCCACCCTCAACGTGCGAAGACCCTAAGCCTCTCGAAGAGGCTCAGGCCTAGGCCACCGCTACGTCAATCCCAGGTAAGCTCTCTGATCCTCCTTCTTGTATATTCCTCGATCTTCTCTTAGTTAATCAGGACTCTTCCCTCTATCTCACCCTCCATAGATCATTCCCTCAGCCTCGCCACACTCCCATCATTCACGTGCCACCCTCCGATCACCCTTCTCTTCTTCCACAACCCCAGACCACTCCGTCCCTCCCCTTCGAGCTCGCCAGAGATGACGACATGGGTCCCTCCGCTTCTTTGCATCGTATGGACCCTACTTCTCTCACAATCATCCACGCTTCGTGCTTCGGCTAGTCACTAACAGTGCAGGTACTCATTCTTCAATAGCTGGAGTTTCCCTGGCGAGCTCCTACTCCGGCATACTGACTTCACCCGCCTCCTCCAAGACGACCAGCGGCCCCACCGAGCTTCAGCGATGATATCCAGCTATCCAGGAGCGGCCGGGAGTCTTCACCGAGCATGATAGAAGGTGGTAGAGCTAGGGAGTCTTCACCGGAGCACAACCAACTCCACCATAGGAGGTCGCGGAGTCGAAGAACTCGACTTCCAGATGTCATTCGATCATCTTGATCGGACGGCTCACAGCGAGGTACGTCGCCCTCCTTCAGAAGCTCCAGCCACCGTTAGATCTTCAAGATCATGCGGTCGACAACACTCCACGTCGACAACTCCGAGCCTCTTCCCCATGCCTTTAGGCTCGGAGCACCTGAGCCTAGCCGAAGCAAGTCCAAGCCTGCATCCGAACCCGAGTCGCTAGCCGAAGCAGCGCCGAATCTCCAGCGCCCTCTGAGCCTCCTCCAAGCATACTCTTCCACCGAACCTAGCTTGCACATGTTAGTCACATACCGGCAAGGGTAATTTGCATGGAGTCCCCTATTGGTTCTTCAAATTGCATTCAGGTCTTGAAGTTACGTGTAGACCACATGCGCCCGGGGTATTTTGCACCTGACCCCTTGGGGTTTTTAACAATTGCAAAAATACCCTCTACGTGTGGGTTATTTACAGGGAAGGTCTTAAACTTTATTTTATTTATATTTTAGTCCCTTCCAGGGACCTGTTTGTTATGTATCTTTTATGTTTTCCTGCATTTATGCCCCGGACTTCATTCTTGCATATCTTTAGCATCCTAGCTCTGATTGAGTCGATTAGTGGTGTTTTGAAGCTTGTTTATTTCTCTTTCTAATGGCATAATTATTGTTCTATTTGGCACTTCTGACTTTATTGTCTAAACTAAATTATCTAGTGTCATTTATTCAATGATTTTTGTGCCATCAGGTAGCTTGTAAATGAATAGCTTCATGACCCTTATCTGAATTTGAGCATCTCTTTATTGCTCATCGATTCTTTATACATTGGACATATTTGTAGTGTTTTAATTTTGCATTTCTTTGCATGATGAACAAAATAAAAAATGCATTTCTCATGTTTATTTATGCATACTGTCGTGTCATCATGCATTCATTGACCCACAAATGATTAATCCAACACTTAATCTAAATAATAAGAGTCCAAATGATACTTAAGAGGCTCGTATCCCTGAGTTCAACCTTGGGCTTGCCCAAGTAAAATATAAATTTGACCATTTGATTTGATTGTTAATTTAATTAAATGATCTTTGATCGATCCGATTCGGACGACTGCAATGACATTAGAAGTGTTTATTTCACACTATTAAAGGGCTGAATTATGGGTTTTTCACCCCTCTCTTGGTGGTTCTGCTCCTGACTCTCCCTGGTCCGGTGAGCCTCTATTTTTTTGTTCTTCCGATGACTAGGAGTTGCAGTAGTATAGTCTTGCATTACATTTCATTTAGTTTCACCTTGATTGCCTAAAATCAAAAATCGTAGTTCATCGGAGCTCTAGGATATGGCCTCTGTTTGTATGCTGCCAACTATTTCACATCGCACTGATCACCTCCACATCTTTGCATCATCATTGTCTCTCACTCGACCCATCAACCAACCCATATCTTGCATAGATCTAGGAATTATGTCTTCCTCCTATGCCAGTTGTTGGAGACCTCCGCCACGCTCCACCCTTGCTCATTTTCACCTAAGGGAAGTATGAGACCATTCCATTTTTCGCACTTGAGCTAACAATTTAGATCCTGGGGGCTTAGAGACCCATCTAGGGTCGATTTTGGTTAGCACGAGGTATCCCAAGTGTAGTAACTTCCCTGAGCTTTTAGGTCCCCATCGATGGGACTTCGATCTTTTTGATCACCTTAACAGTGCAAAGGAGTCGTGTCTCCAGTTTGAACCATCTGAGAGCTCTCCAAGTGGTTGGAGACGTACGTTAGACATGATCAAAACAACCAAGCTTGGTTGTTCTTCCTTATTCATCGAGGCCCCTTCAGCATCATCCGATCGAAATCGAGGCCCATATTATCCAGCAACCGTCAAATCGCATCGAGTCACCACCGTTAGATCTGGTATTAAATCTAATCTAAGCATCACATTGATGAATCATCATTTCATCACTTTATTCCTTCATTTTGGCCTTAAATCCATAGATAAATGCATGTATGTATCATTAATTTATGAAATAAACACTCAATAAATCATACAAGATATTGTACAAAATATTGTATAAATGTTATATTTAATTCCAAAATAAAGGAATAAATAAAAGAAAAGAAAAAGAATAAAGTATCAAATACAATGAGTGACCCCGAGACCTAGTAATCATGATGACTTAGTCGATAAAGAGTAAAGAAGGGGGAGATAGGGCAGAGAAACTGTAGAGAAAACCACACAAAAACCTTAATTATTATTTTCCTTAATTATTCTATTTTGGGACCTATAATTTTTTTACTATTTTAAACCTCAAATAATAAAATCCTCAACATGAATATTGTACATAAAAATATAAAGAAAAATACAAAATTGATCTCACTCAAAAATAATGCACATTGTGCCAGGGACACACAAAATAAAAAGCCGCAATGAAAACTTTGGAGACATGTACTTCTCTAAACATATTCAAAATTGACCAAAATCACATTTGTTGTTCATAAAATAACATAACCTATTTAATGAAAGTGTTCATTCAATTTGGATTTAAGATATAAAAGTTAGGTTTTGGGCCTTCATTGTGCAGTTTACCAGTATATCATATTCAATATATTTAATCTTTGTATTTTTGCCTTTATTTCATTTTTACAAATTTGTAAATATTATTTAAAATACATTTGCATATTTAAAACTAAATAAAACCATTAAAAAGAAAATAAAATAAATAATGTATTCCAAGACATAGATGAAGTATACCTATGTATACCTATTGGATATATGTACATAATTAATTAAGTATGCAAATAAATCTAGGAAAATGTATTTAAAATACCTAAATACGTAATTAAATAAATTAAATATATAATACCTGTATATAATAATAAAATATAAAATACAAATTAAAAAATATATATACTAAATACATGTATATTTACCTATATTTATACATGTAGATATTAACCTATAATAAATAGCCTTCCAAAAATAAATAAAAATAGGTATTGAATACTACATTAGATTACAAACATTTTTCATATCTTAACAAAAATTTGTGAATTCATTTACTAATTTATATTAATTTTTAGCATATTTTTGGCATTGGAATTTTCTGATTGGTCCACATGGACCAACTAGAAGCCTTCAATAGTTGACATCGGTCAACTGTGTATCCTTCTCACGGACTTTGTCGGAATCATGTGTCAACCCCTTTTCTTCAATTATTCACGAAATCTCCCTTGCCTCCCTCGCTTCGAGCCTTCCACACTCTTGCAGCCTACACGTTCGCCATCCTCACTGAGCCCACTCCTTCCACCTACCCCTCACCATGGTGAACAACCTCTCCTCGAAACCCAACCATTTCTCCGCATATAAAATTTTCACCTCCGCCCCTTTTGCATGCTTGATCACTCCTACTGAAGTTCCTAGCCCCTCAGAATGCTTCTAAAGTTTGCAGTTGGTGACATGAGCTCGTGGACGATGTTTTGGAGCGAGGAGAAGCATCACCGAAGGTGATCCAAGCCATCACCGGTAACTTCATCAACAGTTCTACTTCCTCGCCCCCTCGACCAAGTCGAGAAAATCCCTTCCATTTCAAGGTAATATTTAGGTTTACTTTTCGATCCAATGTTTAATTTTGTGTTTTAGCGGTTAGTTTAGGAGTAATTTAAAACCTAAGGTAATTTAAACACAAAATTTAAAACCCCTAAACTATTTTAATCGCTCCTTTTTGACCTAGAGCTTGAGATCCATGCCAAATCACTTTGTTTTCGACTATTTTCTGCTTCAATCTTCATGACATATTGTATACCATCGCTTTCTCCACCTTATGCTCATCGAATCAACCCAGGTCCTGCACGGACCTAGCGAATCGAGTATCAATCTATCCACCTTCACCAGAGTCTCACCGTCCTTCCACTCCCTTATTTTTCTTGCTTCACTTTTTGGTCAAGGCGACTCGCCACGAGCCATAGGAGCTTTTGGTGCATGTTGGATGCTTCGAAGATCCATATGGAGAAGATTAGAGCAGCTGGAGCTCCTCCAGATCCCGTGAAGAAGGAAGAGACCCAAATTGACCTTCATTGCACCCGGATCTCAATGGAGCCCGCCTGCATGTGCGGAGCGACACCAATAAGATATAGCATTATCGGTACGAGGATCCATTACCGAAGTCGCCTGGAATCCATGATAGACGTTTGCTATGTTGGAGTTGTTGGGAGTTCATCATGGGGCCTCTACTATCGTTAAATAAAGAACACATCCTATATCTAATCTTGGCCGCTCATTCAAGTTGAAGCTGGGTTGTTAGATATTCCATGTGGCAAATGAAGGATGGTGCGATCAAGGGCTGATAAATGGGGTAATTTACATAACCCCCTTATATGATTTTTGTATTAAATTAATATCCTTGTAAATATCTTAATTAAGCTTATACTTTGTGAAAAAAATATAATGAAGTCCTTGTATGTTTTGCAAATTACAAGTAGGTCCACTACCAGCTTAGCTCGCATGGCCCCCCATGGGAGTTGGGAAAATTTCACTTGTACTCCTCTGGTTATGTTATTGTAATTTAGTTTAGAATTTTGTATTTCCTATTCAAAAACTTCGAGTATTTTGCAAGCAGCACCTTACCTTTTATTTTTTTGCATAAATGCCATACCAGCTTATGTATTTATTTAGTTGCATTTTATGTTTGTAAAAATACTTCTCATGCTCCAAAAATTATGTAAACATTAATGTGAGATGCCTGATTGTATGCTCATTCATGCCATGTATTACATTTTCTATTTATTAAAAATAAAAAAGAGTGGTTTTAGTCCATGTTTGACTTAAATACAAAAAATATAAAACCTCCTTCGAAAATTCCAAAAAATATATATAGTGTGTATCACTATATTTTGTCACTCCATAACAAAATCACTAAAAATACAAAAAAACAAAAAAATAGAAAATGCTTGCTAACCTTGAAAAACCTAGAAAAAATTCCCAAACCCTCAAAATATTATCTTTCCATTTTATATTTTTTAAATACATATTATTACATATTAAAAGGGGTTCTTACCTCATGAACACTATAAACTTTGTAAATTACTTTCTCGACCTTTGAAACAACATAATCCCCCCATGACCCCGTAAACTTGTTATCTCTTACCCCATGAACCGTGTGGTTGATCTGTTTGAAGCTCGTGGGGGTTCTTGGGAATAATTTACAAGGTCGATAGAATAATTATGTTGTGCAAAAGGTTGTAGAGGTGATTCAACAAGTTGTAGGTTTGTGAGGTAAAAATCGCTATTAAAAATAGTTTTGATAAATTTTGGGCCTATTTTATATTTTTAAGTCTCAAAACAATTCATCCTATTTAAATATTCTCTGATTTGGGATATTTTTTGACTTTCAAAATACCTAAAATTAGAAAAAATCATTAAAAAATTCACAAAATATAAAAATATAAAAAAACATAAAAATAGTTTATTTTGTACTTTTTATTATATATCTATATTTATAAATAAAATACATTATATAGTACTTATATATATAGTTATATGTACCTATTATTATTAATTATTATAAATATCTTAAACATCTTTTAAAATCATTTTAAAAATGACTTGTTTTATTTGTATTTTTTGAATTTTTATATATTTAATATATATTATATATATCCCCTATATTATTAATATGACATATATATACACACCTTATATATTAAAAACAAAAAGATATAAAAATCAGAAAAATATAAAAAGAAAATAAAATTTATAAAATAAAAAAACAAAAAATATAATAAAAATATCAAAAAATAAATAATTAAAAAACCAACAATAACACTAAATTAACAACTAAATATATATAGAAGATATACATTATTTAACAATAAATAGCTACACCCGTGTGTTCCCTATGTTCGACAACCTATGCATACTTGCACATTAAACACATTTATTGGTAGGGTTTATAATAAATTTTGACTCCACACTTTGCTTTGCATTGTTTGATTATTTTCTGTTGCGAGTTAATTGTTGAATTTATCGGCTGTCATGAGCGGCCACATAAGAAACACTATCGGTCCCACGTTGTATGGACCACATTATGACTGCCTCTGACATCTGTTATTTAAAATGGCGTCATTGATGGGAAGCCATGGAGTGTCGCATAGCTTGTGTATATTTTTCTTGTACATTATTTCTCTTTATTTCCTTTTTTATACATATTTGCTTTATATGCTTCAGACCACTAGTTCTTTGTTTATTATCTTACCAGGGACTGTCTGGCGATGACTAATTCTTAGGAGTTTGACGTGCCTGAGCTCCGAGGAGATTGGCTCTTCTACTTGTGAGCCAATTGGAACGAGTTGGAGAGAGATACATATAGAGAAGTGAAGAGCAGACTCTTTAGAATTTTAATTTTTTAAGAGAGAGTTTTGTTTTATTTTTGTAAATTAATTTGTGATAATTTTGTACACTTGGACACTACCACTTTACGAGCTCCATTGCTTGGGTGTCTATTCACCTGAGGGCCTCGTTGGATTTTTCGTGTTTTCACCACCTTTCTTTTATTTTGTTTCAAGCATTTTGAGTCTTTCACCTTCTTTTCCATGTGTTTTCTATGATTGAACCCCTAGATGTAAGATTACTTGAATTGGAAATTTGGTCCAAAGCTTAATTAGAATCAAATGTTCATCATGACGAATAGCAATTCATGTTTAGGGATCTTTCATCATTTTTGCATATCGTTCATGTAGTGCAAATGTTTCAATATTGTCTTGCATCCTGCATGGAGAGAGCTAGGAAGCATTGTAAGTCATCTTGTTTTCCATGCATCATTTGATATGAGGGTGAGATTTACACCAAAATATCCACTTGCACGACTTTTCCGCTATCACCATTTATTTTTGCTTACCTAGGAATAAAAAGAAAACACAAAAAAATGTTAGGTGCATTTTTTTTGAAAAATACTCAAAAAAATGAAATACCAAAAACTAAAACAATGGAACTGTTAGCCATGTAAGCCCGAGGCGAACCATTCTTACAATAAGTGTTATTGTAATAAATATGTTTTATCAATAAATGTTATTGATTGTTTTCACTCCCTTTCTGAAATTAAGTGAATGAATGCACTATAAGGTCCCTCTGTACAATTAGGGTTATGTACCATGGCCGTCTTGATAATCATATAACTGTTGATTCATTAGATGAATCATAGAGGCTGGTGCTTGGATGAATATCTAATGGGTTAGATAGAGTACTCATAAAGCACCGTCAAATGATTATTAAGAGATGATCTCCAGCCTGAGTAGGAGATGGCAATCCTTTCTCACATAGGCTGATCTCTGGCCGACCTCTTGATGCAGGTCCTCTGCATGGGAATAGTGATTCAAAGGTGTCAGATTAGTTAAGTCAAAGGTTGACTTAGCGAGATCGAGATAACCCAAGTCCTATTTTGAATGCTATTACAACATAGGCACACATCCTCTGACCAGAGACAGATGTGTTACTATATGTCCGAGTGTGTATATTTGGCAGACCATTAGGTTGATGGCCTAACCAAGGTCTATACACCGGCGAGCTGGTGTGCATGTAAGGGCATATGAGTAATACGATCTCTCAAAGGGATCATACAGGTTCACTTATGAACCAGAAGACATGAGCTCACTCATGAGGTATTGGGACCGATCAAATTCCATGCATGGTCGTCGTGCTTTGGAAGTATGACAAGAATGTGAAGGTATGATATATGCTTTGGGAAAGCATATGATCGATACCAATTCCCAATGACCAAGATTGAGAAACTTGGTGATCAAACCCTGAAGAAGACAGTGTAAAATTGATCTTCATCTTCAGGTTGATCATTGGTCTTCCAGTATGCAAGATGTGCAGGTATTGGGAATACCTGAGGGTGATGTGATCATAAACGATTGTGTAACCATGACGCTTCCAGTCCGAGGGAGTGATGAAACAGGTCTGGATTTTAGTGACTCCTATCAGTAGAGAAGTAACTTGATCTTGGTCCAAATGTTGGACATTGATCTGAATGAGATTCAGATGCAATGAGAAGATTAAGTATACGGACTTGATTTAATCAAGCATCTGTGGGAGGTCTGTTAGATCTGGATTTGAGTTGAGATCTTAATATCCAAGTCACTATATGTGGAACAATACAATCGCCCTGTCCTTATCTCCAAGTATCTGCGGAGAAAGCACATTATTCTTGAAGGAGTTCAGGAATAATTCCTATGATGAATTTTGTATCCAAGCAAGAAGGTCTTGATGATTAAATGAGATTTAATTATCAAGTATAATATGAATAAGATTCATATTGTGAGAATGATTATCCAAGATAATTAAATGAAATTTAATTATCAAGGAAAAGTAGAACGTGATAGTGCTATCCATAACATCTGTGTATATTATAAATGTGATTTATAATAAAGAGAGAGAGATTTTGTAAATAACATTTGTTAATTATTAATGTGAATTGGATTCACATTAATTAATTAATTGGAAATGTAATTTACAAATTAGTTTGGGTAGTGAATTTGATTCACTTATTTTTCAATGGCATGATTGAAAATATTCACAAATTAATTTGGAATTAATTTGGTGGATATTTTTGCAATAATAGTTATTGCAAATTATTAAGAAATAATAGGATAAAATAAAAAGGAGACAATCACCATCAATAAAAGGGCAGCGTCACCAATGACTTAGTCATAGGTGACGCTCCCTATTTTTTTAGGGTGATTTGTTATCTCCCTTTTATTTTGCTATCTTGTTATCTCTTAATTGATTTATGTTGAAGTAACCTTTGTTGATAATAATGCAACATATATTTAATTTGATATAAATTAATGTTGTTGTTTTTTAACCAACAACAATCATGGTCGTTGATTGACACATGGATCAACCTAGCCGTTGGATCTATGTATGCCATGGATTGAGATCCATTGGATCCCAACTAATATAAGGAGGGCAACCCTAGCCCCTTAGAGTACAATGCATAGAGTACACGCCTACTCTCTCTCTCTCTCTCTCTCTCTCTCTCTCTCTTTCTTGACGTCCTCTCTCTCCCTCTCTCTAAGGAGGTCGTCCATCTTATGTGTTGAGAGAGACCTTCTCGCCTTCGCCTTCGACTACTAGAGGATCTCCATATTCTTTGGGGCTGCTTGCTCTAGAGGAAGATGACGGATTTCGTTGGATGAAATCAGCGGATTCCAAGCTTGGATCTTCGTCGAGGATTGCAGGAGTCACATGTCTCATCATCGCGCCCGCAAGTGTTGTCTTCGTGGATCAGAATTGAGCCAGGAGGATCTCTTGCTTTAGAGATCTTGTGATTGCAACCATGCTTCGAGAGGTATTTCTAATACTTTGTGGTTTGATGAAGATCCAAGAAATGTTCTTCTGATCATGTGGTTTCATCGTTTGTTTAAAAATGTTAAATTCCTCTGCACTTTGCGACTAGTCGCCCCGATCGCATAAGATGCGATCGTCATGCTTCCGTGACACGCTTGAAGATTCTCAATATCCTTCAAGTGGTATCAGAGCCTTAGGTCGGAAAAGGTTTTGGATACAATCCGTGAACCTAGGACGACTTGGGTTTGAAAGGGTCGCGAAAGTTTTTATCGCATTTCAATTTTCGCACCTCTGTCTAATTGGATTTTTTAGGCACTGTTTAATTGTTTAAAACACGAAATATTCAATTGGATTCTGTTCCCCATTAAATAAGGAAATCGTAGGACCTGATTTACGAAATTTGGATTTCATTTGCTCAAGATATGGCCTTTAGAATAAGCATGTATTCACTGTTGCGGGAACAACAAATCTGAACGTGATTAATGAGTTAATTACTGTTTTGATGCACCTCGAAATGCATAAAATATCACTTAAGTTCTGTTGTAAATCAAGTTGGCAATCTTAGGAAACTGATTTTGCGAATTTTGAATTTAAATTGATCAAGATAAGTTAATTTTAGTGATTAGGGGTCACTGCTGGAAATTTGACAAACTTGATCATGAACCTTGTGATAGTCATTCAAATTAATTTGATGAAAATTAATTGTTAATTTTCTGAAATGATTATTGATAAGTATTTGTGAAATATTTAGAGATGATAATCGTTTCCTTGAATGATATCCCACTAACTATAATGATAAGATAGTTGATCTTGATTATTGGTTAATATGAAATCATCAACAAACATTGTTTGCATACAAAACCCTAGGTCATCCTAAAATAGTTGCAGGACAACTTTTACATGCAAAACCCTCTTGCTTGAATAGTATTGGGGACTTGTTTAGCAAATCTCCTTATAATATAATCAAAAATTATTTTGATGTATATTATATGGTATAATTTCGGTTGAAAGACCGATGAGCATCCCAAAGTACATGATGATCTATCTGGCATTATCCTTTCCTGAGGTAGATATGATGTCTAGTCAGAGAGCATTGGGGTAGCGGGTTGCAACGTATTGTGGTCCATCCCCACTCTCATCGGTACTGGCCATGACAGCGGGTAGGACTCGATAATGCCAGAGAAATCAAAGTGTATTTTTCTAATTATTAAAATTTGAAATAATATGTACTTTGAGATTATACCTACTATTCAAGTAAAATTCAAAGTTTGTTGATTGAAAATTGGATTGATAATTAATTTAATGTGATTAAATTAATTATATCCTACTGAAACACTCTATTATGAATAGATGTGTATTTCCCTTGGAAGAATAATTATGTGAATATGATTCACGATAATTAATTATTTTAATTTGAATAAGAGGTGGAGGATCACATAAGTGACATCCATGGTCTCCCGTCAAGGCAAAGAATTTCATCGCCAAAAGTTGTATATAGGAGACGCCTGTCTGAAGTGACAGATTCTATATACAATTATTTGGATCGGGTTCTTTGCTTCTCAAAAGAGTAAGGTCGTATACGTAGTGACCCCAATATCGGGTCCTCATATTATTGGGGCGATATTGGATTGCATATAGCGAGTATTAAGCCTTTTGATGGTTGGTTCAATTAGCAACAGGTCAACATCATCTTAGGGGTGGTGGGCCCAGGTGTTAAAGACCGAACTGGGAAATGCAAGTTAGACTTGCAAGGCGGAATTGTGTTCCCGCTTCTCTTTATTCGAGTTACAGGTTCTCATATTATTGGGATGTGATAAAGACAGAGAGAGGAGATCCCAGATATTGCTTGAGATATAGCGGTAAGTATATCTCTTACTTTGAAAGATAATTAGGGAATAATCATTCATTGTGGACATATCAAGATAAATTTGATTTAAAATATCTTAATCAAATGTCTTAAAAATAAATATATAATTATTTATATGTTATAATATAGTGCATTCTTAATTTCAGAAAATGAAGTCTATGAACCCACTGAGCAGGCTCCTGGAGGTCGATCAGTTGACCGGACCAAATTATTCGGATTGGATCCAAAATTTGGATCTTGTCCTATCTGCGGAGTGCATCTCTTATGTGCTAACTAAAGACAAGATTGTAGACCCTCTGACTCCGGAAGATAAAACTTTTAATGAGAAATATGATGAAGATCATAACTTGGCAATGTGTTATATCCTTGGCTCATTATCCAATGTGTTTCAGAAGCAGCATGTGGAAATGAACCACTGCCAAGAAATCATGTTGAATCTAAAAGATATGTTCGGTGACATAAATCGCACACAACGTTATAATGTGATGAAAGAGCTTATTCGATGCAAGATGCAGGAAGGGACCTCTGTTAGAGAACACGTGCTCAAAGTGTTTGGGTACCTCTCTGAATTAGAAACTCTAGGAGCCTTCATGGATGCTGATATGCAGGTTGATTTCATTCTCCTGTCGCTCCCTAAGTCTTTCAACAACTTTGTCATGTCATATCAAATGAGCAAAGTTGATTTCACTAACGTTGGGATGTTAGCTGCATTAAAGTCTGCAGAAGACGTAATGAAGAAGGACGACCCCTCTGCCAGTGCAATGGTTGCACAAGCAAAAGGAAAGCGCGGGCGGAAGCAAGGTTCTCGGAAGGGCCCGACCCAGAAGAGAAAGAAGAAGAATCAAGGAGTTGGTTCATCTTTCAGTGCTTCCATGTTAATGACATCGAAGAAGACCGATGTCTGTCACCACTGCAAGAACCGGGGCACTGTCAACGTAACTGCCCTGAATACCTGAAGTCTGTCGACAAAGGTAAAGCCCCAACAGGTATGAAATCTACTTTCATCATTGAAACTAGCTTTCTCGTTGGACTAGAAGGAAGTTGGGTTGTAGATTCTGGTGCTTCTGTTCATGTATGCAATTCATTGCAGTTTCACGAAGCTAGGAATCTGGAGCATGGGGAGATAGTCATCCCAGATGGGATCTGATGTAAGTGTTGCAGCAGTCGCCATTGGGACCTGCCGACTATCGTTATCTAGTGGTCGAGTCTTAGTACTTAAAGAGTGTCTTTATGTACCTGAAGTTAGGAGGAATTTGATATCTGTATCTAAGCTTGTTAGACATGGACATTCCTTCCTATTCTGTAATAAGTTAGTCATTAATCAATATGATAAATTTATTGCGGATGGTGTTTTGACTTTTTGTGGACTCTATGAATTGTGCATTGATGAATGTGTCATGAATGTCACTACCACTAATAAAAACCCTAAAAGATCCATGGAGAAAGGAGATCATTCAAATATGATTTGGCATCAAAGGCTTGGTCATTTATCTGTTGATAGGATCAATAGATTGATAAAGGATGGACCCTTAGATTTTCTACAGGTCCAATCTTTACCTACCTGTGAACATTGCATTCGAGGTAAAATGACCAGGATGCCCTTCCGTAACAAGGTTACGAGATGCGAAGGTATTCTTGACCTAATACATACTGATGTATGTGGTCCCTTCAGTACTGCGGCCTGAAATGGATATCGATATTATTTGATGTTTATCGATGACCATTCACGATACGGGTTTATCTTCCTACTACATCATAAATATGAAACCTTTAAAAAATCAAAGAGTTTAAAGCTTTGGTTGAGAACCAAACCGATAGGAAGATCAAACGGATTCAATCTGACCGAGGTGGCGAGTACCTCTCAGATGAATTCAAGGGATACCTTAAAGAGAATGGAATTGTCTCCAATCTCACTCCCCCTAGAACTCCCTAACTTAATGGTGTTGCTAAAAGACGCAATAGGACCATCATGGACATGGTCCATTCAATGATGAGCAAAGCACGTTTACCTCTTAGTTTCTGGGGATATGCAGTACAGACTGCAATATATATCCTGAATAAGATTCCTAGCAAATCTGTGCCTAAGACTTCTCATGAGCTCTGGTATGGAACCAAACCTAGTGTTAATCACTTGAGGGTTTGGGGTTGCTTGGTCCATGCGAAGAATTTGGACGCAAGTAAGCTAGAATCTCACACTTGTGAGTGCTACTTCATTGGGTATGTTAAATATGATATTGGATATCAACTTTATGACCCTAAGACCCAAAAGGTTTTTGTCTCTAGAGATGTGAAATTTCTGGAGGATGATTTCCTTAAAGGTCAAGATAGAAATGAAGTAGAGGAACTCATTGAATCCCCTGAGGATTCTGAAGTTCCTGAACCAGAAACTAAGGATACAAATGAAGAAGAAGCACCAATACCTCTTTGAAGGAGTTCAAGGGTGGTTGCACCACCTAAAAGGTATGGATTCCATGTGTCAAGTGAGACTGACAATGATCCTACTTCATTTGATGAAGCACTCGCGGATCATGACATGGATAGATGGATGCTAGCAATGAAGTCAGAGATTGACTCCATGCATAAGAATGGTGTATGGACCCTAGAGGATCCACTTAAAGGGGTGAAACCCATTGTGTAAATGGATCTTCAAGAGAAAAATGGGACCTGATGGTAAAGTAGAGACTTTCAAGGCACGGTTCGTAGCTAAGGGCTACACACAGAGAGAAGGCATCGACTACGATGAGACATTCTCTCTTGTAGCTATTCTTAAGTCCATCAGGACACTGCTAGCTATACCTGCATCTCTTGACTACGACATCTGGCAGATGGACGTCAAGACAGCCTTCCTCAATGGATACCTCGAGGAGGATATCTATATGGAGCAGCCCCAGGGCTTCATAGTTGAGGATGGAAAAGTATGCAAGCTGAAGAAATCCATCTATGGTCTCCAACAAGCTTCTCATAGCTGGAACATCAGATTTGACGAAACCGTAAAGAGTTATGATTTTGTGCAGAATCCTGATGAACCTTGTGTATACAAGAAGCTTAGTGGGAGCGTCACTGTTTTCATCGTGCTTTACGTAGATGATATCCTTATCATTGGGAATGATATAAGAATGATGACCAGTGTAAAGATTTGGCTATCTCATACCTTCGAGATGAAATATCTTGGAGAAGCCTCTTACATCTTAGGCCTGAAGCCATTCAGAAACCGAGAAAAGAGGATGTTGGGATTGTCACAACATGGATACATTAAGAAGATTCTTGAACGATTCCGTATGGATAGTTCCAAGAAAGGATTCCTCCCCTTAAGACATGGTATCCATCTGTCTAAAGGGATGGCTCCTCAAAGTGTTGAGGAAAAGAAGGCCATGGCTAGATGTCCTTATGCATCAGCTGCAGGAAGCTTAATGTATGCCATGATGTGTACTAGGCCAGACATCTGCCATGCAGCGGGAGTGGTAAGTCGTTACCAATCCTGCTATGGAGAGCAACACTGGAATGCAGAAAATAAAATATTCAAATATCTAAGACGGATGCAAGATTACATCTTGGTCTATGGAGATGGTGATCTCCAAGTCTTGGGATATACAGATTCAGACTTCCAGTTGGATATTGATGATCGAAAGTCGACATCAGGGTTTATATTCCTGTTGAACGGTGGTGCTGTGAGCTGGAGAAGCAAGAAGCAGGACACTATGATGGATTCAACAACAGAAGTCGAATACATCGTCGCATCGGATGCTGCAAAGGAGGCAGTGTGGTTGCGCAAGTTCATCTTGGAGCTTGGCGTAGTTTCCTCTGATACTCCCATCCTGTTACTCTGCGATAACACAGGAGCCATTGCTCAGGCAAAGGAACCCAGGTGGTATCAAAAGAGAAAGCACGTGGAAAGGAAATACCACATCATTCGGGAGATTCAAAAGCATGGTGATATCGTCATCACCAAGATGGCCTCTGCTGACAACATTGCTGATCCTCTTACCAAACCTCTGACGCAGAAGGTTTTTGACCAGCATGTAATAAGTATGGGTTTAAGGATCGTTGCTGAATGGTTCTGAGGTCTAGTGGGAGATTGTTAGCCATGTGAGCCCGAGGCGAACCATTCTTACAATAAGTGTTATTGTAATAAATATGTTTTATCAATAAATGTTATTGATTGTTTTCACTCCCTTTTTAAAATTAAGTAAATGAATGCCCTATAAGGTCCCTCTGTACAATGAGGGTTATGCACCATAGCCGTCTAGATAATCATTTAGTTGTTGATTCATTAGATGAATCAAAGAGGCTGGTGCTTGGATGAATATCTAATGGGTTAGATAGAGGACTCATCAAGCACCGTCAAATGATTATTAAGAGATGATCTCCAACCCGAGTAGGAGATGGCAATCCTTTCTCACATAGACTAATATCTGACCGACCTCTTGATGCAGGTCCTCTGCATGGGAATAGTTATCCGGAGGTGTCAGATTAGTTAAGTCAAAGGGTTGACTTAGTGAGATCGAGATAACCTAAGTCCTATGTTGAATGTTGTCACAGCATAGGCACACATCCTCTGACCAGAGACAGATGTGTTACTATATGTCTGAGTGTGTACATTTGGCAGACCAATAGGTTGATGACCTAACCAAGGTCTATACACCGGCGAGCTGGTGTGCATGTAAGGGCATATGAGTATACGATCTCTCAAAGGGATCATACAGGTTCACTTATGAACCGGAAAACATGAGCTCACTCATGAGGTATTGGGACCGATCAAATTCCATGCATGGTCGTCGTGCTTTGGAAGCATGACAAGAATTTGAAGGTATGATATATGCTTTGGGAAAGCATATGATCGATACCAATTCCCAATGACCAAGATTGAGAAACTTGGTGATCAAAACGTGAAGAAGATAGTGTAAAATTAATCTTCGTCTTCAGGTTGATCATTGGTCTTCCAGTATGCAGGATGTGCAGGTATTGGGAATACCTGAGGGTGATGTGATCATAAACGATTGTATAATCATGACGCTTCCAGTCCGAGGGAGTGATGAAATAGGTCTGGATTTTAGTGACTCCTCTCAGTAGAGAAGTAACTTGATCTTGGTCCAAATGTTGGACATTTTTCTGAATGAGATTCAGATGCAATGAGAAGATTAAGTATACGGACTTGATTTAATCAAGCATCTGTGGGAGGTCCGTTAGATCTAGATTTGAGATGAGATCTCAATATCCAAGTCACTATACATAGAACAATACAATCGCCCTGCCCTTATCTCCAAGTATCTGCGGAGAAAGCACATTATTCTTGAAGGAGTTCAGGAATAATTCCTATGATGAATTTTGTATCCAAGCAAGAAGGTCTTGATGATTAAATAAGATTTAATTATCAAGTATAATATAAATAAGATTCATATTGTGAGAATGATTATCCAAGATAATTAAATGAGATTTAGTTATCAAGGAAAAGCATATCATGGATAGTGCTATCCATAATATCTGTTATATTATAAAAGTGATTTATAATATATAACAAAGAGGGAGAGAGATTTTGTAAATAACATTTGTTAATTATTAATGTGAATTGGATTCACATTAATTAATTAATTGGAAATGTAATTTACAAATTAGTTTGGGTTGTGAATTTGATTCACAGATTTTTCAATGGCATGATTGAAATATTCACAAAGTAATTTGGAATTAATTTGGTGGATATTTTTGCAATAATAGTTATTGCAATTTATTAAGAAATAATAGGATAAAATAAAAAGGAGACAATCACCACCCCTATTTTTTAGGGTTGATTTGTTATCTCCCTTTTATTTCGCTATCTTGTTATCTCTTAATTGATTTATGTTGAATTAAATTATGTTGATAATAATGCAACATATATTTAATTATATATAAATTAATGTTGTTGGTTTTTAACCAACAACAATCATGGTCGTTGATTGACACATGGATCAACCTAGCCGTTGGATCTACGTATGCCATGGATTGAGATCCATTGGATCCCAAACTAATATATAAGGAGGGCAACCCTATCCCCCTAGAGTACAACACATAGAGTACACGCCTACTCTCTCTCCCTCTCATTCTCACCGTCCTCTCTCTCCCTCTCTCTAAGGTGACCGTCTATCTTATGTGTTGAGAGAGACCTTCTCGCCTTCACCTTCTACTATTAGAGGATCTCCATCTTCTTTGGGGTTGCTTGATCTAAAGGAAGACGACGTATTTTGTTGGATGAAATCAGTTGATTCGAAGCTTGGATCTTCGTCGAGGATTGCAGGAGTCACGCGTCTCATCATCGCGCCCGCAAGTGTTGTCTTCGTGGATCGGACTTGAGCTAGGAGGATCTCTTGCTTTAGAGATCTCGTGATCGCAGCCACGCTTTGAGAGGTATTTATAATACTTTGTGGTTTGATGAAACGATCCAAGAAATGTTCTTGTGATCATGTGGTTTCATCGTTTGTTTAAAAATGTTAAATTCCGTTGCACATTGAGACTAGTGCGACTAGTCGCCCCGATCGCATAAGATGCGATCGTCGTGCTTCCGTGATGCGCTTGAGGATTCTCAATATCCTTCAGGGACTCCTAATAACACTTTGACCTTAATTAAAATTCTTAATGGACATCTTTATTTTGGGTTCATAAACCCATCATTGTTTTCAGGTACCATTTAGATAGATTGAGGCAAGTCCCCAAGGATTAGAGCATGATTCCCGATCTGTGGTAGCCTTGATAATCACCTAGGACGGTGAATTTTTGGCTCTTCTATCGTCCGTAGGCGAGTAGAGCCTTGTTGACGACGGAGTTCCCACCTTGTGTGGAGCATCCAACTTGATATTAAGTATTGAGCATAGGCCACTCCCTCACGGGTATATCTGTCTCATCATCTTGCATCAGAGTATCTCACTTATGAGGGAAGTATTGTTTTGGCCTATTGGCTTTTTCTCTTTTTTTCGTTGGCTGAGTAGCCCCCCAGACACGAGATCAAGGACCTCTAAGTGCACAGATCAGAAGTTACAAAGGAAGTGGAAAGTACGAGATTCTTTTCTGGCTGTACTCACTCTCTTATGTGGATAACCCTCTAAGGAGTTTTGAAAAGAGTTTTCCTGTAAAATAAATAAAATTAAAAAGATAAAAATATCTCACTTGAGTTTTGATGGTGAACCCATAACTTGTTTGGAGTCATTTTAACTTAGATTAAGTTCAAAGATCAGTCCCTCACACTTGTGCCATTTTTTTCCATTCATTTGTTTATCCTCTTTGATTGCTTACTTTGAGCCATTCTACTATTTTACACTCCTTTTATTCCTTATTCATCACCATATCCTTCATCCATTCTCAATCTCTCTTGACATTCAAGATGGAGACTCATGGATGGCTTTGTCGGGACCCTGGCGACACCCATATCTATTCCATGCAACCGACATCTCCAATAATTTAGAGTGATTCCCGATAATTCAGTTCAGACTTTGCTAACCGTTTTCTAGACTCCATGCCTTCTTCAATAATCCAGGATCACTCTTGTCTCAAACTCTACCCATTTTGGATGGAAATAGATTTCACTCCTTACACGTCTCCATCCTTAATGAAGTTCTATGGTATCCTTAACACATAACACTCCTCTACCTTTGATGCTTCTACAAGATTGATCAGGGCATTATTCCATGTTCAGACTAAGAGCCCTATCTCAAGCCCAAGATACTTTTAGATTCTGATTCATACATGGCTTCGATAGGACGAGGGAAGGGACCTTAGCACCCACCACAACCAGAACAAGGCCTGCAACTAGACCGGAATACAGTGAATGCTCTGTTGCTTTCATCTATTCAAGCAATCCAACATCAGCTCATAGACCAGGAATTGGCCAGGTCACCTTTCAAGAAATGCTTAATGATCTAACGAGAGAAATAGAAAACCCAGGAAGAGGAGGAGGATTTGAGGAAGAACAATAAGATGGACCTTGTGGAGGTCCGGCAGATGAGCCGAGAGGAGAGTGGCCAAATCCTATTCTCAAGGAGACTTACAACCCTAGTGCTGGCCATACGATCGAATGGATTCAAATCCCATCGGTCCATGGACATTTCGAGTTGGAGCCTCAACTCTTAGCTCTTCTTCCCACCTTCCACGAGAATGTAAATAAAGAACCATACATCCATCTACAACAATTTTCTTGCATCTAGGGTACTACACACTATTCTAACATACTGTCAGGCATAGTCAAAATGACAGCATTTCCCTTCAGCCTTCAGGAAAAGGCACTCTACTAGATTAATCATTTATGTAAGGTCGTCACGACCTAGGAGGAGCTCAAGTCAGCTTTCCTTCACAAATTCTATGCTCAGCTCAATCAGATGCAAGCCATAATCTCTAATTTCATCCATGCCACGCACAAATCCATCCACAAAGCTTGGGAGTGTTTCAGAGATTTGCAGAGAAATGTCCCCGCCATGATATCCCTTGGACTAGCCTTGTCCAACATTTCTTCGGGGGACTCACTCTTCAAAGACATATGCTTGTAGATGCCGCTTGTGACGGGTCGTGTTTCAACAAAGACGAAGACGTCATTTGGCAGATCTTCGAGGAAATGGCAGAAGGAGAGATTGCCTTGTCATTGACTCGTACATATGAACGCCGACCACAGATTTAGCAAAAGCCAGTTCGTATGCCGGCATCTCATGATCCGAACAAGGATGAGAGCTCCAACTTGAGAATAATTAGGAGCCACCTATCCAAAGTGGACATAATTGAAAAGTGAGCACATGACCTCGAAAAATTAGTTGTGATCGAACATAGGACTCAAAATCTATGCAAACTGGATCAAATCACCAAGCAGTTGGAGTTGCTAGTGAGCACAATCAATTCCTGCCAGTCGATATCTGCATCAGTTGTAACACCCATCGAGAAGAAGGAGCCTTAATCGCCTCAAACCCCTTAGAAGAGTCCAGGGTAACCAGTGATCCTGCACATATACTACGTGCAGGCCCTGAGACAACATCGCCTCAACAGGTGCAACAAAAGTTGGTTGCCTACTAGCCCGAGCTTCAGATTCTTTCGGATCCATGTTCTCCACCTTCGCCTCTCATTCAAGAGGTGAATGGTGTATGGTCTAATGATGCACAACTGGCCCTTCTACGAGGACGACAGTTGGGCCAATCTTCTACCAACCACCCATTCCCTCAACATTAAGGAGGGAGATTTGTCCAGAATAACCAATCTCAGCACCAGCAGTCTCCACTATACCGCAACAATTGGAGATAGAATTCATACCAGCAACTGGCGTAACATTACCACTAGCAGTATCAAAAGTAAACGGTTGTTCCATATCAACAGTATCATCCTCAACACCATCAATACCAACCTTATTCTCAATAAAACAATCACTATTCCTACCAACAGACTTCACAACATTCCTAGCCATTGTGGGGCCAATACATTGAACCATCCAAGGTTGCTCCTGTGAACCCCACCTTGGACTGCTTGGCTCAGTTGGTGAAGAGCCTAAAAGAATTGAGCCATAAACAAGATGTCCTCATCGCTGACAAAACTTCTATTCCGACATATGTTGAGGCGAACCCCAACAATTTCATGAAGAGAGAGCAGGTAGTTTGTGATGTCACGTCCGAGCTAACAGAGTCATATGTTTCCTGATATGTTTTTATCTAATGTTGTCACGCTAAGGAGTGGTAGGACATTGCAACCTTCTACCACAATGAAGGGGAAGAATAGAACTTCATCTGGTGAGTCATCATCTTTTACATCAGTCGATCCAACAACTGGGTCGGGTGAGAAATAAGAAGACGGAGGAGAAGCACCAGCACCGAAAATTCAAAAAAATCAGCAAAATCAAAAATACCAAAAAGACAACAGCAACTGAAGTGACACCACGCCAACCATGGAGAGCACCGCACCAGCAGCCGATCTAGTCCCAGCTGGTGGAGCCCAACCTGCACTTTTTGGATGCCCACCTCTCATGGATGATTGTACTCCATTTTGTCATCCACGTGTATATCAAGATGTGGGCATTAATTCTGATGTAAATAAGAACATTACTTTTTGGTTTTGATCTATACATATTCTATTTCCAGATGAAATACAAAACCCAAACAATAGAAAATTAAAAACAACTTTTTCTGACCTTGATGTGTCCGAAATAATTCAAAATATTGTTCTCGAGTTGCCTCTGCTTAAGTTCATTAAATGCATGCCTAATATCAAGAAAGGAATGAAGGAGGCATGTACTTCCAAGCGATAGTCGTGAAGAGCCCGTGAAAGAAATGTGAAGCACATTCTGACCTCGACAACTATCAATGCAATCAGCAATCTCCCAAGCAAAAAGAAAGACATGGGAGGTCCTCTCGTCAAATGTTAGTTGTTTGACCAAGAGTTTGAAATAACACTTCTTGATAGCGGACCATCCATCAATCTGGTGCCTACTTCACTGCTCAAAGAATTTGGGTTGGGACCACTCAAGTCTACTAGAATGATTCTGCATTTTGTACACATATCAATCAAGCAGCACGGGGGCAGTTTAGAGGATGGCATCATCACCATTCAAGGGATGCAATTCCTTGTGGACTTCATTGTACTTGACATGGACACCTCAGCTCTTTGCCTCATACAACAATTATACTCAGATCGTCGTTCCTTCGAACAATAAAAGTAGTGGTGGACTACGACACCAGACAGATCACCTTTGATTCTAGCAGAGACAAGGTGCCCATCCAGACAATCCAAGTACCGAAGCCGTCAGATTCTGCATCAGAAGAGTGTGGGCCTGCATAATAGAGAATAAAGAATTGTGACTTTTTAGCCGAGATCTGAGATACAAATCTGTTTATGGATGATATCGAGACCATGAATTCCTCTCCACAAGGGAAGGAGTAGACAACACAGTCGAATTTCCCTATATCTTTGAAGATGACAATTTTGTTGATTTGCCTGAAGAATTCATCGTTGGCCACCTGTCCTTAGAAAATCAAGAGGAAATTATTGAAGATTTTTGTGAACAAGATGAAATTATAGAAAATTTTTGTGCGGCACTGAACTCAAAAGCTTGAATTGCATATGGTAGACAATTCACAGTTGATGGATCTGACACCACCACCCTGCACAGTTGCTTAAGTTGCTACTAAAATGATTCAAAACCCACCTAAGCTTAAACCCTTTCCAGTAAACATGAAGTATGGCTTCCTTGCGGGTACACAGAATATGTTCCCGGTCATAATAAATTCACGTCTGACAAAGGACCAAGAATCTCGTCTGTTCAAGGTTCTAGAAAGAAACTGCAAGGCCATAGGTTGGAATATTTTAGATCTCCATGGGATTAATCGTTCACTATGCTCAACCACCTCTACCTTGAAGAGGACAACAAGCCTTCACAAGAGTTTTTGCGTAGATTGAACCCCAATCTTCGGAAGGCTGTTATGAATGAAAGTACTAAATGGTGTGACTCTGGATTCATACATCTCATCTCCGATTCCAAATTGGTGAGTCCCCAACACGTAGTGCTAAAGAAATCAAGGATTGCCACTGTGAAGAATAACAAAGGATAGGAGATACCCACCAGAGTTCCAACTTCTTGGTGTGTTTGTGTGGACTACATGCACTTGAATCTAACGACCAAGAAAGATCATTTTCCGATCCCATTCATCGATCAGATAGTCGAAAGACTATCCATGGAGGAATATTTTTGTTTCTTGGGCGTAAACTATGGTCACAATCAAGTTGCAATTGCTTCTGAAGATAAAGACAAAACCACCATCACTTGTCTATTTGGGACATATGCCTTCAGTAGAATGCATTTTGGATTGTGCAATGCTCCTGACCTTCCAGAGGTGCATGTTGGCACTATTTGTAGATATGGTTGGTAGTTTTCTTGAGGTTTTTACGAACAACTTCTCGGTCTATGGAGACAGCTTTGATCAGTTCCTTGCATATTTAGACAGAGTAATGAAAAGATGCTGTGAAGTAAACTTGGTGCTCTCGTGGGAGAAGAGTCACTTCATGGTGATTGAGGGATCCGATTAGTCCATGTCAAATCTAAACGTGGAATGAAGGTTGATTCTGCGAAGGTGGACGTCATTTCCAAACTTGAGCCACCTACAAATTTGAAGCAAGTCCGGTCATTCCTTAGGCTTGTGGGATTTTATCGAAGATTCATAAAAGACTTTGATAAAATTGCACGACCGCTGATTGAGCTTCTAGGCAAGGAGACATATTTCATTGTAGATGATAGAGTTCTCCAAGCCTTCAATCAATTGAAAGAATTAATCACTCCATCCCCTATCCTGCAACCACCATATTGGTCTCTACCATTTGAGATCGTGACAAATGCTTCAGATTTTGCCATTGGAGCGGTAGTGGGACAGAGGAGAGATGGATTACCATTTGCCATTTACTATGCTAATAGAACATTAGATGAAGCTCATAAGAATTACACCGTCACTGAAAAAGAAATTCCAGCAGTTGCATTTACCCTAGAGAAATTCAGATCACCTTTGTTGGGATCCAAAGCAATAGTTTACACTAATCATTCTGCCATAAAATACTTGCAAAGCATGAAGGATGCCAAACCAAGACTCATCATATGGATTCTTCTACTCTAGGAATTTGATCTTGAAATCAGAGATAAGCCTGGAATTAAAAATATAGTGTTAGATCACCTTTGAAGACTACTAGAGCCAAACACTCCTGAGAAAATCCTGATACCAATTACAGAAACCTTTCCAGACGAGGCAATTTTGTCAATCACCTCTCTCCCCTAGTTCTTCGATATTGTGAATTATCTTTTTTCCAAGAGAACTCCTCAAGATTGGATGAAGTTGAAAGTTGATAAGTTTTTGTTAGATATTCATTTCTATTAGTGGTTGGATCCTTATTTGTTTCGTGAGGGCACATATTGCATCTGGAGAAAGTGCATTCCTCAGGAGGAAGTTCACAGTGTCCACGAGCATTACCACTATCGTGAATCAGAAGGGCACTACTCTGGGAAAAGAAGAATGTAACTCCAATGCGACCTCTGGTGGCCGACTCTTTTCAATGATGCAGAAAACTACGTAAAACATTGTACTAACTATCAAAAAATTGCGGAACCATCGGTATGAGAGATACAATGCCCTTGAAATACATTCAGATATCATACATATTTGATGCGTGGGGCATTGACATCATGGGCCCATTTCTCAACAGTTAGGGATTTGAGTATATTATGCTCGATGTCGACAATGTCAATCGTTAGATGGATTCTATCACTACCCGAGTCATCACTAGTCGCACTATCTGTTGATTTCTGAAAGAAAACATCATTGCAAGGTTAAGTATTCAATAAATTCTTCTGATTGTGGTAGCCACTTCATCAAACAGAGAAATGAAGAAGCTGACCCAAGAATATTGTATTGATCATCGTGTCACTTCTCCATATCGCCCATAATCCAATGGCTTGGCAGAATGTTCAAATAATGAGATCAAGACAATTCTTCAGAAGCTTGAGCGACTCGATAGGAAGAAATGATTACAATTACTTGATTTGGATCTTGGGGCCTATCAGATTGCATATAAGTTACCTTTGGGAATGTCTCTCTACCTCCTAGTCTATGACAAGCCATGTCATTTGCCCATGGTATTAATTCACAAATCTTTATGGACAATAAATTTTTGCAGTTTGGATTCCAAGAAGGACGGCAAGAACCAAAATCTTGATCTGAACAAAATATTAGAATTTATATACTATGCATATGACATCATCCTGATGTATAAGGAAAAAGTCATGAAGTGGCATGATAAGCATATCCATAGAAGATTTCGGTCCTTGTCAGAAGATTTGGTTGTTAGATGCAAAGTTGAAATTATTCCCATGGAAGTTGAAAAGCAAGTGGACAGAGCCTTGCGAAGTAAAACATGTGCATGACAATAGAAGTATTGTGATATCTAGATTGTCAGCTGACGCACAACCCTTCATGATCAACAGACAATTGCCAAAGCCATATCTCAAGCACGATACATTCTTGTTCATTATTGATTCAATACAGCTGGTCTACTATGATGAACTTCAAGTCCCAACATTGGCAGAATCAGATGAGGCTATCAAAAACATTTTTTATTAATTAATCCTTTTTCTTCTTTTTTTCTTTTGAAATTGCATTATTTCATTCTTCCAAAAATTTCACTATTCCCATTCATCGTTACTATACTTAGGATTTGCTTCATCCTAAGTATAGGGGGGATGAGTCTATACAGGTGTTCATTCTTTGATCCCTTGCATGTATTCTTAACTCTTGATATGTTGTTTATACTTAGGGATATTTTACCCTAATAAGTATAGGGGGAGACATGTCGAGCTGATGATTTGTTAACTCCCACCCTTGACCCTCCCTTCTTTGAATACAATATGCTATACTTAGGATTAATTGATCCAAAGTATAGGGGGATGGATGACATCTCATTTTTCATCATTCAGTCATTTAGTATAGACTTTCCTATAATTAGTACAAATTATGTCTCCCTTTTTTTTGACCTATGAGGACATATCTCAAGCTATGTATAAAGGGGTCGTATATACATTGTATATACTTTAACCATAACCCATACTTTCATAGTCTCAAGAATATGGCAAACCAATAAAATTTATACACCCATCAAATTCTTTGTAATAATAGTTAAAAAATAAGCTTAAATGTTTTGCAAAATATTTGAAAAACGATTAGAAAATTCTTTGAAAAAAAGAAAACCATTTAGAAAATATCTTCGAAAATGTTTTCAAACTTTTGTAAAAATGTTTTGTTTGTAAAAAATCTCTTTTGTTTGTTCGAATAAAATGTTTTTAAAATCTATCTGCAAATGTTTTGGAAAATGGTTAAAAAATATTTTGAAAAAGCTATACATACTGTTTGAAAAATATTTGTAAAATGATTATCAAATTTTGTAAATAATCGCAAAAATTATTTCTCAAATTATTTTCAAAATAAAGTTCTCAAAATATTTGTGAAAACCTTTTTAAACTATTTTAATAAACATATAATTAGTTGAAGAAAATAAAAATTCTTTACAAACCTTGTATATAAAAACCTGAAAATAATCACTAACTCAATTCTTGTAAATACCTTGTGTAAATCCTTAAATCCATTCCGTGTAAATATATGTACACATTTCTTTTACTAACCCTTTAGTTTTTCAAAAACCCCTAAAATTTTACAAAAATTGAAAATCCATAAAAATCCAAATTAATTCCAAAAATTGCAAAAAAAACTGCAAAACTTTTTCAAAAATCTATAAAAATTCCAAAATTAGAAAATTGCTTCACAAAAATATTTTCTTACATTGTATTTAGCATCTACATTTTTCGGAACAATCTGGACAATTGTACGTGTCTAAATAATGTCTGAAGATTTGAGCTTGGTATAGACCTTAATACACTTAATTTCAGAGGAACCCATTATGGACTGGAATTGGGATACTTCAAGTCACTTTGACTTAATTCTTTAGGTCCACGAGACTATGTTTATGACTCGATTCAATGTGTCTACATAGACCCTTTATATCATCCCTACGACTCTTGAAACAATGGCTTGACTAGAAACCTTGCATTTAACACTTAGCTCAACCTAGATGGATTGTTGAAAAATCTTCGACTCTATGCCGGGATGATGCTAGGCTGCTTTGTCAAGGGTGGATTAGGAACCATTTTTGGGGATTGCCAAAATAGGTACTCAAACCTACTTCTTTTGGAACAAATGATATCTAAAGAGTGGAGATGGATTGAGATAGTGCTTTGGATGAGTAATGGTGTACTGGCATATCTTTTTCCAAGACACCAAAACATGGGTAAACCAAAAGACTATATATGTGTCGGGGCACAAACAAGAATGCAAAAGTTATGCAAAGTCAAAAAAAATATACAAAAGTAGCTTAAACAAAAAATTCCACAAAAGTTTGATATTTAGAAAAGCCTTCTACTTGGTGAAGACTCGGTTACACTGACCGAGCTTCATAAGGGAATGAAGACTACACTGGTCCATTCCTACTTCTTTCCCATTCTTTTAGCTTCTCGCCCACATTTCAGTTGCAAAGATCGGCAACACCTCGGCTTAGAAGGAAATATTTGTCTCCACGAGGACGAGTTACCAGAGGAGCAGACTCTTTTATAGTTCAATGGTTCGTCTGGGAAGAGCCATACACATGGTTCTACCATTTCAAGGTTGTGAGAGTATGCAACTGAGAGGATGGTTCTGACCAGATTGTGAAGAGAACTAAATAATAGGATTATGGAACCTAAGGCTGTTGTGTCACACTTCCTAACCTTAATGTGGTTATGAACACACCAATAATCCAAAGGTTCTAACTGAGCTCCAAACATAGACTGTATTAAGACAAGTTTAAAAGTTGAAAATTATTCCAAGTTATTTCTTTTTCTTTTCTTTATTTTCTCTTTCTGCACTTACTAACATAAGTGTTTATTTGGAATTGGCAAAGGCAAGGTGATGAATCCTCATTTCATCACCTTTATTCTTTCATTTTGGCCTTAAATCCTTTGCTAAAAGCATGTATATATCATTAATTTGTGAAAATAAACATTCAATAAATCATAAAAAATAATGTATAAAAATGTATAAATGTTGTATTTAATTCCAAAATAAAAGAATAAAGAAAAGAAGAAGAATTAAGTGTCAAAGACATTGAGTGACCCTAGACCCCAAGACCTAGTCATTCTGATGACCTGGTCGACAAGGAATAAATTAGGGGGAGATAGAGTAGATAAACTATATAGAAACCCCTCAAAAAACCCTAATTATTTTTGCGCAATTATTGTATTTTGAGACCTAATTTATTTTATTCTTTTTAAACATCAAATTATAAAACCCTCAACATGAATATTGTACATAAAAATACAAAGAAAAATACAAAATTAATTTCACTGAAAAATAATGCACAGTGTGCCTGAGACACACAAAATAAAAAGCTGTAAAGGAAACTTTGCAGAAATGTATCTTCTCCAAACAGATTCAAAATTGACCAAGCTCACATTTATTGTTCATAAAATAAAATAAGCTATTTAATAGAGGTGGTTTCATTTAATTTGGATTTAAGATACAAAGGTTAGGTTTTGGGCCCTCATTGTGTAGTGTACATATATATTATATTTGATATTTTTATTCTTTATTTTTTCACTTTATTTTATTTTTTATAAATTAGTACAAACTATTTTAAAAACATGTAAATAATTAAAATAAAATAAAACCATAAAAAAGAAAGAAAATAAATAATGTATTCTAATAAATAAATGAAGTATACCCATATATACCTATAGGATATATGTACATAATTAATTAAGTATGTAAATAAATTATGAAAAACGTAATAAGTTATTAAATGTGTAAATAAATAAATTTAAAATATATAAAAATAAAATACAAATTAAAAATAAAATAGACATAATACATGTATATCTACCTATTTTTATACCCGTAAATATTAACCTACAAAAATAGCTTGTAAAAATAAATAAAAATAAGCATTAGATACTACATTTAATTACAAAAAAATTTCATGTTTAAAAAAACTTAATTAATCTACTAATTTATATTTATTTTATACATATTTTTGGCCATAGAATTTTCAGGTTGGTCCATTTGGACCAACCAGAAGCCTCCTATAGTTGACATCGGTCAACTGTACATCCTCCTCGCCGCCCCTGTCAGAATCACGTGCAGGTCCCTTTTCTTTGATTTTTCATGCCATTGCCCTCACTCCCTCTCCTCGAGCCTTCCACCCTTCTGTAGTCCGTACGTCCTCCATCCTCATCGGGCCCACTCATTCCACCTATCCCCTCACCATGGCACACCTCTCCTAAAAAACCCATCATTTCTCTGCCTATAAATATTTCACCTCTTCCCTTTTTGCACGCTTGATCACTCTGATGAATCTATGATTAATTATATTATCGATTAATTATTATCCTCATTGATTAAACATCTCATTAAAAATCTTCATTAATTCTGCATTATTGAAAATTGACTCTCTTCTTGTAAATAACCCTATTTGTTCTTTATAAATTAACATCTTTTATTTTCTTTATTTTCTTTGTTTTATTTCCTATTAAAAACTCCGAAAATTTTAATAATTATTGTAAATATTTATTCTCTTTTTGAAAAGGAATTAAAAAGAAAAAATACAAAAGAATTAAAAACTAGTGTTTTTATCGATTAAAAATGCTTCCAACATTTTTGTGTTGTTTCTTTTATCTCTTTTGGCTTTTTGTCCAACATGAAACTTGTAGATCTTCTCGAGATATACAACTTTCATGTTTTCACTTTTTTTTCCTAATTTTGCGTCCTTTTATTTCTTTTCTAATTTCTTCACTTTTTTCTCTTTTCTGATTAATCTGATTGGGCCATGTGGCACTATCTGGAGCCTCCACGCAGCCCCTTCTCCTCACACCTGCCTTCCCTTTCAGCTCTTCGATCTTACTTCCCCCGCCTTCATCTCCACTGCTCATCTCTCAACTATCTGATCTTATCCTCCCACCTCAACTGGACCTCCCCCTTCCACCTTAACCTCAACCGCATGATCGCCTCCCATCCAGTGGCTCTGTCTATTCCATGTCACCCCTTCTCTAACCCACCATACGATGAAGACCCAGCTCCATCTCCACTGCACGCTCCCACTCCACTCATAACCCTTGGATCAGATCTCTTGATCTGATCCGGGCAGCCTGCTCTCGCCTCAATCATGACCGTTAGATCGTAAGATCCAACGGTCCAAGCCTCATCTCCTACCTCTAGCTCACCATCTCCCCCACGTTTTCCATACCGACCACCTCACCCCTTCCTATTTTAGCTCCTTCACCTCGCCACCTTTTCTCGACCTAACTACGCCCCCACGTGTCCCTAACACCCCTGCTCCTTGCGGTACTATCAATGCTATCAACCCATGCCTTCAATCCTTCGCACGACCTTTGCAAACATCCCCCTTCACCATGTAATGCATGAGCTCCACTACCTTTGAAATCCCTCCTCCGCACTCGTTCCTCCCTGTCAACAATTCCATGGGGGGTTCCCCAGATCTCTCCTCCTCCCTGTGATAGGGGGAGGTAGGATTGACCTCCGACAATGCGCTCATCCCCCCAGGTGTTGACCTTTGCCTACCATTGTTAAGTTAAGGTGCTCCTCCGTTGTTGAGCCCCCTGGACATGTCACCTAGATTGAACGAAGACCCTAAGCACCTCTGGAGCTCTGTCCAAGCCATAACCTTCACTATTTTTCTTCTCCGGTTATGTAAACCTCTATCTTATTATTTCTTCGTTTTCTCTTATTTTTTCCCGACGTGCACACTCATCATCCCCATCAATTAAATTAGCCATTCACCTCATCTAAGCACCCTCACCTTCTTCTGTGGTCCAAACCATCCTCCTCCTTCCTACGCGACCTCCACCACTCCAGGCTATCTCCTCTATCGGAGATGGAGGTGATTCCACTCTGGGCATCCCCTTCTCCTTTCGACAGCCCGTAATCCACATCCCCCACACTTCGTCTATATATCTCCGCTAACCCCTTAGTAGGAACTCTTCATATGCTGGACTTCAAGCGAAGCTCCGTTCTAGAGTGTCTCCTCCTACGAGGTTTCATCGTCAGCCTTCTATTGTAACCCTTGTACCTCGTTTGTGCTCCGCCCTTCACCACCCAAATTTCCAACACCTCCTTGGACCCACAGCATGCTAGCAGGAGCGCGATGGAGCTCGAGAATCCTCATTGGAGCTCCATCTGCACTGCCACCATCGCGGCAGAGGTCTGTAGCATAGACGTACATGTGCCATTGGATGGCAGCCATCCAATGGCTTAGATGCCGTCATGCTGCCGCGATCGAAGGATGTGGCTCGGTGGATCGAGCCTGTACCTGAAGCAGCTCGGGCCGCCAGTGGCCCAATGCACCTGCTATGACATTAGAATCGCCATCCTAACCTCCATCTGCATCCGAGCCTAGCCCCTGCACATGTAACATGCGTGTGGGCTGGGAAAATTGCAATCCACCCCTGCAACTTTCTGCTAATTTTAAATAAGTCCCTTCCCAGACAGTTTTGTGTCATGTATTGTGCTTGGGTTAATTTCAATAATACCATGTCGCCTTCTCTTTATTACATATATGCCCCTTCTAGGGACTATTATGCATAGTTATCTCTTTATTTCTATAAGTTTTTTTATAATTATACCCATGGACTATATTATTGATTACTTGAGCATATGATCTCCTTTTTTGTTAATTTCAATTTCATATTGATGCTTATTTAATAATCTATCTAATGGCATGCTTACTTCACTGATTTGACTCATAATTAACATGCTCTATTTTAAGTGATTCATGTGTCAATTACTCTTCATATTGTTGCCATTATTAGATTTTTGATACATCTTTGTGCTTCAAGTAATAGTGAAATTGAATCATTTTTAATTGCACAATAACTCAACTATTTGTAGGGTATGTCTCTGCTTGCAAAAACATACAACATTGCATGTCATCTTACATTATTTTATGTTGATAAAATCTAAATAAAAATTGCACTTGACTCCTCACGCATTGCAAAGCATATTATTATACATTGCATCACATTTATTTTGCATAAAATTAAAATAAAAAATGCATTTTAATTTTGTGTATTTTATGGTCTTGCATCACATCTTTGCATCTCACACATTTTCACCACATCATTATTTTTGCATGATTGTTATGTGGACATATTTGCATTATTAGGTGATGTGCCTTTCATCTACAAGAAGAAGACCTAGATGAATGAATTTACACATTTATATTTAATCATTAATGTCCAAATAATCGATGAGGAGGCTCGTGTCCCTTTGTTTGACCTTGGTAGACTTGCCAAGTTATAAATATTCCACATATTCAAAAGTGGGGTATTCTGCATAGATCTGAAATCATCTCCTATACTACGAAGATAAAAATGACATATTAAAGAGGTGATTTCGCGGTTCATGAGATGGCGTTGTTGTCAGGTACACAGCTCGTCCTTGTTTATTTTTTGGATTTTATTGAATTATTTTGAGTTGATTATATTCAAAAAATTAGTTCTCCTTATTCTTTGTTTTTGCATCATTCTTGATTGAATTTCTTGATGCTTTTTTGACATTTTATTTTGTGAGAGAGCCCTTAAAGATGGAGAACGCTTGATCTACATGGAGGCATGGAGTAGAGAAATCCCGTTGCGAGGAGCCGCAAGTGAACCTCAAGAGAAATCGAGGAGTTTAATTGACATTCTATCTTGCATTTGTTTCATAAATCATTGTAATAATTGCATTTCTAGCAGTCCCCGTTCGAGAGCTCGCGTGTGTAGCATCGAACTTGAACCCTGCAAGTGTTGTGTGTTAAGCATGTTTCCCCCTAGTCCGAGTGGGGCTTCACTTGAGTGTTCAAATTAAGGCTTAGGTGTGCGGCTCTCCGAACTTCCTTTATTTGAAATATTTTGTGCTTGATTTGTAGGTTAGGACACACAATAAGGATCAAGGAGAATTCACTTCTTCTCCTTGATTCATTGATACACACATAAACATCGATCTATCTAGCAAAATTTAAATCCAATTCTACCCTCTGATAATATCATGTTTAGGGTATGGTTTCCTCGACTTGCATGCATATAGTATAAAAAATTAAATACAGTCTTAGATGTGCATGGAGATTGCTCGAGGTACTGTAAGTCTTCTCTCAAGCATGTACCATGATTTTCTCGAATACATTGGCTTCTTTCGATCTTCCTCTTGATGTATCACTTTGGATATTAAAGGAAATTAGGAATGGCCAACTAGAAGATGATTGCTTGATTTGTTCTCTCACATTAATACAATGATAACCTTAAGTTAAAACTGGGACTGTAATGAAAGTTAACTAAAAAGAAATGGAATAAAATGAACCTTGGATTATGGGAGAGCAATACCTGCGTTGTACATAGAATTTGATTGAATGTTGAGAGTCGAGGACGTATCCCTAGTATAGTGCCCAAAACCTATAATTAAACCCTACATAATGAACTCAAAATTTTGATGATCACTAACTAAAACAGACAAGATAAATACGACCGAACCTTCATGACCCTCATGTGTGTGTTGGTGAATCAAGGGTTTATGCTTGCTTGGTTGAGTCTGATTGGTGTCCTCTACCCAACCCTCCCATATCCACCTGAAGGATATGGTAAGATCCTTAAGTGCATCACGGAAGCGTGAAGATCGCATCATTTCCGATCGAGAGCGAATAGTCGCACTAGTTGCTCGAGGCAGCGGAATTTAAAAATTTTCATGCGATGAAATCAAATGATCCAAGAACAATTCTCGGATCATTTCATCTAAACCACAAACAAGTATTAGGGTTACCTCTTGAAGCGTGGTTGCAATCGAGTCTCTAAACAAAGAGACCTCCTGTCTCAAGTTCGATCCGATGGAGGAGATGCTTTCTAACACGTTGATGAAATGCATGCTCCTCGCAATCCATGTTGATGATCCAAGCTATGAATCTCCTGATCTCATCACATGAGATACAACGTATTCTCACGAGTAAGGTGCACCGAAGGGGACGGAGATCCATGAGCAAATAATCCGACAGCATAACAACGATGTTGCGGTGATGGAGACCTTCTCCAGGGCTTCCATAGTAGATGACCACAATGAGAGAGAGAGAGCATGTATAGAGAATGAGAGAGAGAGAGAGAGGTTGTTGTTGTCATTATGTAACTTTGAAGAGCAAGGAGTGCCTCTTCTTATATA
This sequence comes from Ottelia alismoides, assembly GCA_037367405.1. Lineage (NCBI taxonomy): Eukaryota > Viridiplantae > Streptophyta > Magnoliopsida > Alismatales > Hydrocharitaceae > Ottelia > Ottelia alismoides. Next base: position 315 of record JAZKJV010002216.1, on the reverse strand, counting down.
GTATTTTGGGAGTCCATGGATCCCAATCCATGTGCACACAAATCCAATGGATGAGATTGATTTATGTTTCTTTCACTGGCCAAGATTTTATTGTAAAAATACAACAATAATTAATTTAATTTAGATTAAATATATATTGAGAAATCAATACAAATTAATCCCAAATTAAATCAATCAAGCATGGAGATTATGGAATGAAGATTGCCTCCTTCCGTAATATGGTGGGCAATCTCATGTAATCTAATGAGATTACATTATTCTATGGAAATCTCCAAGATTTACAACAACACTTGTTGTAAAATATTCTACAAAAAA